>JBBBVU010000022.1:19380658-19421815 GCA_037177055.1 Atherinosoma microstoma | reverse complement strand
TGTGTGTGTGTGTGTGTGTGTGTGTGTGTGTGTGTGTGTGTGTGTGTGTGTGTGTGCGTGTGTGTGTGTGTGTGTGTCTGTAGACCCCATTTGCCGTTGGTGACAGGTTTGCGGGGCAGAGGGAATTTGTGTGTGTATGATCATGTTTGTCCAAACCTCTGAATGTGAGTGCGCTCTCCCAGACTACTGTACATGTGTGTTATTCATATTATTCACATTCTCCAGGGAAGTGGCCAGTCTTTCGTTACAGTGCATGTTCACTTCTCTGACGGATCTGTTCCTGAGGCGACTGCTGCTGCTAAATATCACACACCTGGATGCACAGCGCATGCTGTTCCCCTCCCATCCTCTGTCTTCTAAGACCCTATTACCATGCTAATAATATCCAACAAATCATACAGCACTTTCACCTTGATGAGTCTTCATCAGAGGGGCTGTACAGCACATGCAGGATTAGGGATGACTTCATTTGCTGAGCGTACCTTTAATGTTACAGAAGCTGAAAAGCTAGGCACATGGATGACGGATAGGACCTTCGGATAGGACCTTCAATCAAGGTACAAGGTACAGTATGCTATAAAGACCGAAAGTAGTTTCACAATTACTGATAACCTGCCTGTTTCTGCTGTGAAATGGGAACTGGCCAAGGATGTTCTGCATTTCTAAGTCATTAGCATGGACAGATCAATGAAGAGTCTTCTTGGGTATAACTCAAAATGATAAGGAAGTCTCTAAACTTACACTAGAAATATCAGCATATCCACGAAAGAGACACAAGTGAACAAAATTAGATTTAAATTTGACTTAAATGAAGAGACGTAAAAGAAAAAAATAGAATGAAAAGACTAGAAGAGATGAAATATGACCAAAGTATCACAAAAGAATAACAAAAAGATGCGAAATGACCTCAGTAACATACAAACTGATCAAACTGATGGTCAGAAGTCTGCAAAATGATCACACATATTCAGAACAACCCCTGGCAAAAAACAGAGCAATCAAACTGAGACATAAGATAAAACTTAAAGGGATACAGTGTAAAGCAAAGCACTCCAGGTCACCTGATAACATGAGAGACGGATCCGCTCCTGTAGAGTTACAATGTCTGGTTTCTGAAGAGGGCAGCCCCCTCGGAGGACCTACACTCATGAAGCACTGTATATTGACCCCAGAAATCATCCATTGTTATTCATATTAGGCTAATATTAGGATCAAAAGTTGCACAGTATCCCTTTAAGCAAATGAGAAACTGGATGACAAAAATGGGAATAATAACTAGTGAAAACAAAATAATAAATTGAAATCAAAAAGTAAAAAAAAAAAGACATGAAATGACCATAATGATGCAAAACACAAACCAAACCATACTGAGAAGTTTTTTTCTTTCCACATCAGGATGTCTGTAAACATCTGTATTGTATATAAAACTTCTCATTCCAGCCTGAAGTAGAAATCAAACTCATAGCAGGTCATTATTTCCTTTTAGCATTGTAAAGAAGTTCATACAGTAGAGCCTAGGCAAGGTGCAGAGCATTCACCATTTACACTAGCAGCTCTGCATCTAATCAGTCGCATTGAAACTCAGAACAAATCCCAGGAAAGCGTTTACAGTGGAAGGACACTTTCCACAAATGTAAAATACAATCTAAATGTAAAACATGTAATAAAGGCAATTTTGAAAAATCATAAAAACTAATCTTTCTGCATGTCAGTATCATGAATTGTCAATACAATGTTGTTATATTGTGAACAGACAGATGGCCTTTATTGGTCAACATCTGCCCGTCTGCCTCTAACCAAGTTTCAGTTTTTTCTGTCTTACCGCAACCATTTTTTAATATTCTTCAAGGCATGATTTTCTCATTTCAAGGCTAATTTAAAATAAATCTTGCTGTATTAAGAATGCATTTAAAGATAATAGAAATCCTCACATGGCTGCATCTTTGTCAGCTGTTTCACATTCAATTAATTTATCTGTTAGACTATCTGACATCAGAATAAATAAGGCTGCGCTGAACTGTATAGGCTCGCTGCATTCATTGTCCCTGGCTGTGCGTCAGTAAAGGACTTTGGTAACCCACTTATGCAGCTGGATTTGCATTGAGTGAACTGAAGCGAAAGATTTAAATGGCATCAGTCTTGCCATTAAAGCAAAGCAAAACATCAGACAAACAGGGAAGAGAATCTCTCTCCATCTTCATGCGTCTGTATGCAGAGGTGCGGGGGGTGGAGGGGGGGGTTGCTGTCCCTCGCCTCCGCTCAGCATGTGCAGCAGCTGCAGCTTGCAGCCTCCATCTACACTGTAGGGGCCACTCTGCAGCCTGAAAGACTGATAGGTACAAAGAGCAGAATGGTGATGAGATATGGCTCGGAGAATAGTGCTGATGGTGTGTTTCATACACACTTGTTCATCTTCTGCTGTCGCAATTCAACATTCGAAAGAAGGCGAAAACAAAAGCCTAGCTTCTGGGTCAAGTATCAGAGCGGGCTCAAAAAAAGGGGCCCTTAGGGACTGTTTTTTGGATGAAGGGATCACAATGGTAATGCAATCATGAAAGCGTGTGTCAGTTTCACAAGTCCTAACCAGAGGGCTGGAAAATCTTGACCGAATTGGGAGAGAATAACCACCCCCTCCTTACTTCCTTGATTATTCACAATCCTCTACCCATCGCACAGCAAGAAAGAAGAAGAAACAAACAGCAAACAAACAAAAAAGACCCAAAAAGTTTAGAGATGCTGATGCGCATTGCACACACATGCTGCAGAGAAAATCCCTGCAAGCAAAGTAAACTGTCCTCACAGATTCTAGAAACAAACAATGAGGCACATAAACGTAAACACAATACAACATGCATGGCACCCACAGTCTAATGAGGCAAAATTAGAGTGCATGAATAGAGTTCCCTGTTTCAGTCCATGGCAGCGAACACTAAGCAGAGACAAAGAACTCACGCAACTTCCCATTTATACCCTGGCACCAAGGGCGGGCAGAAAATGGAGCTCACTCAAAAGCTGACTAACTGTATTGTAGTGTTATAATAACTGGAAGAGACCCCAGTAGCTCACCATCCCCCTATCTTAGTCCCTGAGGGCCTTCGCCTCCCGCCTACACAAATCCCAACTCAGGATCACCCTTCCACTAGCCTCCCTCTCTCTGCTCCCACTGCCGCTCTCCATCCTCATCCCCCTCTCAACACCTCCACATCCTCATCATCACCATCCATCAAGGACCATAAGGACTGCCTGTAGCTCTTTACACATGACATAGACTACAATTCACTGGATGTGCATAATTGTTTATTCCAGGAATAGTCAGAGGTCACAGCTAGCTAACATGAAGTCAGTAGGACAGCAGCCGGCTACAGTCAAACCAAGCCTCCTCATTTAGGTTACTATTATTATCCATTTCTAATGTATAGGCTACTTCATATTAGAAAATCCGTAAAGATCCGCAAAAAAGACATTTTCACAGTTGGAAAGGGTATAAGCTCGAAAAAATTGTTGTTTTAGCAAAACTCAAATAAATAAATAGATAAATGAGCTTGTACAACAGATTTGTATAATTCTTCAACTCATCAGGAAGACCCTCTCATCAACAGTTCAAGGATTTATTACCAGAATTAATACATGAAACAGAAAATATTAGAAAACATCAAGATAAAAATTATTTTGGTTGTGACCCTTTAACAATTTTTTTTTTTTAGATTGTGTGGTGGTCATAACTTTTTGAATTGAAATATAAAGCTGCTATTAGCAAAAACTGTTTTTGTAAAAAAAAATAAAAGAAAGTCAAATACTTGTGTATTGCAGGAATATGAAAACTTGGTTATCAGTTTTTTGGCTTTCATTCTATATTACGCAAATTTTTAAAAAGGTAAAAAGCTCCTGGAGAAAAAGCAAGGATGAAAATTATCATCAATAATCATGATCATCAAATGATTATCAAGATATTCTTAATTTTACTATTCTTGGTAAGCACCGCTGAGGTTTAAACCTCGGCTGGGGCCTTACTGTGTGGAATTTAAATGTTCTCCTTGCGCATATGGGGGTTCTCTCCGGTCCTCCCACAGTCCAAAAACCTGCTCGTTAGATTAATTGGTGATTCTAAATTTTCCCTTGGACTGAGTGTGCACATGAGTGATTTATTGTTTCTGTTTTGGCCCAGCGATGGACTGGCGACCTATCCCGGTGTACCCTGCCTTGTGCCTTCAGGCACTTTATAGTATGTTCCAGGCTGTATCAAGATTAAGTTTTCTTCATTTTTTAACAAGCTGACAGGTACCAAAAACAAAAAAGTCCACCTATTAGTGATATTATTAATTTATTTATGGTAATTTCCCCATCACCCCAGCTTCTGTAAAGGTTTAAACAGAGATATAACAGGCCTTTGAGAGGTAGTCGAACTGATTTACATTCTTGTGCAGAGCTTTTCTTTATCTTAGTTTATATAGGCAAAATAACTACATGAAGGAATGTTTCTGTTATTATGGAACAACATAAACTATTTTCATACATGAGATACGTAACTCTTTTAAGTGATAGCATTCAGTAATTCATGCTTAGGTTACATTACAGCTCTATTCACAATATACCCAGAAGGCCTCAATTTGCATGCAAAATTTGCCATTTATACAAAACTGGACACTTCAGCAAACAGGGTAGAATGCCTAAAACCTGAAAGAGTCTGTTTTTAAAAAAAAAACAAAAAAAAACATGATACTGGCATGACAATATCAGCTTAACGTATGTACTGTTGTTGTGGTAAAAATGGTCCCTGGTAGTAAATGAATCAGCTTCATTTTCCATAAATTCTTATATGTTGGTTTTAGTAGGGGGTGTAGTTCAGCTGAGGGACCTCACTCCTAACATCTCATTTTCTCTCCTCTGCAAGCTGAAGCCAAATTACAAACACTTGTAATAAATCTGCAGGTGGTATGATTGGAACGTGGTGTAGAAAAGAGTGTTCAAACAGCTCGAGCACTTCCTGTTTCAACTCCAGATGCCTTCAGAAACAGTATATACACATAACTTCTACATTGTCTTGAGTCTGACTGGAAGGCAGAACTCTCCGGGGGCCGTTATGTATAGCTACATGTCTGTTGTGAGTGTCCATAGCAGCCATTTGGATGTAAACAGAGAAGAGATAACTGCCTTCAAATAAAAACATAGGCAGTCCCAGACTGCAGTGAGGAATACATAGATAAATAAAAACTAAATAAAATGAGAGAGAGGCTGTTGAGAAGAAAAGGCTGTCAAATTGTTCTGTTATAGGCCTACTTCTTTTTATAAATCAAAATGAAGTATGTTGCTTTCAAATTCAGTCATGCACCTCTACACTGTTAAATAATATAAAGGAAATCTTTCGCTCTTCCTCAATACAGAGTTGACCTGTCATGCCTGTGGGGAGTTGTTGGGCCAAAGGTCAAAGCCCCTAGCTCAGAGGGAGCCTAGATCAAGCCCTGCTAAAACCCCAGAAGTTAATGTGGACAAACTATTGGTCCTTGCATGTATGCTTGCTCTTCTACTGGCCTGACAGTATAAACGTGGCTATCAAGTGTCATGAAGTACACTACCACCGATGGCTGCTAAAGAGCTAGCATTAGCTTCCCACTTGAAAAGCATTAAATGGTCTCAATAGCTTGATTTAGTGTGTCTGGACAGTGTCTGATCAGTGAGCTAGTCCTCTTTGGAAAACAATTCCTTAATTAACCAGATAATTGACTCCCATCATGCATAATTTAGCTAGCTCTGCCCAGGCGGAAAGGGTTCAAGTATGAAAACAGTAATGTCAATTTAGTGTTAACTCTTTTTTTTTCAGGTTCCTGCTTTTCTAAAGAAGCTGAAATGATTCAGTTTACAGCCAGCCAGCTATGACTTTGAAACTTTCTCATCTTTTGTGTTTGTGTGTATGAAGCTCTGACAGCACAGACAAACCATCTCATTCGTATCCACAAGGGGTTTGTGTGCTTTCAGGGTAACACAGCACTGATGTGAAACAAGCCACTAACAAGCAGTGAAAGCAGAAATAAACCCTCCACAGAGCGAAAAGATAAACTGTCTTCAACACAAGGGTCAGTTATTACACACTCACACACACAAACATACGATTCTTGTACGTATTGATTAGACTTATTTTTTTGTTCTCAGGGTTTCTTGCCTGCCAGCTGATGAGTACAGGAGCTGATAAGAGAGGTGATTTATGACTGACCATGAATGAACGGATATCGGAGCTCAGCTAGATTGATCTTAGTGGAGAGACGCTGGGGCTGCAAGGCGATAAGACAAATGAGCTGAACGAGGTAAAGTGGGGCAGAGGGAACAAGATGAAGGTGGACATAAGAGCATCAGGCTGTTCCTGTAAAGAAGCCTGGATTCACCATGAAGCCTATTGTCTGGGGCCAGAACAGACCTGAGACCTGCCAACTGGGCTTAGCCGACCTGCTTTGCCAGGGCTGACTCTGTCAACACTCACCATCCTGATGACAAACAGACTTTACATACGGTATTAATAAACTATAAATCACAAACAGGTCCCTCAGGGTGTAATATAATATAACACTAATGAGTTCATGATTAACAGCTGTCTCATTAAAACGTCTTTCTTAACACCTGATATTTCACTTTGAACAATAGCTGGTGTATAATTACCACTTTAGAGCATAATGAGTTGTGGTGTTACGATGTTTCTTCTATTTATTGTGTTACAATGACTCAATCACTTAAAAACACGCATGACTTCCTACAAAAATTAATTAGCATTGCATAATGAGATGGTGCCTTGGCCCTGCAGCACACTGCCATTCAAATCAGACAAGTTGGGGAGGATAAACTGTCAACTTCAGGGTCTCCAGTTGCATCAGCTCCACACACACACACACACACACACAAACACACACACACACACACACATGGTTGCCATGAAGGAGAGCACACAGAGGCCAAATGCCACTGCCAGCCAGTGTTGAGTTTGTTTACTCCAGATAAGTGAAGACATCCTTGCCGTCACAGTGACTGAACGCTGAGAAGATGATCTCGACTGAGGTTGTGTAGAGGAAGGAGGCAGGGTGTTAGATGTTGGAACGCATGCATTTACCAGCATGCATGCACAAAAGATGTGCAGAGCAACACTGAATATTCTTATAAAGATTTTATTTGGGTTAAGTTGATGGTGCGAACAGGTGCAAATCAATCTCCCTGCTAATATGAATGATACAATTAACACCAATATTCTTGGCCACCTGCTAAATGAGCTACTGCCACCTTCATGGAGATGAAAATTAATGACAGTATTTGGATAACATGTTGATTATTTTAAAATGGAAACAAACTGTAGTCAAACTGAGGAACAACTCCTTTTATAGGCCTGAAGCAGGGACTTTTTTTTTTGCTTTTCTTCCTGTTGCCGCTCTTTAATAAACTATTTGTTTGTTGCCTTGAAGGGATAATTCACTGTGTACTAGGAGCTGTCAGGGGTTAAACAGCCCGCTCAAGGTCACATCAGCAGATCTTTCCGTTTCTATGATGCTCAAGCACAAAAGCACACGTGTTGGCAGCCGATGACCCTGACCCTGTTTCTTCTGACAAATCCACAGGACATCATTCATATTTATATCAGGCTATAGCTGAAACATGAACGGCACGGGACAAGGATCCCCCAATGCTATTATACTTCAATATCTGGGTAATGACAGTGTGTCGGTGGACAGCATCTATCAGCCATCATTCACTTTCATCTGACTACACCACGGACACCATCACTCCACTGTCACCATTTTTTGCCTTAAGGAGCAAAGCAGGGTTAGTAAAGATCCCGACTGAAGGAGAGATCAAGGTTTGTTAAAGTTGAAACAGAGTTCAAACTGAAAAATGCCCTGTGGAGAACCAAGGTGAAAGTCAAGGGATAAATGGATAACTGTGGGAGGTCGTAGTCCTTAATAAGGGATGGCAGTGTCAGGCTGCTGGTTGCTTGATCTTTGCTCCACTACACTAATATCTCTACAACTACAGATGGATTGGCATGATAAAATCAATTATAAGACCACTTTTCATTCAGTGAAACTATGAGGTTTTATTATGTTTTATACCCCATTGCCTCTTGGTGATAAATTTAAGGTTTAACCACTACGTTAAAAACTATGAAAACAGTCAAATGAAACTCTGCACAACCCAAAGTGAAGACAGTTTAATTTTGTTAATGTATACCTAAAATAAAAAAAGCCATAATTTGTTTAGTTTTGTTTAGTGATTAGAGATCAATACATGCCAGCGACCGGGGGAAGATTAAATGAAGGCGCAAAGAAAGAGAGGAGGCGAGTGAATGCAAAGCTGCCAACATTATGAATTGAGTCGGAGATGCAGCCAAATTCAGCAGATGGTGAGTGAATGTAAACGGAAGTGAGCAATCAACTTTCCAACAAAACTCTTTATGGGTGCAGAGAAGAAGGGGAGAGCTGAGATGGAAAGATGGACAGGAGCTGAAAAAGAGCCTCCATGCAGCAATATGTTCTTCCCTTCGGTTACATTTGTTCCAATACATTTTTAATCATCCAATCAGGCTTGCCATGCTGGCCGACAACAAATGTTTTTCTTCTCATCCTGATAATGGATCTAAAATCCAGAAATGAAAGAAACCAGAATCACAGACATCAACACAGCCTGGATGCTGTTCAGCCACACAAAAGAGAATTAACAGAAAGAAAACAATGGAGCAACAGATTAAAAGATATATATACCACAGGAATTACACAAGAGCTATTTTGAGAGAATGTTTGGACATAGTTCAGTATTAGCAAATTTGTCAAAAGACAAGTTACATTCAGGATTGGGTAAGGAAAAAAAAAAAACACAGGTTCTCTGAGCTGAACTCCAAAAATACATTGTTCCCTGAAGGCGAGTCCTTTGTGCTGCCTCACAGCCGAGGCATCCAGTGTATACAACAACCTAATGAAATCCCCTACATCACATGAGGGACCACACAGCGCTTTGTTTACATCTCCCAACAAGATGCAAGCAGAGCAAAGTCTCGCCTTGTTTCAGACTGTGCATGGCCTTTGTTATAATATGAGATCAAGTAAACACAAGCATGTAATGTAATCCAGAAAAGAAACCTTTTTGATTTATTGCTCAAAGGTGTTAGACTTCTGATTGCATGCATAGTATATTTATAAAAGGATTAAACCGGTATCCAGTAGCTCATATTGTAAGAATCCGTAAGGTATCTATGGCTATGTTTACATGGACAAATATTTAATCGCTCAAATTGAAATCAATCTGATCAGAGATTCCAGCTGACATGTTTACACGGACGCTGGATAACATGATCTGACTAGTTGCGGGTTTACATGATGGAAAGATTTGATATGATCGTAATGCTTTTGACGTATTAATTCAGAAGAAGGTGAAGAAGTTTTTTTTATTATGACCCTTCTGACTGTCAAGATGGTCAATAATCCTTTACTCTTTCAGTCCCCGACAAAAACGTTGTATCTGCAACTCTCCGGATCTGTTTTGCTGCCGCCATTTTTCAAATCTTTCCTGAAACTCAGTACCTCACCTAAACCCCCATGTGGTTCAAGCATGCACAGAAACAACATGCAACACAGAAACAACCAGAATGAGCGCATACATGGTTATTTTTTTTCCTGCTGATCCGATCGTGAAAAGGTTTAATCCACCCTGCTTGATCTGATTAAGAATTCTTTCCGATCGAGGCCGACTGGATAAGCTGAGGTGTTTACATGATGCTTCGATCAGATCAAAAGTGCTCCATGCAAACGCAGCTTATGTTTGGTAATACATTCGCTTTCATGGTGCACACTTTATATACAGCATTGTATATGCAGTGGTCGTCGGCTGTATCTACACAGTATTCACCTGATGTTCTCCCAACTCATTACGGATGGATCAATGGTCAGGATCTACACCACATCACTTTTTAGCATTCAAGGTAGCCCTTCATAGCAATTTTTCAATGTGTAGATAGTCAAATAAACTTTAATAAATGTTCCTCTGTGTCTAAAGCAGACACCTTGAGATGAAACATTGTCTTTTGATGGCATCGTCTCCATCACCCCTGTTGCAACCCAGAATATGGAAGAAAAGCATGCTGCAGAAAAGAGAAATCTACTAATGTGGATGTCAAAGGGGGTATTTTCACCTGACCTATGATGACTTCCTTAAACTAACCAAAGAGAAAATGCATGACAACTAAATGCCAATAATGTTTAAACACATGATTGAATTTATCATTAACAAATTTAGTTGCAGCTCTTAATCTTCCATTACCTCTCCAAGCTCTTAAAAGTCCTCACCCACAACTCAGCATGTTGGTGAATGATGCTACAGGGGTGTCAGTAAGTTAAAATACAATGCAAAGGCTTTCCAGCTAAAGCTTCAGTGTGACAAATGAGCGTGAGCATGTGTTACTGCTGGCTACATTCAGTTGCTGCTAAAACTCCTGCAAACAGAGCATACCACTGATTCTGCTTCACATTATCATCATGTATAAAGAGTAAAAAGCAACAAGACCGAGGAGCCATAATGTGCTGCTAGATGTGCAAACTGCTATATTCAGTATGCTTAACTTTATTTACTCATTGAGACAGAGTGGGACTTGATCAAAACGCAAATTAGAGAGTAAAAAAACCGCCTCATAACAGTGAGAATTCTGCAAAGATGAGAGTTGAGGATGAGCAGTCATGATGCCTCTGTGCTCCTGTGCCAAAGAGAAGACATAAACTGTGATAAAATCCCGAAAAAAACCCCAGTCTGCCGAGGTGCTGCTGCTCTTCCCTACGGCCTGCGCATTCAATCACTAAGTTATTGTCATTCTCCGAACAAACAAGCTCCTCATCTGAGTAAATCTTTATGTAAAGTGTCTGTCCTAAGGCTTTTCACATAGAAAGGCTCAACTCCCTCGACTCTTCAGTGGGTTCAACATAATTTTGTACAACAGAGGCCCAAACCAATAAAACAGCAGACGCAAATACAGAAAAAGTGCGGAGCTATTTAAAGTTAAGCCTTGAGCACTTCTGTCAAGCGAATCTGTTCCTTCTTTTTCTTTTTTTGTTTTAGACACAGAGTCTCAAAACGTTAGCCCGTGAGGCTATCATCAAGGCTACACTAGTAGCACGAGAACATCTGTGCTTGCCTTTGGGCTTTTTCCTACCCATCACACCGTGGAGGGCTATGGCTCATCCTGAGGCAAAGTGGTCATAGAAACCCACTCATGTATGAATGTTACTTTGCTCAAATATGACTCCAGGAACAGAGAATGAGACGAAAGGACAGGACAGGTCAGGACTGTCCTGGGAGACACAGCATGTGTTCGTGACGTAACAGGGAAGTGAAACGGACACACTGCTTGGGTGTTTTGGAGCATAAATATTATCAAGACATGAGGAAAAACTGGCAGGTTGTTCGTGGGGTTTTCCTCAGCTTACTGGTTCTGAACTAATATCAAAACATCTGTATTATGATGTTTTAAACAGTTCATATTATTAAAAATAGGAGTTTTATGGTTGATTCTTTCTGGTGATTATGTCTTCAATATCTCAAAAATGAATGAGAATAAATTCCTTAACTGCTAAATTTATCCACATAGAACTGTTCCAGCTCTACAACTTTACACAGCCGAATGGAATCACTAAATATTATTCAGGAAGTCGCAGTAAATTGGCAACAACAATGTTTTTTTATAGTCAAAATGAAAGGACAAGGACTCACAAGCATCCAAGGACAAAGGGATTTGTGTTGTTACTGAGCAACACAGTCTATAAACACTACCGGAATTGGAAATATCACTTCTTATTATACAGATAACACCGGGCATTATGATTCACAGACTTCAAAATCTAAACTTAATCCAGACTCTTCCTGCAACCCAGCCACTAGCAAAGCTTTATTTAAATGCAGTCTAAGGTCTCTATAGGAGGCTGTATAAACACTGACAATGACCCGCAGCATCTTAGTGTCTGGAGGAACATGTTGTATATGGAACAGCAGCTAAAAATAACCCTGTGTCGGCTTGTCTTTTTCTTGCTTTGTATTATTGTAACCCCTTGTAATTGCTCAACTGAATTAAATTAATTGCGAAGACATCTAAAAGGGTTTCTGGCTCGATAAGTGACATTTTCAAGAAAGACACTGAAATTCTGGGGGTTTAGATGTTGAGTTGAATTGATAAATTCAGTCTATGAGTAAAAAGTAACTGATAACACCCTTTTGCATTAATTATGATCTTAAAAAAATATCTATTTGATCCAATAATGGAGGTTACGGCCTTCGTGAGTTGGGTTTAAAGGAGGAGGAAGAGTTAAAGTGGGTGGAGAGTTTGCAACAGCTGACACAACGCTGACGAAATGGGAGTAATATGTTCATTTGGTTATTGTTTCGATGAATCATTACTACATGCAAGTTACAAGAATGCCAAAAAAATGACTCCTCCCCAGAGAGACTTTTCATAATTCTAGCAAACCTATTCTGGATTTTCTGTGCTCTGCGTTCCAGCTTTCCTTGCATCTCTGCATGTGTGTGTGTGTGTCTGCTTCAGAGTGTGGTGGAGTGTGCCAGGCAAGGCGGTGACAGGGTGTCGGCTGCGGTCTGTGAACCTGGCTGCTCTGCTCAGTTCCGTCTGTGACAGAGAGCGAGGGGGACATCGCCCGGCCTTGGTTGCCCCAGCTGGGCCAATCAGGCGTGAGACCTCGTGGTCGAATCAGCGCATGCCTTCCGCCATGTGCAGCGCTGTGGCACAGATACCCTTATGTATTCCAATATGCTCTCCACAGTGTCAACACCGCTCTGTGTGTCACTCGTGTGTATTTCTTCAGATAATGAAGGCGCTCTTCTTAAATTCACCAACGCTGATTGTGGTTCACAAGATATCAAACAGTCGCACGGCTGAACCTTGAGCTTCTGTAACTTTTTGTACATTTTCTATTTTTTCATCTCAAAATATGCCAAGTAGGAAAGGTCACCTTGAAGACCCTGCTCTCAACAAGTTGTGACACTGGCTGAAACTTTGAAAAGTTTGCAGCTTTGGTAAGTCCACACCTGCTGATACAACTCATAAATCTTTAGAGAATATTAAAGTTGCAAAAACAAATATTACCAAGGAATTACCAGGAAGTAGAAGATATAGCTGTCTTTACAGATTGTAATTTTGGTCTTATCTTTGCAGACGTTAGCCTTTTAAGAGCCAATATTTACTCTAACGTACTTACCCATCTGAATCGCCCTGAGGACCTGCAGATGGAAGGATTTTCTGGGTAATTTTTTGGCGGAAATGGAAAATGTGCAGCGCTCCAAAAAAACAAGCAACACAGAGTCCAAAGAGCTGACACTATGCATAAACTGAATGCAGATTTAGCAGGATAAAGTTCCATAAATGTTCCTCTCAAGAGCACCAATGCATTGTTTGTAATGTTTTCTGGCAACAATCCGCACTTTAAAGCACTCACTTTTACAATCAGAGCTTTCTCCACAAATAACAGTCTCTTTCTTTTATCGGGGCAAAAAACAAATGATAGAAAAAACAAAACCAAGAGGAACATCTCAAATTGTTCCATATTTTGATCACTCATATATGGCCGTAAAAAACTAAAATGAGTAGTGGGATGTTTGTGGGAGCTGTTGAGAAGCACTACGCAGAAGTATATTCAGCACCTAAGACCCAGTTGAAAAAGCATCTTTAAATAGTCAGAGCAGCTCCACAACCTTAAACTTTGGATGAGAGACAGCAGTGGAAATTTTTGAAATACAGTAAGTCTCACTGTGATTTCAAAAACTCTAAAAGGCAACGAAAAAAACATGTCAGTATTGAAAATTAGAGTTAAATACCTTATTACAATGTGTTGACACTGACATTATTGAACTTGCTCCAAAAATGCTCATCTAGATGTCTACAAATGTACATCTATTTCAGTTATTCTAGGATTACAGCAGCTGCCTTCTTCAGTAAATGGGCCCCACCTAAAGCTGGGAGGCACTTTTTATTTTTCTTCTATTTTGGCTTTATCAAAACCGCCATAGTAACCTTTTGGCATATTGCAATTTAAGTGGTCTGAGAGGAAACCAGACATCTGAATCTCCTCTCGGCTCTGTTTTCAAGCTTTTAAAAAATTCTGACAGCAGATGCTCACTGATCAGTTTTCTCTTGGGGCTTCCTTGTTGGCTGCACTAGAAATGCAGATGCATGTGCACATCCCTTCAGATGATGACATGCATGCTTCAGTGGTGGAAAATTCTACAGGGAAGACCTGTCTAACTGCATATCAACCTGAAAAAAAGATGACTCACTTATCAAAAAGCCTTAAAACAGTTTGGTTAAAGTCAGATATTTAATGCTGTAATAATCTTGGCATAGAGAGAACTTTTCGATTACATCCGCCTCAAGTTGGACTCACTATTTGTCTCCTTAACAGGAGTTTTAACTTACTTTCCTATCTCAGGTTAGCTAAAAAAGACAAAAGATGCCAGAATGATTTGGACTGTTTCGGTTCGCAAGTTTTATAGAGACTAGTAAATTTAAGCAATCTTGTTGAATTCCTCATCAAAAATCTAAATCAACAGTTTGGAAATTGGATACGTGGTGCCAAAATCTGCTTCACAAGAGATGTCATTCCTGTTTAAATGACTAAAATTTGTAAGACTGTTTCCTTTATTGTCTAACATCAATAAAAGTAACAGAAGTTGTACATATCAAAGTTCTGCTAAGTTACAGTACAACATAAGGACGCAGTCCAAACCCCAGATGGAAATTCAGCCCAAGGTTAGAACATGTTGTGACTGCAAAATGGACGGCTTGGGCCACCAAGAAATAACAATGACGTTTTAAAAGTTTGTTTGTTGACTTAACAGATCTGAATTATCAATAATTTGTTTAGATTTTTCCTAAACTGACAGTACATTTATCAGAAACTAGTTTAATTGCTTCCACATGTTGCAAATCCAATGTTTTATATGTTTGCCTCGCTCCCGTATGACAAATGACACTTTGCAGCATTTTCTCACATTTTGCAGACGTATTCCACCGCTCACATAAAGATGCCAGCATTCATCCTTATATTTCAAGTGCTGAGCAGTTGGGGCCTGAATTCGCATGACTAGAGCGACGCTGTCAGAAACAATGCTTTGAATTAATCCAAGTCGGTCACACCGTCACCACAAGTGAAGTCAGAACAACAACACAAGAAGCTGAAACAACAGGTATAATTAAGAAGAGCACACAGTCAGCTGACCAGAAACCCAAATGTTACCTCATAAATGCTGAACCCAGTAAACTGCCAAAAAAGGAAGGTTATGTCATTGGAGAGTGACAGTGAATGAAAGGCAACTCTCTGCCCTCATGGCTGTCACGTTGTGGCTCCGCCCCCTCCGCTGACCTGAAGGCAGTGGCATAAGACCTGTCACCCCGAATCACGGCCTGGACCACGACATCCACGCTCATATGTATATGTGTCAGCGTGCACAGATTCGTGAGCCTGACATATCAGTTTGAATATGCATGTGCAGCACGGTCTGCAGCGTAAACATCTCTGTGTAAGCAGGGCTTAGTTCATCTGTATGTGTGTGTTTGAATGCACACAGTTTGTATGTCTAAGCTGATCCTGGTGTGTAACAGTGACATTCCCAGTGGGAAGGAGCCTCATGACTGTTTTTATCTGTTAAACTGACCATATCTCATCGTGAGTGCAGGCTAGGTGAAAGTGACATCTGATTTCCTCCACACTCAGATGGGGTTCTCTCTATGGATCTATCTAGTTCTTTTGCTACACACGTCCCCTCTGCTTGCACCTTCTGCAAGAAAAGGTTTACCATTTGTTTCTGTTTATTTCCGTGCAAATCATTAGGACTTCTTAGTTTTTATATGGTTGATAGAGCAGAAAATTTATCCTGTTTTGTTTAAAAAAATTGTGTAAAAATGAGTGATCTGATTTACAGTTAGTTAGAAGCAACTGCCAGTTTATCTGGTATTTTTTCCAATTAATAAACTCATATAAAACAGGAAACAAAAACAGATTATTTTATATGTGAACATAAATGCACATAAATTCAAGTATGCACTACTGCATTGCAGTTACTTTTACATGTGTTGCACAACGACCACATGCAGCAGAAATACCACACAAACGACATGAATCATGGTGTTAGGGTTCCCTTTGTCCGATAAAGTCAGACACTCGCCTTATGTTTTGTTTTGTTTTGTTTTTTTCTTCCAGTTAAAGACATAAGAGATCTGCAATGGCGTCATTGCGACACGTGCACGGACACAAATGGCAACATGTCTGTTTGCGAAGGGTCAGGGCCAACTGCAGGGCTCATTTTCCAGAGTAGTCATCCTGAGTCACAGGGAGCACGCACAGCCCTCCCCTTCCTGTCGTTGCCAAATATTTTAGGTTTACACTAAAATATCGGAAGTGTTGGAGACTCAAGCTGCACTTTGCAAAATCACACATAACACTACACCAGTAGCTAATCAACTGACTGAATTACAATAGAAGGCCAAAATCTTCATAATTTATGCTTCACAGAGTGAAGTTGTTGAATTCAAAATTCAATGACAATTTAAAACTATTCTAATCCTTACCGTTATCTAAGGACAGTTGGGCACATCTCCATATCAACCTTGCAGAACTTATTTCACTTTTTGCACTCAATCTTCAACTATTCTCCCAGAAAATGATCACTTGCTGACTCCAGAAATATTTTCAGCACATCATCCAAATCCATAAATTACATCCTCAACTTATCAAGTGGTTCTGTCAGTGCAGCTGAAAGTTCTCACTTTAAATATGCACCAAATGCACACTCAGTGAGTAAAAGTGGGTGCACAAACTGCACTAAAACGCACACTGCTGCAGCTACCATTTGCAGCTGATGACCTCTAACAACTCTAATCACTTGGTAATTACATGGAAGGAGAGCAAAGCACCTTCCCTCTGCTGTTGCCTTAAAGTGGCTTACAGGAACTGGCAACCAGAAAATGCAGAGCAGAGTACACAGCGTCAAGCAGAGGGAATCCAGACTAGTTGGCAAGCATATAGACACAGTTTTCCCTCTGTGAGCTGCACTCTGAGGATTAAACCTGGCAGTGTGCTCACTTCTGCTAAACAAGATATAGTCATAATACCTTGATACTTCATGTTGCGAAAAGCCAGTTAGGAGAGGCTGCAGTGGCGAATGATCTCCCATGTGTCCGCACATTTCCCACTTCACCAAAATCAATGTAACCAATTGTTTTAGATGCCAGTATAAATGTTGGTGGTTTACACTTAAAAACACCAGTTTTTTTAATGAAAGTATTTTTAATGTAGTGGCTGAAAGCATAAAATTGTTATCTTACTGTAATGGTTCCACATCTCACATTCTGAAGGCAAAAGTTGGAAAAAACAGGCAGTATGTTACTCCATTTGTTCAAAAAAGCTGCCTAAAGCATGTAATTGACTTAAACACATCCTGCAGACATTTTCCTTGACAAGAAAAATTGTAAATAGCTGATAAAACTGCAAGTGAATAAAATGAAAACATTCAAATAACAGCACAAAGGTAGATCACTTAAAACACATAATGAAAATATTCTTGTCTTTTCCAAAGGCTGAGAGATTTTTTTCGTGGAAAGTAAATTGAACATTTTATGAACTTGTGTGTTTATTGTATTGTGCACATCAACTATTATTATTAATAACTGTTTAGAGAGAAATATTACTCTTAAAGTTTGGAATTAGACATAAAAAGAATTATTTCAGTTGTATGACAGTGTGCACCATGCAGCTGCATGGAAGATTAAAGCACGTGCTCTTTAAAAGTCCTTTAAGGGATGCGAGAAAATCTAATATGTCTTCAATTTGATATGCCATCACTGATTAGAGGCCCAGGAGTTATTCAAGCTTTTAACTATAAATTGAAAGTAGAGCAGACTAATGAATTCTTCACTATACGGTGATATTGATTTCCCCTATATAATAAGTCATTATGAATTCAATTGTAGGACATTTAAGCCAAAGTATAATTAAGCTTTGTACTGAGTGGTGCAAAGGGGGCAGGCTGATGGAAATATATTCCATGGAGCATGTTGGAAACACCTTAATGGTAGGCAATTATTTGGAGTAAACCTAACAGTGAAGATTTTGTACTTTGCAGGGTTGGAATGTGACTAAGTGCTTGTAATAAAGATTTTTTCAATAATAAATATAATATTCTTCTTTTTCATTTAAGTTTTTCAGTAATGTCACAGTTAGGAGGAAGTGCTATAGTTTTCACTCATCTAACATTGACATTTTTAACATTTCAATATTCTTCAGCACCGTGCAGAAGTCGTAAGCCTTCATTTCTTTATGTTTTACTTCCAAGCTGCCAGAGATTCTTTAAATATTCTGAAGCAGTCTCAGAAAATAGTTCTCCAGGTTCTCTGTAGCTATTTCAAAGTTAGTTTTTTGTTATTCTTTTAGACATGGGGTGCTTTTTCATTCAATTTCAGTCCAATCCTTGTACCTGACCATTTTCAGAGTACTGTTTTATATTGTTTGTAAAGCCACTTAACATTGACCTAAGAATAATGTAAACACAAAAAGGTACCGAACTCGAGGAAGGAGCCGGTGTTGTGTCTACTACTGATCATTTGGCAATAACTTATTTTAAACTGTATTTTCAGGCACTTTGTTATTGCAGCCTGCCACACAAACACATTTACTCTCATTTCTTTAGTTGCCCCTATAAAAAAAATGCCAAAGATAACACAGTTTGACAGACATGTATCTTTACTCTGACAAGATCATAGCCAAGTATTGGCATATTTGCATGGTGTTCAGTGTGTGCTTAAAAAAGATGAAAATAGGACAAGTGAAAGGACAAAAGAAAGAAGTGGTAAGCTCTAGATAAAACTACGTATAACAGACGAACAGTATCTGAAAGTGATCTCCTGAAGGAGTCAGGGGGAAAAAACTTGACACAGGACCTGAGAGATGCATCTGGATGCTCAGCTAATTTATCTACTGTTGGCTGAAGCCTCTTAAGAAATTGTCTACATGGAAGGATGACTATCAAATAGCCATTTAGGAGGGGAAACAATGACAAAAGGCTGAGGTGTGCCAAATGACACAAGAACTGGAGTCAACATCAGCAGCAACAGGTTTTATGGAGTGACGAATCATCCCCGAGAGCCTGGACCTCAACATTATTGAAGCAGTGTGAGATCATCTTGACAAAGAACAGATCAAAAAGCAGCCAACATCCAAAGAAGCACTTTGGAAATAACTTCAAGAACCTTGGAGAACTATTCCTGAAGACTAAAGAAATTATAAGAGAGCTTGTCTAAGAGGGCTTAGGTTGTGTTGAAAGATAAAAATAGCCAAAACAAATATTTATCATAACCAGAATTGTACAAACTTCGTTTTTTTTCTTACACACTTGCAATATATAAACAACTTGTGAGTTGACTCAAGACTTGCACATCCAACTACCCATGCGTAGATGCATAATGTCTACAAAAAACACTACGAGGAAACAAAATGAGACGCATTAATAGATTAAACTGCCCATCATCATCATCCTTTCACATTTGGAAAATTAGCTCCATCTCCTGCAAATATTGATGCATTTGCAAATTATAATCTGTAACTTACAACTTGAACTGTCCTTTTTTTATGAACTGAGCACACTTTCTTTTTTTACACTTATTTTTAAATAATAAAAAATTTTTTATTCAAGACTTCCTCTAACTATTTGGCTCTTTTAGAGAAACTGTGTTTAAGCTGATGTGCAGCTGACAGCCATCTCTGTCCGTCTTGCAGTCCTTTTTATTTTGGTTTGCTTTACTTGGTTTGATTTATACTATTAAATATCCTGGGATCAATGAAAAAAGCATCAAGCATTTTTTAAGTTTTTATAGATACATTGGAAAAACATCAACTCACCAGACAGCAGAGAGGCTATGTGTGATTTCTCCAACTTTTCTACGATGTCTTCTGATCATTTAATAAACACCCACGCACAATTTATCACTTCTGTCTGCCAGGTCATTATTTTTTTCTGTCTTTTTTGGTCTCCAAGGAGGGGGTGAGGGGGGAATACAGAAAATCCTGTATTTTAAATTAAAAGCGAGCTGGAGCAGATTCTGAAGTGATGGGGCGTTTCTCAGCTGCCAAACAGAATGTGCTCCTCATTTCTCTCTCAGTGCTGGAGTGAATAGGGGGTGACTTTCCTTCCTCTCAATACACACGGAGTGAAATAATGGTCCGCGGTGGGGTTGTGGTGAGGGTACAAGGGTAAGAAGGTGGGAGGAGTATCACAGAAAGATCGACTGCCTCGCAGAACAGTTTCAAACACAGAAAATGTTAATCAAATCTACAGCATGCAAAGCTATGAAATGCCAAAACTGCATTCACTTGATGGGAACAAAGATATGGAGGGCAAATGGAGGTTGATATGCTGCTGCTGGCAGCTTACCAAAGAATAAATTCTGAACAAATACATAGCATCCATATGTTATGTAGAAAGCAAGCATCACTCACTAGCACTAAGCTCTTTCAACTGGCAATACCCCAAATCCATCACAATGACTTCACGTGTAGCATGGATTTTTCTGAAGCACAGGGGAGAAAATCATTATGATGGCTCATATTTGTGCTGGTATGGCACTGACAAATGCTCCACACAGGAGCCAACGTGGCATATTTCAAAGATATCTAAAGGCGGTTTCTCCTCATTGTGAATAATGCGGATGCTGGCTGCTCCTCAGGTTAAAGGCTTTAAGTGGTGGGAGGGTTTCCTTTGATATTCTGACTTATGAGATGAGATAAAAACCGAATAAGGATATATATATATAGATGGATGGGCTGTCAAAGCCATATTTAGCATGCATTATTATCCCAAAAAAGAAGGTTTTGGAGCTTCAGTTTAGCACTATAGATAAAGAAGCAACACAAAAGGATTTAATCCTGAAGATGTAGATTTGCATAACAGAAACTGCAAAGAGAATTATCTTAAAACTAAAATTAGCTAGTTTTTGGGGGGAAATTTTCAAATGTTAAGTTTAAACTATTTAATAAATAATCTTCATTATAAACATCACATTGGCTCCCAGTTCAATTATTTGTATTTTTTTTCATGTAACCCTGAATGCCACATCTCAATTAAGATCAATACATAATCCTTCAAAGGCATAATAAGGGAAGCTTTTTTTTAAGCACTTGTTAATTTGTTCATTATTAATCAATGACAAGAATTTACTAATAAAGTCATTATAGAGTCTGCTTTTGCTCCCTCTGATCTGAACAGCTCCTGCAGGATTTGACCAAACACTCATCTACACCATGTTTCTTGTCGAAATAACTGGAGACCAAAGCACTGTGAGGCACTGGGGTTCAGTCTGATTTTTTTAAAACCAAGTTTCAACTAATGAGCAGATATGACTCCAAATTAGCAGCTTATGTCAATCAGACGCGCTCATCTCTGCTCATTTCCCAAAAAACACTCCAGAAGTTGGTGTCTTGTTGCTAACTGATTGGCCTTGAGCATTGTCTTACACGTGGAAGAAGAAAAAAAGAAAGAAAAAGAACAAAGAAACAGGCGATTCAGTCAATTAAATGGAAAGAAACAAATTAAAAGGATGCAACTGTGCTTTGTGCGTTATGGAGCCATGTGGTGCGTCTGTGACCCTCGACATTCACTCTGAGTGAGAGGCTTCCACTGGGTTTGATAAGCCACAATCAGACCAAAGATTTCAATGAAAACCTTCAAGATGCTGTAATTTAGCAGAGAAATTCTTACCGCTATGCGAGTCTGTGAAGATGCTTTAAGATGTAAGATGATCCTTTGTTTGGGAAGGGAAGGTCGTTTTGGACTTAGTGAGGTCCAAACTTGAATCCCGCCGTTGATTATCTGCTCCTCTTCTCGGGAGGAACCAGCAGGACGTTTTTTTACTGATGCCTCTTTAATTTGACTTCATAGCATCACTACGAGACGTGTGAGCAGTCTTTGTCCATGTGTTCCGTGTTTGGTCGAGCTACGTCGATTAAACTATGTGGTCTGCTGCGTAAAACCGGTGCCAAAATTCCTGCGGGCCCTTTCCGTTACAGAGATGCGAGACAATAGTCGGGTCATTTTGGCACGGGTAGAACCTCCTCCGGTGCCAGGTACAGTTGGATCAGCTGATTAAAAGCTAATTTTGAGCGCTGGTTTGGTCATATCCCTGCGACTGTCTCGACAATTTGGTGATAAATATGTCAGTCGCTCACGTGCCAGCTGGCTCCGGCGTTGTCTTTCGGGTTCTTCATCTTATTCTTCTTCGCAGGAGTAGTGGACAGTGTAATTGCCGATCTGTTGATCACTGGAGGTCCACCTACATCAAGCAGTGTCCTTATCTCGTAGATGTGTTCAGAACCGGGCTCTCCTGCCACGCAACAGCACAGTTCGATTCTGGCTGAACGGGGATCTCGATGACTGACAGCTGGATTCCCTCAGAGAAAGCCTGGCGACCCGTCTTTGCAGGGGAGCAGTAATAGCAGGATATTGCGCGTACGCGTCGTTGGGAGTGCGCGCACCCGACAGGTCACACAGCTCGGGTCCATAAACATCTGCCTCGAAGAAAAAGGGCAGTTCAGCCAATTTTAAACAAAGCTCAGTTTGTATTTGGAGCTCACATTAGGAAGCTTTCAGAAATCAGTACTGCACTGTATTCCACATGTGTAGACAACGGAAAACACTATTATGTGTGTGTGATTACACACATAATTGGTTAATTATGTCACTTTAGCTATATTTTATTCATTGTATCACATCAAATTTCTGTTCCATGATATTTTTTTAATGAAATTCTTTTTGTAAATAGTTTCACGTGCCATAAATGTGTCTCTTTACATGATTTCCCTCAGTTAAAATTGACTGACTTTGTTCATATGACAATATTTAAAATCTATGGCAATTATGTGTTTTCATGCATTGAAAATTGGGCAAAATCAAGAAATGCATTTCCCTTAATGATCCTTAATGGCTATGAATTTTCATATAGCCTGTGCTAAAGAAAAAAAAGGGACCAAATAGTAAAATAAGATATAATTAAGTTATATTGCAGTCAAAGATCAATGAATTTGAAAAAAAAATATATGTCTTTGTTGAACAGAAGTGGTTTTTGTTTGGTCTGCTTTGGTTTGCAGAGGCTTCCAAACATGCATCATTCAGCCCTTAGCTATTGTAGAACTAGTAAAGCTCGGATAAAGGGCAAATTTGATGAGTTTATTCTGTTGGATGGAAAATGAGGTGACACAACACAAGATTAATAGATTTCATCTCTTTATCTATTAATAGATAGGCGGAAAACCATATTCCAGTGGTAGATGATGTTAGCAATTCCATACGCTGAAAAAGGTTTCCCATTGAGAAAGCAGCAGAATGACTTGGATCATTCCAAGGTGCTTTCCCAGTTGTTCCCAGCTCAGTCTGCGTGATGGCCCTCATCCGGTCTCAGTTGGCTTTTGTGGAAGGCCTTGAGCAGCGGAACACATATGGCTCATTTAGCAAATTGAAACTGCTGGTTGTTTTGTGTCTGCAGCTTGATTGTTCTAAAGTGGGCTTCCACACAAGTTCATCCATTTTCTCTCCTGATTCTGCAGGCACCCATGCATGCACAGCCGGAATCAGTCTGTGGGCTAAACTTTGTAATGGGATAACGTCTGAACCCTCTGATGTAATGATAAGGGAATGATTAAGCACTGAAGGTCCTTTGGGTGGCCAAGGGGAGGCTCGTCCACAGTTATGTCATTGTATTTTCTTTATGAGCGAATGTTCGCCTGCAAAAATCTTG
This sequence comes from Atherinosoma microstoma, assembly GCA_037177055.1. NCBI lineage: Eukaryota > Metazoa > Chordata > Actinopteri > Atheriniformes > Atherinidae > Atherinosoma > Atherinosoma microstoma. The sequence goes on along the minus strand of JBBBVU010000022.1, from coordinate 19,398,018 downwards.
ACCTTCCTGGACTTCAAATTGTCACAGACCTTCAGGGTGGCAGATATCAGGGTGTTATGCAATGCTTTTTTATCAAAGTGAGAATGCTAGGATGCTCTCTGGGAAGGTTAAGAGACATTTGGTGGTCAAGATTGGAGGGCAGTCTTAAAGATAAGAGAGTATTTAGAACAGAGTGAATAGTTTTTAAGCACCAACTCTTTCTGATTTTATATAAAAACACCTGCAGACATTTGAAAGAAATAACTGACATCTGTCTCCCCATATGTCAACCGGACCGAACAAAAATGTTGCTGCATTTCGTAGTCATTAAGTGGCTATTTAAAATTTTCCATCACATTTTCACTTATTTTGTGGTTGTTTTAAAGACTCTTGACCCTTTTTCTTCTCTCCATAGGTGCTGTAGTCATGACTTTGTTCGGAGGCTGGCTCAACCTTCATTATCTTCAATCAGCTCCATTAATGATTTGTGGCTATGTTTTCACTATTAGCAGACGGTTTGTATGAAATAGCCCGAGTGAACTCTCCATGCCTATAGCTTGAGATTCTAGAGGGAAAGATTCGTTCATGATGTTAGCAGGAAGAGACAAGTGTGACTGAGTCACAGACACATGGCAGAGCCAGAGACTTGCAGAGAGACAAGACAAGATGAACAAAAGCTACAAATACATGGTAGGAAAAGGTGACACAAGAGGCGGTTGAGCGCAAATGTTGCTGTAAAGGAAGAGGATAAGGCCTGACTTGCAGGAGGAGGGTGCCCGGAGCCGGCCCTGTACCACAGCTTGCTCCTGTCTATATTTAGAGCAGGGACCACAGATTGTAACAAGTGCTCCGGGCCTTGTGTTCAGACTGGCAAGAACTGCTGCCATCCATCTCAGCACCGGGGGCCAGGCACGATCTCAGCACACGCCAGCACAAGGGGGGGGGGTGATGTGACCATGTCTGAGTGCACGCTTACTTACCTCATGTGCAGAGCTGATTACACTACTACTTCAGATGCCTTCGTAGCGTAGAAGTCAGGATGCAAACCCTGAAAGCACCTGCATGTCGATACCTTGATCAGAGAAGAGCCGTTGCTCCGCTTGTGCTCTTCTAATTGGTGCGTTCACGTTCACAAATTCCTCGATCTCATTTCTCCTTCCTGTCAGCGTTTGAAAAGGGCAGAACATCCCCATCACCATCTGCCCACGTCTGCTGAAAAAAACTCGTCTTGTTGGGAAGGATTGACATTCAGTCCAAATGTCAAAAGCCGCTCGAGCCATTTTCGACTCTTCTCGTTTTTGCTCCAACCTTCGCCTTCTTCACTTCCTCCAGGATTGTTAGAGGGATTGTCAGCAGTGATTGATGAAGGACTGAGCGATTCAGACACCAAAGTCTTCTGAAGGTGTCTGCAATCCATCCTGAAGTGTAGTTAAATGCTCTTCAGAGTGCGTATCCACTCAATATATAGCGCCCCCGGCTCAATCGCTCTCACTCTGCAGGGTTTAATCTTTCACCAGGAGAAGCAACTGTGGTCAGTTTGACACTGTGTGAATTATATTTCACAGTAAATAGCCCTTCTGGTATCACTTTAGCAGCATAATTCACTTTTCTGCTGTGGGATCGGCTGGAGCATCACTTTAGTACAAAACTTTCCAAAAGCTGAAGCAGTTCCATGCTGTAAACTCATCCAATTAAACTGCACAGGGAAATTTATGCAACTGGACAACCTATGAACGTGTGATCCTGTTTTCAGAGCCATGAGAGGAAGAATCTCCTCTGTTGAGAAAGCAGATCCCAATATAATCAAATGTTTCTGTATTGCATGTATATGACATCTAAAAAGGCACATAAAGTACACATGATAATGTCATTTAATAGTCACATTTTGTGGTTCATGTCATTAAATCACACCTTCTGGTTCAATTTGTATTTGACAGCTTTACAAAAATGAAAACAGCGTTCACTTATTTAATTCCGGTATTCCTCTTTTATATACTGCAACATTCCTTCCGTTGTATTTGGCTACTAATCTCTCTGCCTGCCTTTAACCATCCGGCATCCTGTCCATCAGTCACCGCCCACCTTATGCTCTCCCAGACTAACCAATCACTCAAACCATCAGCGAAGCTCCTGCTTTGCAGTGATCTCCACAGAGATGCAGCATTCAGTCTGCTGCACTCAATCCCCCCCCCCGAACACAAATTAAATCCTGATCGCAAGTTTCAAAAGTTCAAAGGAGTACAGAGCAACATTTACACCAGTCTTTGAATTACAAACATCATTTATTTGCTTATGGCAGATCAGACATCCAAAGTTTCTTCAAAGTTGCGTTACAAAAACAATCATTTGTACATATAAAAATAAAAATACAAGAGAATTGAGAAGCAACAAACTTCTTTGCCAATTCTGTATGTTTGCATGGTTTTTACCGAATTGTTTGGATTTCACCTGCACAAGGAGCTAGCTAATAAAACAGCCATGTACATGTAAAATAACCCTTTTATAACCGGAATCTATGAAAACAAAGATTTTACCCCAAATATCCTGGGAAAAAGTCATATTAGCTGTTGAACGTCATATGGAGGTGTTGCTGTGGTTTGCAGGAACTGTTGCGATCTCACATGGGATAATTAAGCACCACGTCTTGTTTTGCCAACTCCAACAACATGGGATCGTCGAAGAACTTGCTGATACTCACATCTTCACTCAGACCCTAGCAAAGCAAACAACATAAAATATTAAAAACACAAAAAAATAAATAAATCACAAAATCGGGAAAAATGGCTATAAACAGGTGGATGGAAGGCTCACCTTGCGCCTTCGGGTCTTGATCATGAATTCTCTGGCCAGGTGGGGGGCAGGCTGGGGCTCAAGAGGCCTGATCACAATACTCTTGTCCAGGGGATCACCAGGCACGATCTGAAAGGATGACCACATATATAAGATGGTAAAAACAGAAAGATGGTGTAAAAAGCAGCAGCATTCCCTTTTGTATTCAGATGTGTAAATACTACAAACCATCTGACAACATCAAACACATCAAACTTTGAGTGTTTAACAAGCTGAGTGGACATTTCTGATGGTGGCACCAGCCTTTCATTTAATATGTGATTCAGCTGCATGTCTGTCCCACTGTTACTGAGTCAGGAGTACGTCCATCATCGTGATGGAAGGAGCAATGTGCAAGTACAGTCACTCTTCCAAATCTGGCCTACAGCAGCAATACACTGTTTGCAGGTTGAGTCAGAATACACAGAACTGCACAGGTTTTTAAAGGTATCCACTAATCCATTGATTGACGCGGCTAACAGCACAAAATTCACAGAAACAGGTCACTGTCAGGAATCTTCTAACACATCCTGTAATTGGCAAGAGGGATGGAAGAGGAAGAGAAGACTTGTTATCTGAAATAAGTAGGGTAGAGGGGACTAAATAAGACTTTCCAAAGCCTCAGGGGGAGATTTGAACCGGAGGAAAAGAGGAAAAACATAATCAATGGAGTGGCTGAAGCCCAATCAACAGATGGATGAGAGCTGCTAACAGCAGTAACTCAAGCACTGTGCTGTTAGCATGCCAATACTGGCAGCGCATGATCAAACTAATGAGGGAGGCACAATATAGCCTCTTGAGTTTAATGGGGCAGACAACACAGTTCAGGGACTCCGGTGTTATTCTTATTATCTGGGGCAACTGAATCAATATGTGCTAGTAGGAATCATTTCTCTCAAAGATCAAAGCGGGGGGAAAAGATTCAGAGAGTTGATTGTTATCTGGTACAGACTGCGGCTGCTCTTTAAAGAGTAATTTGTGGATAGATAGTCATGGTGATCTGTACTACATCCCAGGAGAGTTCTCTGGGAAAAGGGCACACTTCTCCTACAATGAAAGGCTGGGAAATGTGGAGCTAAATAATCATGCTGAGATGAAATCAAAACCAATTAACATTTCTGCTGATGTTAAATAATTATAGCAAATGAAAAAAATGAGATGTTAAATTCCTTTTTTAAAGTCAGTTTTCTAAAAAAAAAAAAAACTGCATGACCCTGATAGTGACACTGTTAAAAATGCTGTTAATACAACAAAACTCAATCTGTCGTGAGCAATTTTCATTAAATTTTCATGTCCCCAAAGGATTACTACAGCCATGATACATCTCTTTTTTTCCCCAGTGTTGTGCACACATAAATAAATAATTCATGCCTAGTTTCTTGTCAGACATTCGAGTTTTCACCTCAAGGGGACAAAACATAAGTTTGGAGGTTGAACATGAAATATTTGCACTGCAATGAAATGTCTCTCGGCTCACACATTAATGGCTTTGCAGTCAAGTTCTAATCCACCCTAAGTGGAGTTAATTTTTTCTGACATAGCTCTGCAGAGTGCAGACACAAACGCATGTCGGACAGAGCAGACAGAAACACAAAACAGCTAGAGATAACACTTAAAAAGTAATGACTCGACAATCCACTTTACTCCCCATCAAAAACGGTTTAGCCAAAGTGGCAGACTTGCACGGGTTGGTTACTCTGCAGCGCAAGCTGCCACAGCTGTGCGAGAAAGCGAGCAAAGAAACGTGACAGTATTCGTGCATGCGAGTGTACGGGTGACAGGAAGATTTAATAAGAACAAAAAATCTGATTCACAGTGCAAACACACGAAAAAATACAATTAAGAACTTCTGTTCCATTACTTGTCAGAGTACGTATGCAGACAGGAAACTGGTTGAAGCAGTTAACGACAGCCGATGAATATCAAAAGGTTCGACATGTCTACTTGCTTTGACTTTCACAAATGCTCTGATGACCCAACATTTGTTTTTTTCTTTTTAAAATCATTTTCAGCTTTTAAAACATAACGTACATGTGATTTAATGTGATCAGATATTTCTTTTATCTAAAGGTCCCTACACATTTCACATTTACTAACTCCATATTCTTCCAGACTTAAATTTTTAGATTTAATTTTTTTGGGTCATATTTATCCACAAATCACAAGCATTTTCAGTAGATGTTCATTAAATTGCTGTGAAGTCCAGCCGTGAATGCATATTTTATATTCTGTTCATGTATGTAATTATGAATCCTAACATTTGCCTGAAGACTGTAGTTGGAGGTTCTGTAGGTCAGCATTTTATTCAAGTTAAAACAGCGAGCTACACGGAAGAGTGAGTACACAAACAGGTACAGCCTATTTTACTGCCAACTCCCCTCAATATTATGAATAAACAATATTGGACTTTTGTTTCTCGTATTTCTTTAGTCTCTTAAATAAGAACTGAAACTCAATTGTGAAAAATTCAATATTTTAATTGTAATATATTTTCAGCCTTTGGTTCACAAAGAATTGAGACACTTTAGACAGCGTTGAGCTTCTCGGAAACGGACATGGACTTGTTTCCTGCTCAAAACAACTTGAAAAAAAAAACATATTAATATTACCAGTGAACCCTAATATTGCATTATTCATACATTTGTGTGTGGGGTAGATTATTGGTTTTCAAATTTTTGTCATATGGTCCTACATAAATTTTTTTTAAATGCCTATTTAATTCATTTATTGTGTCTTTAAATGGATTATGAGTACGTAATAAATATGAATTAGACTTAATGTGCGTAGGTTCTCAGACAGTGACTCCAAGTCAAAAGCGAAGATGGCGATGGCCATAACACTGAACTCAAGGTTTCAAAATGGCAGATAAACCAAGAGGAGACATCAAAGTGGCAGCATCCATTGGTTGGATTTAATCTCAGTGAAGGGCGCCCTGCTCATTTAGTCAATTCCTTTTTTTTTTAAATATGAATTTCATTATTTAATCTTTAAATAGTAGATTAAGTAAAATAGTCTGGAAATATGAAAGTTCTTCAACAAGCTCCATACTAGGGAAAAGGAGAATGTAGCTGTTTGAATCCATGAATTTGATTTAATTTGCTGACATAAAACCAAATAGAAAGCAGCTCTGAGTCCATAAATCTTACCTGCCAGTGGTGGAACACAGACAGAGCAAAGGCCTGACCCTGTGTGTGTGTGCGAAGGTCTGTCTCAAAGCCGAAGGAGTCGATGGCTGGGATGAAAGCCTTAATTGTGTACAGTGGAGAGCCAGGAATAGGTGCATCCTGGGTGACATGACCCCTGATAAACGACAAACACAAAAACAATTTTTAATATAATGAAATTTCTTTTTATGCGAGATTGATATCAATATTTCTGACAGCATTGACAGACAAACCTTCTTCGAGCCAACACTGTGTAGACTGCAGATACACAATCGGCTGGAGCCTGAACCTCTACAAAGTAATATGGCTCCATCAACCTCGGAGTGGCCTGGGACAAAAGACACACTACATTACATTAAAGCAGGGACAATAGCCTGGAGACAAAATATGGAACTTTCATGTATAGCTGCTGATGGATTTATGACAAAAGCTGTGCATGAGCCAAAGAGGATGAGGACAGAAGCCAAAATCAGGCCAGAAAAAAAGTTATCCCAATTAAAAATGAGACACATCAGCAAAATTTCCCCAACTGTAATCAAGGTAATGGAATGTTCTAAACAGTGCGGATTAAAGGGAAGTCTGGAAGAGCTGAAGTCAGATGGGGGGGAGGAGAAAAGGGTTGGGGAGAATGATCTCACCATGAGAAAAGCAGAGTACACCACTCTCCTGGCTGTAGGGATGACTTGACCTCCCCCTCTGTGGAGAGGCTCCTGAGCGATAACGGCGTCCAGGATTTTAAACTTGACATTCCTGATGGCTGAGGGCAGCAAAAAAGACTCAGTAATGCAACACTGATGAGGAAAATCCATTTTCCTTTTACACAGTGCAACACCCATAAAAGAAAAGATATATCTATTTAGCAAAACCAGCTATGGAAGTGATGACTTACGCTCATCACACAGAGGTCCCTCCCTGGTGCCCCACTGGAAGCCCTGGACGATGCTGTCTTTGACTGAACCAAGCAGCGCCTTGTCCACCTGTAAACAAAATGTAAACATTTACTAAACTGATTAGAATAGCCTTTAAGACATGGTTGTTCTGATAAGACAATTCAGAACAGTGGCCTGTAAATGTGTGAATAACCCAGTAATTCTCATTATTAACTGGGTAAAGAGAGAAAAAGCTCCAGTCTACAGCAAACACAATGCATCTCCTTTTATGTTACAACAGTTGGTAAGTAAATGCTTATGCTCATATCAGCAATAAGATGTGATTAGCTAAATGAACATTGCAGTCACGCATAAGCAAGAGTGAAATCTAACAAAATACACATTTGATTATTTAATGCTCAAGTTTCTGCTGTAAGAAATCACAGACTCGTTTTGGACTGTCCCCGACATGTGACCTGATTCCTAAATACTGTCAGTATTTCTTGAAATATAAGTCACTAATTAATGGGGCTTGTATCAGTTTTGTGAAAGATCAATATAACTCTGCATGTAGCATTATCGTCCATTAGCTTTAAAATGGCTTTTCCATTGATCCCACATGTATTCTACACAGGACGCTGCATTGGCCGGCTGTGTCTTATCTAGCTACCCAGAGTACATGTTCCGCATCATAATGAAGGGCAAATTAATTCTTAGTTAAATTAATTGCAAACTATCAATAAGCAGTTGCATCCCTACTCCTGTTCTTTACTTCCTAATTTATGTTTGTGAATAAATGCATAAGATTTTTTTTAAAAAGCAATGGCTATCCAAATGTATCCGTATAGGACAATTCAACAACTACACCATTAAAGGTGCGTCACAAAGAACATAAGTTCAAAATTGAAAAAGAAACAGCAAAACAATGAAAGATGTAGTAAAAATGATTACTCTGTGTTATGTAAATCAGCTACATGCAGCAGTCACCAGGGATGTTTTAAGGACTGATTTAATTCTTTGATTCTTTGGGACTGTTTTTCCACATACATGTGGTGTTTGCTCTGTACCTGCAGACTGACTTTTCTCATCTACAGACATAGCACTGTTCATACTAAATGCAACCTAATTTGGTTTAATACAAATCAAGAATTTTTAAGTCCCTGTCATACTGTAAAAGAATGATTTATATGAATGTGTAGTTAGGGGGTGAAAATGATTAGCTGATAATCTTAGATAAATAAGGGAGCATAAGTCATTTACTCAATACTTTACAAACCACATCTTATATACAAAAACCAATCTTCAAATTCTTGTTTGTATCTCGTTTCATAGGATAAATATTAAATTAATAAAAATGGTTTGTCCAGCAGTTCATTTGTTTTCTAATTTCTAATTTAAAAAAGCCAGTGCAGAAATAGAAAACTCAAGAATAAACCACTTCCCAGGCTAACACCTGCTTAGCTCTGACTTAGAAATACTAACCTCAGATGGCAGTGTGTCATCCACAAGAATGTTTGGCCCGGTTGTGTCCGGTCCAAAGGCCCAGATAGACCTGGCAGCCAGCAGATCCCAGTCATACTTGGTCTGGAAAAACTCTCCCAGCTTCTTCCTGTCAGGAGGAAACAGGCAAGACACCAGTTGGGACAAAGTGTGCACAGTGTGTCAGCTGAAACATTAAGGAGATTGGCTCATTGAGGGGGCAGAGGAGGTTAATAGAAGAGGAGGAGTGGTGCTTGAAGTGTGTCACTCCTGTGCTGGCACCGCTGGGTCCAGATGGCCTCTCAGACAGGAAGCTTCTACTGAGCAGAAAAAAAACTCGAGTATGCTCTTCATACAAGAGGGACAGGAATATTCATGCATGCTTTTAGTACGATTACTGTGAGTGAGCTGATCAATATGCCAAGGTGAGTTTTACTTTTTTTATGAGGACATATTTTACATTCCACATAGAAGGCTGTCCTTTACACTGCTTTAAAAATGTATTGTATTTGTATAGCAGCGATAGTTATTACTTTTATCTTTTCCATTTCTTCACTTTTAGCTCTAAATGAAAGAAATTGCAGTACACGGCTCTTCCCTCTATTTGACAATGTGAAATGAAAATTAATGGTAGGCTCATCAGAGAGCGCACATCCATGGATTTAGGAGCAATGTCGCATGTCCAATAACTACTTTTAAAATGACTCTTTCAGCCCTGGAGATTTCTATATTCCTCTACCTTCTTCGATGACAGCATTTAATTAAAGGACCAACCATCGTTCTTAACTGTCTGCTCATTTATCCATGTAAGGTATGAAATACGAATGAATAGTCAGTAAGGCACAGAAATGTGGAGAAATTAATAAGCTGACATCAAAGTAAAATGGGCATGCCTGACATGAAAGGCACATTATATAGCCTCCGTTAATTAAAAAGTCACTTTAACCACCATCTTCGATAGCGTACCTGTTCCATGTGATCTGCACCACTTCGTTCTCTATGTCCTCAGCAAGTCCCTTCTCCAAGGGCTCAGCAATCATGGTGATCTTATTCCTGTCAATCAAATCACACAGCTGTCAATCAGTCATCCCGGGTCGGGGCGACGCTCAGCCAGGGGGAAGGACAGACTTTTACAGAAACCCCAGACAGTGAGAGATTCTCTGAATCGACGCTAGGATTAACAGTTTGTCAAAACCGTTCAAGAAAGATCTGTAAAGTTGGGAGTGATTAGGGCAAAACAAATACAGCCAAGTCGGAATCAGGATTTTTATCCAGGTGAATTGAGATCACAAATCTAAGTCTCAGTTTCTTTTATTTATAAATACATTAATAAAAATATGCTGTCCAAACAAAACTTATAACTACAAATAAAATGCTGGACTTAAAAGTTTCTTGTAACAAAAACGATCATGGATAATAAATGGCCTTAATCCTTTTTTTTCTTATATTATTCATTGTGGAGTCCTGTGTGATGTAGCACAGTGATTCCCATTGTGTATTTAGATAATATATAAAAATAGGAGTATCTTATTATGTCATGGAGATTTATGTGGTACATAAATGTAAATATTACATTATATTATGTATAGTTTTATATTAAAATACATACTTTTTGTTTGGGGTCTCAGCAAAGCACTTTAGTGATGACGTCTCCACAACTGTTTCACAGAAAGTCACAACTGGGTCGGCAACCTGTAGCCAAAGACAAGCAAAATGACAAAAACAAATCAATGCTTCAGTCAAATGTATTTGTTTCCTTGTCTAAGACGTCGGTAAAGAGACTAGACTAAGAAGTGCTGTATGAATCTAAGTGTGACTGGGTGCTTTAATCGGTCAACAAGACTAAGAAATGCAGTCCATTTACCATCTTTGTGGAAAAACCACAACACTTTCATACTTAATGCATTCTAGAAAGAAGAAAGGCATTTTATACTGAATAAGACTATTTCATTATTTTCATTCTAATCTTATAGTATTTTCTAAAAAGTGAACCCATACTTACCTAATGCACACAAAGTAACTAAACTTACCTTAATGTCGATCTCAGAATACATCTTCCGCAGGTCGTGCATGACACAATCCAGGTAAAGCTCTCCTGTCCCTAAGATAACGTGCTCTCCAGACTCCTCCACCTGAAACAAAATCAGTTACTTTATATTTCAGTAATTTAATGTAAGAAAATTTGAATTAAAGCTCTGCCCAGTCCAGGCTGATTTACTAAGGGACAGCCGTGCAGGTATGTACCTTTGTGGTAAGAGAGGGGTAGCTCTTATTGACCTTCCTCAGGCCATCCAACATTTTCGGCAGCTCTGATGGGTTTACTGGCTCCACTGCAATCTTGATAACTGAAGCTGTGTTGAACTTCAACGGCCTGAAAATCTGAGCCTGGCAGAGAAGATTAAAACTGTAAGCCTTCGTTTGGTTCATGTTTCTGAAAACAACAGATGTATTCCTCATTGATTTCCCACCTCTTCGTTCCCCCTGGGTTCTGTGATTGTGGCGGTCTTCACGATTGGCTGGTCACAGCCCTCAATGAGAACCCAATTACCGGCAGGCACTCGATTCACTTCAATTTGGTATCTGAGACGGTGTTAGAAAACTGGATTTTAACAAACAGCTATTGATTTGTGGTTTTTCAAACACAACAAAGCAAACCCCAGAGCATACCTAGCAACAGAGATCCAGAGACGGCCCACAGTGCAGACCTGGGAGTCTTCCTCATCTTCCAGAGTGTAGTTCTCTCCTAACACCTTGACGGGCTGACCTGCCTGAATAGTCCCACTCAGCACCCTGCCAAATGCGTGGAACTGAACCCCATCTTCTGTGCTGTACATCTTTGTGGTGTGGCACATCAGTGGACCCTTAGGATGCCACACAAGAAGAAAGCAGGGGAAAGGAGTGACAGAGAAACAGAAAACAAATTAAGTAAGCAAGAAGTAAGCTTTGTAGTCTCGCTTCTTCACACCATTTAGAAACCATTTTGGTCTTATCTTCATTACAGACTTCCACTGTTACCAGTTTGCTTCTTTCTTCTTCTCACCACCCAATAAAAAGGGACACTCCCAATACACCTTCATTATACTCACTTCAGGATCACACTCGGCCATGGCTTCACCCAAATCTGAGTCCAGACCTCCAGTGTAAGTGTGCTCAATCTTTGTCTTAGCACCCTCTTGTGGCGATGGGATGTGATGCACACACAAGTCCACAAAACCTGCCAGGAGCACATCAAAGATCAGTACGTGATGTAGAACAGCTTCATAGCTTCTGCTAAATGAATGATCAATTATCTCCAACATCATGATTGCTATCAGGAGTAGACAAAGCATCTCCAGTCTCTGCAGCATTGTTACTACTATATTTATCTGATAGTGATGCTAAGGAATTATCTTTAATACAAATACACCAATGGCTTAAACTGCAGACTAATGCTATAAATAGCCATACCGGTGAACTCTCCAAAGAATCGGTTGCAGACCAGCCTGAGCAGGGGTCTAATGTTCAGCTTCAGCTCCTCCTTAGTAAGGTGGATACCAAGCTCATCCAAAACTCGAGGGAGAGACGTGTCTACATCCCCAACCACCTAGACACCAAGAGGATTTGAGGAGAGATTAAACACGGAGCAAATTTAGCATGAGCCTGATGGAGGTAGAGCATTGAGCTGTCCGACATGTCTCACCTGCGAGAGAATCTTGTAGAGAGGCTCCAGGACAAATTCCACAAAACTGCGCTGAGAGTTGCTGCTGGGAGCTTTCTTTGTGAACTTGCGACTAAATACAGAAGAAAACCATTGTACAGTGAAGATGAAGATGAAAAGGACTGTTTCACATCCAATGTTATCTAAACTGGATACTCACGTTTTTGGGTTGAAATAAATGTCTCCCCAGAGCCTCTTTGAAAATTCATTATAGTTTATATCCCCTACAAATTGAGAAAGGGAAACATTATAGAAACTGCAGTGTTTTTATGCTTGCGTTTACTGATGAGTTATCTCACCATAGGTGTCTGCGTAGATTTTTGCAAAAGACCCCAGGGTGAAACAGATGCTGTACTGAGAGCTGGCAAAGCATACATTTCCAAGGAGAGGAGACACCACCAGATTCTCATCTGTGGAATATGTGCTGAAAAGGAAGACAAATGACCAACTTCAGTGGCATGCATGTTGGATTTTGTCACAAGCTGTGGCTACATTCTTTAAGGGTGCATTCACATCAGGATAGTACGGGGAACTCGGTTCGATTAGGTGGGAAATTCCGAAAATTTTCCCGCCTATGTTTGGTTTGATTTCACACTGTATTTTACCCCAGCAGCCAAAACCGCCTGGATAACGTCACACAGTTACAACAACTGCTGGTGAGGGGCTGCATTTCCCAGAAATGATCAATGACCAAGAAGAAAGAAGAAAACCTGTCTCATTGATTGGCCAGGGCTGAAAACTGCTCGTTCACTACAAGTAAACATTGGTGCAACAATAAATTTATGCAGTCTTGGGGTTTTTGTTTTTACTTTGGTATTCAAATCTAATGCAGTTTTCACAAGAAACTGTCCTGTATGAGCAGCAAGAGAGGCAGAGAGCTATCCAGCATGTTGCACGACACATCCTACATCACTTCCTCTCTTTAGTTCACTGGACGGTCCACTTCCTTTCACCCTGTCAGCAAACCACACCAGAGACTCTCGGTTTTCAAGCAGACCGGTGTTCGCTTCTTTTGTCTGCACCAGAGTGCGAATGCGTGTTCAAACTGCTCCAATCGAAGCGTACTATCCATGGAAGCGGACCAGGGTTCGTTTAATATGAACCAAACAACAGTAGTGTGAATGCGCCCTAAAAGCACTGTTGCTCATTTAGTAACTTCTTCCAGAAAAAAGTAAGAAACATCTTCCAATAAAGCAGGAAACCCATCTTACTACTTAGTATATCATTACAGCTTGTTTTTCTTTGACTATTTTTACTTCTTCTTATCTCCAATGGAGCTGTTACAAAAGAATTTACCCTTGAAAATAAATCCTTGAATCTGACTATGACAGAGAGGGCTGTTTTCCTGCTCTGCTTACTTCTTCCCTCCCCCTCATGAGCAATCCTGTGATATCCCATATATCAATGGAAAGCAATTGGAAATATGCCTCTGGTTTAAATGATTGAAGAATTATGGTAATTTGAATGATGCATGCCACTTTCTGCCATTCACATTTAAAATCAGCCTTTCCAGACATCCAGAGTCTCACTTCCAGAATTACCTGAGCAAACCATTGACCTCATCCACAATGTGGCGAAGCTTGTAATAAGCATCTGTCGGAGGCAGTTTGAGCTCCACAATGAGCCGATCCACCTTATTGATGCAGATTGTGATCGCCATGCGCTCCTGAACTGCATGTTTTATCAGACGCTCCGTGTTCAGCATCACCTGCACACAGATAAGCAAAGTTCTACGTCAAGAGGACAACTGAAGAATACCAGAGTACAGGTGCAGGAATTTAAAGCTGGTAAGGAAGGACATCAGGAGAAGGTGACTCACTCCTTCTGCTGCGTCTATGAAGAGGACAACGCCATCTGAGATCCTCATGCTAGATGTGACCTCGTCGGAGAAGTTCACATGGCCTTTGATGGAGATGCAATATTTTATGTCAATTTTTTTGTCATTTTCTGGATGAAAATATGCAGTTTAGCAAGCAAAGCATCCAGATGAAATACAACACCTGGTGTATCCATGATGTTAAAAAGGTAGGATTTTCCTCTGGAGTCAGGCAGGACCATTGTGACAGGAGTGCTTTTGATGCCAACTCCTCTCTGAAAAATGCACCAGATATAAGCAAAGGAAGCATGAACAAGTGAAACAAGCTATAAATATTATGTAACAGCAAGATAGTATTTTAAGGTTCACTGTTAAGCCAAAGTTCAACATAACTACTCACCTCCTGCTCAGTAAAGAGGATGTCTGTGTATCGGAGCTGAAAAAGTCCCAAATCATGTTAGTCATAGTAGGCTTGCATGTAAAATTCACATGAAATCAAGTGAAAAGATACTAAATTACTGTAGATGATACTCACATCCACATCATCCCTCTTCCTTATTTCTGGGTGTGTTTGCTCAATCAAACAGTCCACAAAACAGGTCTGAACAGAGCAAACAGATTAATTAGATTCCAGTTAAATCATTTTAATATTTCAAATTTTTCAACTTTGAACAGGTTCTGTTGGGAAAAATACCAAAGACGGCCTTAACTTTAAACACAAAGTTATGAGACCCATAAGGTAAGCTCTAACCTTGCCATGGTGAAGATGACCACAGAGGGTGACATTACGGATCAGCTCAGGCCCGTCCATCAGGTCTGCAAGAAATCTGCCAGAAAGATATCACAACTTTAAAACATAGGCTTTACACATTAATAACCCTTGACTTTATCAGCTGCATCACATCAACATTAGTATCTTAGGCTGCTACCAAATTAGCATTTCCCCCCCCTGTTTGCGGCATCGAAAAAAACAGCATTTATACAATGGCCGAATTAATCCGATCGCTGTTGACACGACTCTACAATGAGGAATGTCAAATTCTTAAGAAATACATCATATTCACTCAATTTGCAAACAACACTTTACACAGATTACTCACTCCATGTCGTAAACAGTGGCAGGTAATTCCTGTTCCATCAAAGTGAACTTCCTGTGCTTCACAGGCTTGATGATGGGTTCTAAAAAGATTAGAAAAAAAAACTCTTGTGATCATGTGTTTACTGAAAGAGGTATACAAGAATGCACTATGGTCTGATTTTTAAATGCTTGATCATTTAATTTCTTAACAGAAATATTTTGTCATTTACACATTTAACACTCGTGATACAAAGAAGAAGCACAGAGTAAAGAGGGAAAAAAATCCAATGATTTATTAAGCTTTTATAATTAGAACGTCATATAGTACCAAAAGTATTCAGCAAAAATAAAGATTTATTGAGACTGGTGGAAATTAGGACACGTCTTGGATTCAGCTTGTTTTACTTAAAATGTCTCAAACCTGTAAGAGGCTGAGTGTCCTCCTCCTGCACAATAGTTTCCACCTCTGGTCCATAAACCTCTTCTGCTGTGGGGTAGTACTTCTTGTCCTCGTGCAAGACCACCTCCATGCCTGGAACATCATCATCGGCATCAGCAGGGTCATCGTCGTCATCTTCATCGCCCTGCATAAGGTAATAACCGGGTGTGCATGAAAAGCCAAAACAAACTCGAGTACTACATGGTTATAACTACATTGGAAGCATACCTCATCAACATCTCTGTCCTCTGCTTCCAGGTCATCATCATCATCATCGGAGTCCAGCTCTGGGCCAACGTAGTTTCCAAACTCATCGTACAAATCAGCCTCCATTTCGTAAGGAACTGGATAAAGAATTCAATGTTTATAAGTAATACAATTTTTTACAATTATGCTAGCAGACTTAATTTAACCAGAAATATAATGATTAATTTACCACTTGACAATGTTTACACATACAGTTGTCACGTTAAAGATCCATCACAGCTGGTCAAAAGCAATTTTCAGATATTAAAAAGAAAATGTTTGTGCTTTGAATCAATATGCACAAACAAATTTCCTTATTTTCACATCTCCTTAGTGAAGAACAATTCCTTGTGATACGTATCTGCAGGTCATTAATTACCGGTGAGGGCTAAATTTATCACCAAGTAAACATACACAGCAGCTAATGCTAACACTGCGCGCCACTGGACGAAGTTTTGTTTTGTTAGCTTTGTTATAGGGTTACGGGGTGAATTCTGTGGAAAGAGAATCGCTCAAACTATAAAAGTGTAACAGCATTGACAGCTCTTCTTACTGACTAGCCACAAATTAGCACACTAGCAGGCTAACGAGCTAAAAAATGAATGGACTGGAAGCGACGTCTGCGTTACGTTGTTGTTCAGACATAACTAACGCTAGCTTACTGCCCAGAAATAAAAACTTCCACGTTGATAAAAGTACTTACCTATAGTCTGTTATCAAGCAGTCCGTATATATTAATGCTCAAACAATACAGAAAAATGTGGATTTGCAGACATAGGACAAATAATTATTCAAGCAGCGCCATGCGCATGAGATGATACTTCCGCTGTTCTTCTTCTTTCTAAGGTTTAGCAAAAAATGAGACAAATTCAAAACGTGAGCATCGCCCCCTCTTGGCTGGGCGTGTCACTGCCTTGATTAAAACCAATTGAGTGAGTGATTGATTATCCTTCAGAAAGTGAAAATGGGGTGGGGGGGATTAGTTATGCGTTAAATAAAACCTTTGATGTCTTGAATCTTGATAAGGGATTTAAAAGCATTACTTGTAGGCAGAATGAAGGAGATGAAAGAGTTCTCAAACTTGTAGTTACACCATGTGACCACTAGATGGCATTAAACACAACTGCCTGCTAGTAGTAGCTATGTTATATTAGTATTATAGTATAGTAGATATTAGCTACTATAACATCATACTGATACATACCAGAACAAATTTGTGGAATATAGTTAAACCAAGTAACGTACCCCAAATAGCAAAAATATATCTTTAATTCTCTCTCTCGCGCGCGCGCTCTCTCTATATATATTTATATATATATATATCACAAGTTTGATTTTTTCTTTCATCGCTCTCTTTAGCTACATATATAGGAAGAGGGATAATAAAGATATTTTTATAATAGAAAAAGAAAGACAATTTTTGTCAAAGTATTGGAATATTTTAGGATAATATTCTAAAAGAAAAAAACTTAAATCAGCCAAATCTATGGTAATACAAAAAACTAGCACCTCAGAAACCTTGCTATGTAAGAGTTCCCATGACCTTACATATGAGAAATAACCGGATTCCAGTCCACTTAATATCTGCTCTATTGTGATACTTTACTTCATTAATATAATAGATCTTTATGAAATTAACTAAAACTGTCAAATTTTCTACATCTGTGGATTTCCTACACATTATATGCTATCAGATAGATAGATAGATAGATAGATAGATAGATAGATAGATAGATAGATAGATAGATAGATAGATAGATAGAT
>JBBBVU010000022.1:19351274-19365302 GCA_037177055.1 Atherinosoma microstoma | reverse complement strand
TACCAAGCAGAGTACAATCATAAGTCAAACTAGGATGTATCAATAATAGTCTAAGCACACCGAAGCTCCCTGAGTCGTAATCAAACTGAATCATGAGGTCTATAAACATTCCCACTATTAACCGCGGCTATGTTCCTTTATAAGTCACATACCATTTATTCAATTTACCAACGGAAAAAATGTCATGAAAACACCTTCAAAATAAACATTTTGGGCATAAGAAAACAAAAATAGGAAAAGAAGATTATAATCCAAAGTGATTGGCATTAAAATCCAGGTCCAGGCACTCAAAGAGGTTCAACATTTAAAAGTCATTTAATTTAAATGGGCTCCAATAATTGAAAATGATATTTTATTCATATTAATGATATTTACAATCTTCATTTCCATGTTGAGGTTTAACTGCATTGACTTGGAAGCGTGTGGTGACTCCTGCTCCATATGTTAAAGTAAGGAAAGACAACAGGAACTATGAGAGGCCTAACTTACCAACCATGTGCTTACGGACATGAGCCATTGTGTAGAACTTCTTCTCACAGATTTCACAGGAGAACTTTTTCTCTGCATAGCCGTGCACAATCTTAATGTGCTCATGTAGTGACCACAGCTTTTTAAAAGACTTGTTGCAGGAGACACACTGAGGAACAAGAGGACAAAAATATTAAGTGTAAGCAAATCATTACTCTCATTAGCAGCAATCTTTTCATTATACAACAGCGCCCTCTGCTGGGGGAAAAGAATCAGCAAGACCTTAATTAGTCTATTTCCTCTGGATCTTTTGGGCAAGTCAAACAGTTTACAATCCATTGGGGAAGAAAAAGAAACATTTGAATTATAAAATGTAAAATGACTGCATTTACATTGTTATTGTCTAATCCATCAACCAACAGTAGATATGGAGATTGCTCAGCCCTTACCACGTTTTACTTTGAATGGCAACGAATATAATTGGGCACTGATTAGACAACTTAATTTCAAAGACACTTTCAGATTGATCAAACTTTAAAGACTAATTTAGGATCCGTTTACTTTGCAAAACTACACAGTTCATGAATGGGTGACAGTTTGAACTCTGACTTGATGGTTATAAAACACTCTGAAGTTGTTTTCAAGTCTTCTTCTGGAGCCCTAAATTTATTCTCAATGTTTTTGCTTTGCTTACAAAAAAATTGAGCTCTGTGATGACAGCTATCTTGCACGCTTGCAGGGCTTACTGCAGAGAAGCATCTCCATAAAAATCATTCTGCCACCGATGTGCAAACAATGGCCCCATAGCAATTTAAAAGATGGCCAAAATGCTTTGCTTTGGTCTCATCAGATCAAACAAAACTTCATCCAGTCACTTTTAGGAGTTCCCACATGCCTTCTTGCAAAGCGGGCCAAAACATCATGTGAGTCTCCCTTTTCCACTTGCATAAAACTACTGTGGAACCAGTTGCGTGCACATCCTCCTGTCATGCTTGAACCCTTAAGCTCCCTCAAAGCTGCTACTGGTTTAATGGTTGCCTCACAAATTCTTTTCTAACAGACAAAAAGTGAGGCTTTCTTATGCCAAACAGATTTACTTCCTGGTTATTGTAGAAGACTTTTTTTTTCCCAAACAAATTGTCTAGACTGTATACTTTTTGTTAGTGTTATCAATAACACAGAGCTTTGCACCCCACACTTATCTAAACGTTTGGGCGTTGTTGAAACCAGATGACAGAAAATGACATCTTACATAACAAAGATGTAATGTGTGTTTAAAAGAAAGATGTATTTCCTTAGAGTGGTACCTGCTGGAAACAAACTGTGACTAAAGTTTTATTCATAAATCTTTTTTATTTTTATTTTTTTCCCCCCTCTTTTAGATGCTGAACTTTGTATAAGAGAACTTGTTTCTTTACAACCAGAAACCGTTTCAGCTGAGTGAAGCAGCTGCTGAAATTACGTTTCTTCACAGTAAGGACGCAAACCGCACTCAGCACAACAGGGCTAAGTTGAGCTATTCAAAACAGCTGTGCAGGCCCTCGGGAATTAAAAATGCTGAATCACCTTTCAGAGTTCGAGAACAAATACCAGCCAGTCCTGAACACCAGTCCTGAAATATTAGCAATAACAGCAGATGACTGTCTCCATGGTAGCACATTAACCCTCCATGGAGCCATCTTTTACTTTAGCTAACAACAACAATCTTGTTATCACTACTTAATAAAGCAAATGCCAAATTAATTACGAGAGTTGTATTTGTCAAACGGTTGCTGACCTCGGTGACTATAACAACATCTAGTTGAACAAGTTAATCCATTAAGAAGCTGTTAAGTACAGACAGGCAGAATATTACTCATCCCAGGGGGGAAAAATGAAAAATTCACAAAAGCAGAAGGGGAATGCAGCCCTTGTTAATGCATCTGATATTGGCACCATACATTTAAATACCTCTTTATATAGGAATTTACTTCATATAAAGTGCAATATATAGTGTTAGTGCCTTATATATTGCATGATTTTCTTATATTATGCAGCGTTCCAACCCCATCTATAACCACACACTGATGAACATATCAGAAACATTGTGGGGGTTTCACTGTTTTACCCGCCAACAAATATAGGAGCCGAGAATCAAATCTTCAATCTTCCTGTCATAAGACAACCACCGCAGCAGAGCATGCACTACACAGTTATCTGAATCCATCAACCCTGGGACACTCATTTATTCTGAATATCATTTATATGCGAGAGAGGTCTGCATTACCTGGATGTTTTTCTCACAGTCAGTCTGCTGATGCAGCGCCAGCTCGCTCTCCAAGACGAACTTCTTGCCGCACTTGTCGCAGATCTGCATCCGCCTGTGTGTGACATTCATGTGCTTCTCCAGGTACCAGCGCGTGTTGAACACTCGCGGACACTTTTCACACGCCAGCATCTCCTTCTCCTCCACCTCCGTTTTCCCGGTTGCGTTCGCGGTCCCGGCAGAGGAGGGAGCCGACCTGGCTGACCTGCGCTTGCTCTTCGGAGGCTCCATGCGCTTCCTCCGTCCTCTGGTGGTCATTCCAGCGGCGGCGGCGCTCAGAGCCGTTCGGAGGCTTTTCCTCTGCGGCTGGCAGGGAGCTGATGCGCTGCTCGCACCGCGACGGGCTCTTTTCGGCCGCGTTCTTTGACTCTCGATCTCTTCTTCCCCATCGTCTTCATCCTCTTCCTCATCAAGGCTATCGACATCCTCATCATCCTCTTCTTCTTCCTCCTCCTCCTCGTCCTCTTCTTCCTCCTCCTCCTCTTCATCACTCCCAGCTCTCTCTGAGTCATCAGCTGTTACCCCGGTTTTGTTATCCCCCTTGGATACATGAAGCGTCTGGTTGTTCAGGTTCACCTCCACAATGATCTGCTCACGCTTGAAGCCCTCTCCACAGTCTTCCCCTTCCTCCTCCTCCTCTTCATCATCTTCAGTGTCGTCAGAGGACCCTTCGTTGCCGACTTGGGACCCTTGTGTCCCAGCTTCCTGCCCAGCTCCACCCTCTCTGAAGTACTGCTGTGTAATCACATGTTGAGATGGCAACTGACCAATGTTCTGATCTCCTATGGATGCCTTGGCTGCCATTTTATTGTCTACTAACACAGAGTAAGGCTTTCCACCGCCTTCCCTTTTAAAAACCTTTCCTTGCAGCTCCAGGTCCGGGTTAGCCGAGTGAAAATAAGATTGGGTCACCGGAGCCCTACGTCCCTCCTCCTGTGACATCCCGCCAAGGCCGGGGATGGAGACCTCCTCCTTGAGGCTCTGGCAGGATTTCATGAAGAAGGTGTGGAGGGATGGAGGTGATGGGGGGCAAAAGTTATTCAGAAAAGTAACTGCTATGGTGCCAAGGAAGACTAGCCTAGTCTACAAGGAGGGAGAGGGGACACCACACCAATCCCCCACCCCCCTTCTTCTGAAGAGACAGGAAGGAGGGGACGAGGTGAGAAAGAGTCAACCTGATTCAAAGAGAGCATCCATGCCGTCGAAGACAGGAAATGCAGTTGGAAAGACATAAAAACCGTACCAAAGTTTGTTCCATACAGTTAAAAAAAAAAAAAATCTAACTAAAATCCCAGTTTTGTTGTAGGTTGCTGTTCTGCAGGGGTCTTCAAACAGCACAGCGACTGAAGATGAGCTCAACGCCAGGCAGAAAGCTGCTGGTCCGACTTCTGGGTCTTGCTCGAACAGCCATTTACTGTGCGATACCTGCGACATGAAAGAAAAACAAACAGGGTGGATTAGAGATAAGATTAAAGTCAGTCCTCACCTGCTCTTTTTTTAGTGTCACTCGAGATTCTGTAACCTGAAACAGCAGCCGTGTCGTCAAGTTTTTAAACGAGTGTCACATTTGCCCGCAACCGTTTCAGTGCTACATGTGGGCGTTGAAACCACAGTTTCACAAATGAATGCGAGTGAATTTAATTGCAACAACTGTGGAGTCAAAATTTCTGCAGACCACAACTGAAATACATTTTCATGTGAAACACCACAATACAGCTCACTAATCTAAAGTGTAAATTTACCACACACGAACAAGACATTTTTTATCTCCGAAGCATTCAAAAGTCTGATGATTTTATTGATAAGAACCTTAAAAATAGATCAACCTCAAAGCTTGGATGCAGCACGAAATCCATCCGATTGCACACAAACAGATGCAATTCCTTTACCTCATCTATAATCTGAATATGAAGCCTTAAACAATTTACACTTGCCCCTTTTAAAAACTTACCTCAAATCACAATTTTGGTTCCAAATCTCTGTAAAATAGCATGAGGGACCTCTTAGAAAAAAAACCTGAATCCTTTCCACAAACCAAAAGCCCAACTGAAATTGCAGCAGCCTCACTCATTAAACAACACATGCACGCAACCCCCATTGACTGTTAGAGAGCGTAGTGTAACCACAGCTCAGGAGCTTCTATTGCAAATACAACCACAGGAAACTGTAAGTCAACTTGCCAGTGGAGCCTATGTACAGAACCGTTTGTGACATTAAGTAGCAACATCATCAAAAAGTAAAAGACCAACAGAAACCAAATAAGTTTTGTTTTATATATATATAGCGGTAGAATAATGTGCAACCAAGCTGAGGTGAATGCAGGTGACATCTGGTTGACCTCAAACAGCCTCTACATGGTTCTAGTCCTTCTCAGAATGCATCAAGGAGGCTTCTTTGCTAGAAAACCAAAGCAGTACACAAAAAGCGCATTTCCCCTCTTGGAGACGGCAAACATCCTCTCTAATATACCTTCACAAACACCTTAATTTACTTGTTTTAAGAAACGCCACCATGCTGTCTGAAAGCAAGGCATACATAGGTCAAGAGAAGCTTTCATTTACAAACACCTCATTTTATGGATGTTTTTTTTTTTAATCTTTAAATCATCATTATGGTTTACATGTAAGGTTTACAAGATTGCCTTCAATGCTATCAAAATAAAAATTATGAAACAAGATTATTTTTGACTATTGTGTTTTTATATCAGTAGCTTTTGGAGGCACTGCTATCAAAATAAATTTATTGTCACCCTGAAAAAAATTATATCTAGTACAAAGGGTTATATCAATGATTAAACTCTTATCTGAGCACATAAGCTGAACATACAAAAAACTTTTTTTAATCTAAATGTAACTGACATTTTTAAACTTTGCTCTTTAAACCACCCCCCCAATCAACATTAAATCTGTGCTCTAGTGAAACGGACTCCTAACACCAACAATCTGTTTTAATAAATAACTATTCCTGTCAACAAAAAGTACACAAGACTGACTTCTCTTAAAAATGCAACTAAAGTTTTACATCCAATAAAATCAGCCGTTCCACCTTTTTTCTGCCAGCCAAAATGAAAGCAGTTTACACAGACTTTAACCACTCATGTAAAGACACACGTCTTCCTGTGCACGCAGACTCTGATCCTCTCTGAGAATTGGACAGCCGTTCTGAGAGTATTATGACCACAGGGGGAGGGTGAGTTCGGCACTGACAGAGAAACTCCACTCACATGGTTGTCCTGGACACAAAGCCTAATAGATTATCCTGTGTCTAGATGACAGAGCAATATAAACTGCATGAGAAACTATTGCCTGAGCCGAAATTAGTATGGATTCAGCAGCCACCCCCCCGAAGATTTTCAAATGATTTTATTTGCCATTGACAACAAAATAAGTAAATAAATGAAGTGAAATTCTCACTTTGTCTATTTGCATTAAATACTTCCACTCTTATCGATGATGAGTCATTTCTGGGTTTCACTCATAGTGAAATAATACCGTCTTTTGATGTGGCAGATGTAGAGCGCAGAATTTTCAGTATCGATTGAAATTAAGTCTGTGCGATCAA
Source organism: Atherinosoma microstoma (assembly GCA_037177055.1). Lineage (NCBI taxonomy): Eukaryota > Metazoa > Chordata > Actinopteri > Atheriniformes > Atherinidae > Atherinosoma > Atherinosoma microstoma. Next base: position 19,358,968 of record JBBBVU010000022.1, on the reverse strand, counting down.
CTTGTCAGATCTGGGGTCAAACATGTTGAAACAATGCCTATATGCACCCCCCCAAGACTGCTTTAAAAGATTCATTTTACACCCTGACACACAAATGAAAAAAAGTGCATTGATGCATGTCTCTCTGACAGCCTTTTTCTCTAATTCAAAGCACACTAATGCTAATACTTCTGCTCAGCAAGTTGTTGTTTTTCTCCAGCAAATGCCTAATTCAAACTTTCCTCAATCCAGTTTTCAGAGACATGCTGAGAAAGCTAAACTTATTTCATATAGGGTAAGCCACAAACCCAGTCATACACCGGATAGATGCTACTGTGGCTCGAGATTAGTATGACAGGATGGGAGTGTTACATACCACACTAAAACCAAGATCTTTTAAATGGTGCACATGGTGTCAAGGTATTGGCTTAACTGTGACAGTAAAGCAGATGAGACCTCTGTAGTCAAAACATGTCACGTTTACCTCTTAATAGACAGCAAAGCTACTCAAATCCATGCACCCTCTCAAGTCTAGACCTTAATGAGCTTTCTCTTTTGGAGCTTGTGGAGTACCGTGTGAAGGTTCACATTCCTGACTCTGTCCAAACTCATAAGACCTTAACCTGCTCACTGTGTGGTGCACTGCAGGGGTGCTTCATGCCTCTGTAGGTATTTGGCCCTCAAGCCCATAATCGGGTCATAAAGCAATACCTAGGGTTTCTAGTCTAGTGCAAATCATTTGAGGTATTAATGAAAAATGGGAGAGTAATACATCAGCTCCTTTCTTATTTCTTAATCTCATACTTGCACATGATGAGATATTAAATCCTGATAGAGTCCATTGACACTGATTGAGAGTATACTGGGATGGTCTTTTTTATATCATTAAAATGAAGGTAAGAACATTTATTAAAATGCTAATTAAAGACTGGCCTCAACGAGCTTGCCATTTTTAGCCAAAATGTACAAAGTGCATAATCTAGAGAAGTACATGTGATGAATGCAATGAAAAGATTTGATTGTTTGAGTGGAAACCACTGCCTGTATGGGGGCATAGAAGGGGTTAAAACAAAAAGGCAACATTGTACAACGAATAGTAGCAATGTTGTACAGGCCTGGCCAACTTGGGCTACTTAGCTTGCTAGCAATAGTCTTTAGGTACTAACCTGAATACACATGACAAGCTAACTTGGCTACATTAGCTCAAGGCGCAGCCATTACATTAATATTTCTGCAGAAAAGCCATACAGCATTGCACGAGCTATACCATCGAAAGGCTCGTATTTCCTCGCATGCATTATCTAAAAACAGATAAGAGCACTTTTACTCTTTATCGCCCATACCGCGCAGATTGGGGCTAGTTAGCTTAAAGCTAGCAATAACGTCAGATATGTTCCATTAACGTTACACTTTTTTTCCGGTGCTGCACAATAATTGTAACGTATGACAGTCATCGGGTCCACACGAAGCTAAACGAAAATCCGATATCATGATTTGTTTTAAGACTCTCTCCCCAGTTGTGAGCCGCTGTCCTACAAAACCCAGGCTGTTGTACTGGCAAACCCACTTAACTCGACACTGTCACAAAGTCAGTGCGAGATGAGCTCACGGTCAATTCTCACCCTAGCTTCGGTCACCGGCAACCTGCGACCTGTGTGTGCTTCTCCCAGCAGCTGCTATGCGTGTCATTCACGTTAGTGCTCCAAATATACTAATATAGCGGCATTTTTGTTGTGGGTTTGCTGGCTTACCTTCGTCGAGAGCGCGACCTCCTTCTTGCGTTCGTGCAATCAGAGTTGCACAGATTCAGGGTTGCACACGCACTTCTCTCGCTGCCCTCCCTTTACATTTGCAAATGTGTATTTAGAGAAAGCAATGCCACTTGTCTTTTGTGTGCAAAACGCGAGATATTGTTCGCTAACGTGCGCTACAAGATGCGGAGATAACCTGCGCACCGGCGTCCTCAGCCCCGCTACGTGGCCCAGCCAAGCACTGGCGCGTACCACCGTCGTCCCGCGCTCATCCCAGGCATTCAGGGCCGCTGTCTGGGCAGGCGCGCGGCAGTGTCTGACTGGATTCTTTTTCGTCTCCCCTCCAAACCAAACAGGGCACGCGCACACACGTGAAGCTGAAATCCTCGATGGATGAAATATTAATGAGAAGAAGCTGAAGACTGTTTCATGAGCTCATGAGAGTAGAGCATTTAATCCATTCAAATGTCAAAATCCGATATTACACAATGATAGTGGCCGGTTATGAGTGCATGATTTTGGAGGAGATAAAGATTTTGATGCCGATTTTAAATATCAGAGTGCAGATTAAGGGCTACTGTGCCAATACCCAAGGGGTACAAAAGAGTAAGGGGTTTTTATCCCATCCCGAAAAGAGAAAGAAAACGATCAAAGTGAGACACGGAAGAATATGGTCGCAAAAAGAGGAATGCCAAGAAAGGGATTATTTAAAGAAAGATAAAGGAAAATGCCTAAAACCTGACGTGAAAAAAAACAACTGAAAATCAAACACTAAAAACATGCTAAAACAAACCATATTAATTTAACATAAGTGATAAAAATGAGGCACAAAGTAGATTGTATCTTAGTTCTGGTTGGTTTATACAAAAAAAAAAGATCAAAATGAGACAAAATAACCAAAATGCAACAAAAAATATAAATGGGGGAAAGTGGTTTGTGGTTACTGTGGGTCTCTTCAGCATGTCTTAGGTCTTTGTTGGACCGCAGGGGGATTTTACACATCTGTGCCCAAGGGTCCATTGTTTAGTAATCTCTGTCTGCAACTGTGAAACTTCTCAGGGAAGTCAGCATTCCAGGCACCGCTTGGAATACATGGATTGATATAAACACACTTCTATAAAATGTAGTCAGTTCAATCTAGATCATGACCAATACTAGTTTCTTTTGAGTGTTACATGGTTTAATGTTAAACTTCACATCAGAAAACATTTAACAGAACAATTGAAAGCTATCCTTAATTGAAACATCTCAAAGTAATTGTTTCATTTTGCATTTATGAAGATCCCTCCTGTGGTGACAAATATCATCAAGCTCAGTATAAAGTGCTGTACATTCATCTCTATGCTGTTGATTGACAAGACTGGCCAATGGGAGGTAGAAAGATGACTTTATTGTTAACACGAGCCATTTCTGAATCGTGGGGTTTCCAGGAAAACTAAAGACACAAACAACTGTAAAGAATGAAGAGTCATCCTCTACTGTCAGGTAGGCACATTCCAATTGATGTGGGATTGCAAAATTATTCATGACAAAATAATCTTTAAGAGCGAATCAAAACAAAAGCCTTTCATTTCAGATTTGACAGAAGTTACAGGATCTGCTTCAACTTTCGAGCACAACAATAACAGTGCTGCATTAGATCGTCTGTAAGTTTACCTTTTTAATGAACTATAGACCATTTCTCTTTTTATGTCTGTTGCTTTTCACACATGCAGAGCTCCATTTTGGAAATAACTTTGTATGAGAATTTACTGCAGTGACAATTGTTCTTAATGATTATGTATATAATTATATATATATATATATAGCAATTTACCCCTTCACTTTCAGACACAGGGTTGGACTTCATAAATGCACCCATCACAAACCTCTCACTCCATCTCCCACCATGCTGCTATCAGCAGTGCCCAGTCCAGTGGTGGTTAGAGAAAGAGTGTGAGGAATGTGTGTGAAGATGGGATAACCCTCTATTGAATCTTCCAACCACACCCTATCTGTGGCCCAAGTTACAGCTGGCAACAGCAAAAAGTGGGATAGACAAGGAGTGGGATGCTATCACTGGGGCAGTTGGAGCAGTGTGCCCTGGCCGGAGGGCAGGTAAGTGACATTGCGGGAGCGTGACAGCTGGAAGGCTATGTCCTCAGCTGCCTCCAGCTTACGGAGCTCTACCAAACCATCACCAGCGTCCATCAGAGAGTTGGCAATGAGCAAGGCAGCCTGAGAATCTCCCTCTGCCGAGATGATGGCAGCCTGCTTCTGTTGCTCTGCCTAAAAGGATAAAACAGAAAATTGCTGTCATTTCACTTTCCGCTATAAGAGACAACATATTGAGTCTGGGTATCATCACTGATTATCAGAATCAATTAGATTAGATTTACAAAAGCGTAATTTGATTTACATTAAATCTGATTTGATCCGATAGAGTTATTTACAAATATAAATGTAACACCAGTTTTTCTTGAATATTGAAAGACATTCTCAGATAACTATTTTTAAAAAACACTGAGCATGTTTACATGACCATCAACATCAGATATCTGTGAGTAATCAGATAACTGTAATAATCTTATATGACGCATTTACAAGCACTTCTGAAATACGATATTTGAAAGATTGTTGTTTACATTTACCAGTCCAGTATCAGATTTATTTCAGAGTACTAATGTGCGTAGTGACTTCTTGTTATTTTCAAAAATTTCTGTATTTATTGAACATGGTGGAGCCCATGGTTTTTAGCGTTAGCAGCTAATGTGAGAGATAATAAGCCGATAAATAGTTTACAGGTGAATGTAATCCAACGGTGAATTAAAAAAAATCCCAATTTGGTATTATCTCAGCGAGAGAAGCTAATTTTGGGGATTTAGGTGCCTTGTCAGAGCTGTGAACATGATCCACCCTAAAAAACATTTATCCTCCTTATGAAGTTTCCAATAGCTTTCCAGCCTAACATTCAAAATTTTTATCATCAAGTGTCCAGAAAAAAAGTTATTAATACTGCCATTTCAAAAATCCAAATCTGGAATTATCTCCGTCAGAGAAGCTGATTTTGGGTGGATATGTTAAAATCTCGCCGAGCATCGGTTAGTCATGCAAGAGATGGGTCACTGGCAACACTGAAAAAGGAAAAGTATATTTATATATATATTTTTTTTTTTAAAAATCAATAAAAAGATCTTTGAGATTTATGAATCGATATTGGATTGATTAAATTTGAATCAATTCAAGTCTATTAATTGATTGTCGACTAATTGAATTCTAAATGTTAAGCCAGCTCTACAACATTCTATACATGTACATGCATAAGTAGTACAGAAAGGACATGCTAAAAATACCTTTTCTACAACAAAACGGGCCCTCTCTGCCTCCTGTTGGGCCACCTGTTTCATCTCAACAGCTTCTGTGAATTCCTTGCCAAAGGTCAAGTGCGTCTAGAAGAATGCCATAAAATAATTGATCCATTATCCAAAATAGGACACAAACAAGATGATAAATAGGCATTGTGGAAAAATTTACGAGCAGCTTCATACCAGTGAAACGTCATCCAAGATGAGGCCAAAGGTGTTGGCTCTTTCTGTAAGGTCCTCACTAACCTGCCGAGACACGAGCTCTCTCTGAGTGATGAGCTCGCCGGCATCAAACCTAGCCTGTGAGGAAGAGAGACAGTAGTTTGAGTCAGATCATATGCTTATCAAGCAAAGGCAGAAACAGACAAAATGAAAAGAAATAGGGCATTTCTCATAGAAATTAAATTTTAAAATGCTTTATTAATCCCCAGAATTCAAATATAATTTTGCAGCTGTTATTTTTTCTTTTGAAAATTGAATTATATGTGGCTCGATACTTACCACTACAGCCTTTAAGACCTCTGTGGTGATGGACGGTAGCACCCTCTCATCATAGTCCTCACCAATACTGGTAAAGATGCGTGGTAGCTGTGTCGTCACCGGCCGGAAGAGGATACGCAGTGTGATGTTTACATTCTGCAGATCTGTAGGATAAACAGTTTAAAAGTAATTTATAATGTACATAATAAGAAAATCATTAAAAGTGATAGAAATAATTTGCATGTGTGACTTAACAGTTTGCAATGTTTATATAATAAAGCCAAACCTGTTTAGTTTGGACAGAGCCAACATGCACGAGCAAAAGCTTTTTTCGTTATTGATTATCTGCATACCTTTGCTGCCTGTGATGACAGGCACGTTGCGTGGACGGGAGCGGCAATCAAAGATGATGGGTTTCTGAACCCAGGGAATGAGAAAGTGGGTTCCTTCACCAACAACCGCATCTTGAACACCTCGAAACCTGTCAAATATTACAGCCCGATGCCCTGCATCAACTGCAGAGAGAAGGACGGTCAGTCTGACATGTAATTTAAAACTTTGTCCCAAATTTAAAAAAGAAATAATTTCATCAAAGGAAATATTTCCCTCACTAAACATACAATACTGAAGCAGGATGAGAATTACACAGTGCAGTAATAATAGATGAATTAATTGATAAAAAAAAAAAAAAAAACTCAGGATCATTATAATCCATTGAGATGGCTGGTGAAAGTTGGATTTACAAAGCATGGGACTCTAATCATTTCACGAGGACAGTAAACAAATGAAAGCTGATGCATCTGTAGTGCAGGCAGTTTCATCTGTGTGGATGTTTAGGAACAATATTTTTGATTATCTGTGAACATGCACAAAGTTGTACAAATACTACAATGAAATCTAACCTAATATAAATTAGTCACAAACTTAAATAATGACATTTAAATCAAAAGAGAGCTGTAAATGAAGTTATGTAAAACTGCCCACTACTCACCATTAAAGAGGGCAGAGTTCACAACACCTCCACCGATCGCAAGGGCGAGCCCCAACTTTCCAATAGACTCAAATAATTTGGCCATGACAGAAACCTGCAGGCAATGAAAGGGTAAACGTTTATAACACTTCGTGAACACCGCCTACTTTGATCCTACGCCATGCGGTGTAAACTACTTAATTCTCTGTTGCAGACTTTAGAAAGCCAACTTTAAATCCCTTCTCTTTAGGAACAATAGGCTTTGGCCTTGAGTGATGCCAAGGATGTAGGTTGTAGCTAATTTAGCTAAATGTTAGCATTAGCCTATTGGCTAGCAGTAAACTAAGAAATCCAGCAAACCGACATTAATATACTGAGCAATGCAGCACGTGAAACACCAAGTGAAATACATTATTAAAGCCAGTGTCAACCTATCCCAGCGGCTCGCCAGGTGAAAGTACGCATGCTAGCCTCCGCTGATGGACATGTAATGTAGCTGCTCGTGTGCGTCTTACTCAACTCGTGTTGTCACATTTTTGGAAGATAACACATAATAACGTTTCTATCTCGCCGTGTCATCATTGCTTTACTAACGTTAAGCTAATGAGTAGATTTTTTAAGTTCCAAACATACTACATGTCATAACTCACCTCAATTTGCTCGGACGTCTGTGACCTCCACCGTACACGACGTAGAACACATGAAGTAACTGCCTCAAAGCGCCTGCGCACTGTATGTCGTAACGAAGCTTGTGATTGGAGAAAACACAAACGTCTTCTTCTACGACTCATAGTCAGGGTTATTGAGTATGCAACACAACAAAACAACACTGCCACTCACTGTTTCTCTCACAATTCGGGTCCGCTTCACATTCAATGTATATTCTTTGAATTACAGTATTAGTTTCTCTCCATGTTCCTCATGATAACACTCAATACACGTTGGAGTTGTTCTTCTCCTGCTATATAAAAACCCTTCTTTGTCTGCTTGCCCGAGGAGTTGAAGATTTGATTTTATACATATTCACAATGAGCAGTAAGTTTAATAACTTTACTGTTTTTCAATTAAACGTAAGGATTTCATAGTGTATTAAAATTCTGAAAAGAAAATCTTTAAAACTGGGGCAAGATTTGGCAAATTTTTGTTTGCAAATGTAACATTTAGCATGAA
>JBBBVU010000022.1:19334535-19346206 GCA_037177055.1 Atherinosoma microstoma | reverse complement strand
AGACAGATAGCACAGGGCAAAATCAGAGCAGTCCAGAGGAATCCAGATCAGGTCAGGGGGACTGGATACATATCTGTGTGTGTGGGAAGAATGGGGCGTCGCTGATGAGGACGAAGTGTGGGGTTAGCATGTGCCCAGAGTGCCTGGAAACAGTGCATGCCAACTGCAGAGTGTGTCAAGAGACGGAGCAGCGACCCTGGGGCATCCAGGGCTCAATGAAGAAATCTAGACTGAGCATCAGTTTACCAGGTCACACCAAGGACTGCGTTATCAAGATCACTTACTACATTCCTGATGGTATCCAAGGGGTGAGTGGCTTACTTGAAACTTATTCCCACTGACATGACAACCATTATATCAGATTCAGGCCTTTTACTTTATCTACTAGAGCGCCCCTTAAGCTTTAACCCTTTAATTACCCTGTAATTACGACAGGCTGCCTGGACTTTTTATTTGCCTTTTTTTCAATAAATTTGTCAGATATTAAATATATAAACTTGTGCAAATAATTTTGTACTTTTTATCCGTCATAAATGTTTAAAAAAAGCATGAAATAGCAAAAAATGTAGAAAAATGATTACATGAAGACATTTTTTTGAGATTCCAAAATTACAAAAATCTGCTCAAACAGTTTTGTTTGTCTAGGCCGGGGATCACCAACTACGGACCTCTTGGGCCAGTTTCCCGAAGGTTTTAGTTTTTTCCCTGCTTCAAGTGTCCATGTTACAGGTTGTGACATTTGTCCATGTTTAGGCGTTGTTTCCATCTGCAGTAGTCAGTAAAGCGGGTCATGTCCAGGTGAAGGTCCCAACCTTGCACTCCTTGCAGAAGAATGGCTCTTCATCAGAAGAATCTCTAAAATCATACAAATATATTGTGAGATTAGATAATATTTATTTGAAAGAAGCTATTCAACTGTATAAGAGCAGGAAAAGTAATGAATATAACAGAAAATATATTTTTTAAAAACTCCACAATAAAGTAATAAAAAAAGCAACAATGTAGCAGTTTGAGACGAAGAAAATAAAAGAAAATACACTACATACTAAAAAACATTGTAATAAAGCTGGATATAAATATCCGGTGTGTACAAACTGTATTACTTACTGTGGTTGAGGTGTATCTGCAAACTCCTCCCGTCTCCTCCTGTCTATCCTCCACTAATCTTCATGGAACTTCCCTGTCCCTGGGGACATCTCCTGGACATTTCTTCTTCTCCTATTTGAAAAAAAAATTACCAATAATAGATAGAATTGCATACTGTTGTGAAAAACAACAACGCCACAGAGACAGATAGTACAGGACCGTAAATGCCAAGCATTTTTAACACGTCACTTTTATTTAATTTCACGTTATGTCTGCATAATATAGTTTCTACATTTGTATTTTTATTGATGCTTGCTTTTTGTTATCTCTCTCTGTCTCTCTCTCTATATATATAAGATGCATGAAAAAGGCATAATGGATGTCATTTTCTGCTTTTGTCAGGGTCAGACTTAAAGGGTTAACCCCTGAAGAGACAGCAAATGAGAGAAAAATGGCTGCTCTAGTGGCATCTGTTGGGTAGTTTTCTTTTGTTTTAACTGCTATAGACTGCGTGTGAACGGAACGGCAAATGAGTTCTCTGTGTCTTTAATGTTCTGTTCTAAAATGGATGTTTTAAAACCGAGTTTGCAGTTAATTCCTAGATGATTTCAGGTATGGTTTAGCAAAACAAAAGTGATACATGCGCTACTTCGTAGTGCCGCACATGCAAAACCAATGCATTTTTCTGGTTTAGTTATTACATTTTCTCATGCACAGAGATCTACAAACACCAGACCACACAGGCTATCTTTATTGTCAAAAGTAAAAATGAATTAAGTTGCAAATTCTGTCCCAGCATGCCGTTATGCTGAGGCACTACATATACACTAGCTCCAGCAGCGTGACAGTGCTTTTAGTTTCTGAATTATAATATCTAAAAGGTTTCTTTTTGCACGTGTTTTCTCTTATCAGGAAGGCCATCCATCTCCCGGAAAGCCATTTAAAGGAGGAGTATTTGAGGCCTACCTCCCTGAATGTGAGAAGGCAAAGAAGCTGCTGCCCAGGCTGGAGAAAGCCTTCAAGCAGGGACTCACCTTCACAGTGACGGGCAAAGAGACAGAGGCCAGGGTCACCTGGGACTGCATCCCACACAAGACCAGCTTACAGGGAGGCAAAGCAAAGTGAGTGAACCCAGGCTGAATGTTGTACCAGGCTGCAGAATTAAAGGTCACAGATATTAGTTCAGGGATCGGCGCTGAATCATCTTTTTCTTTCTTTCAGGAAAGGTTACCCCGACTCCACGTACTTGACGCGCTTGTCCGAAACGTTGAGCGCCCATGGGATTGAGGAGACATCAGCCAGGTCTCACAAATAATGCGTTGCAGAAAAGGAATTTTTATGTCTTTTTATGTATTTTCTATCTTTTGGTTTTATGCTGTTTGCACTAGAGATTTCTATAAAGTTGATTTTAACGTGTCACAGAACGCAAATGATGTTGGATTATTCATTTGTACCATAAGCTGAAGCTCATATCCGATCAGATACTGTTGATTTATCTTAACTTGCTTCACCATTCCTTTTTTGAAACAAGGATATTCCATCTCGAGATGCATTTATACGTCCACCATCAGTCTCTTCCGTATTTCATATGGCATTCCTAAATATTTTTCTACAATGTCAGCTTATTTAGTTAAAAACAAAGAATTTCACACAGCATATTGTGCACAGTACTGCATGGGTAAACATTTTGTATCATCCTGTTTGATCCAATGTTGGAAAAACACGGCAGTTATTGGTAAAATATTGGACAGTAAATAAATCAAGTTGCACAAGTCTGTCTGCTTCTTTTTGGTTTCGAACAGGTACAGAAATAAAAGAGCGCATTTCCTGAATTTTTTTTTGTTATGCTTTTTTTATTAGTCCTGGAAAACATGTAAGGCATATGGTAACATTACACACTGAAGCGTTACAAGCTCTAAAGGCCATGTGGACAACATGGCATCACGCAGTAAACCCAGAGTCAAGCACAGAAGCAGCATCAATTCAAAGGGTTTAAAAAACAAAGTCGAGACGAGAAGTATGTTTGCAGAGGGAAAAAAAAAAGAAAGAAAAGCCAACACAACGATGGACAGAGCGAAGGAGATCCAGAAATCAACCTGTTGGGTATGCCTTGAAGAAAAATTCCCAGAACTGTTGATAAACAGGAGGTGTGGAGCGAGATTGGATGTGAAGCGAGAGGCTGAAGCTTTCCCAGAGATAGGTTAAGATGTCTCATGGATGTACCAGCTGGCCATGGCAGTGCCCATGCTGAAGGTGAGCACAGGGACTTAAGTCGGCACATGGGGGTGGCGGACAGGTATTCTCCCTCCCACCACTAATATGAAACTATCAATGAGCTAAACACACACACTCGCACATGCCTTATTTCCTGTTTGATCAAACATGCATTCTAATACTGCGCATGACACGGCCTAGCATGTTGTACTTCCCTTGCATCTCTCCAATGCTTCTGCATTACTTTACATTAACAGTGACTGCAAAGGAAACAATAGCTGCAGGCAGATGTGGTTGTTTGGGTTCTCAGTGTGAAATGAAATGTGTGTCTTTGAATTGGGAAATAAACCACTGACAGATCCTCCCCTTACATTTAACATGGATGAAGTAAAAGGAAAATTAGAGTGAAAGTTTGCGCAGTGAACTCAGTGGAACCATAATGTGTATGTGTGTGTTTGTAACTGCCAAGCTAAATGGTCTCTTACATGAGGAAAACTATTTGAAATGACCTGAGAAATCATACAAAACAAAGAAATTCCCCTCAAAGCTGAACCGTGGGCGCCTCTGAGGGACTTCAGCTATACGCGCCAAGACAAGACAGAAGAGAAGCTGATGAAAATACTACATGCATTGTGTTTTTCTGACCTAAAAGTTTGAGCACTAATTAGCACTATCACATCTGAAATTGCAAAGAAAATAACCACTTGCTTATTTCCACAATGTAACACTGTTTTTTTTCTCTTGTGCGTCTCCGAGTTGCTCTTGCATAAATGTCTGGAATGACTGGGAAACCATTTCAAGATGACAAACAATCCAGCTTCACCATCGTGGAAAAGCTTTCAGACAGCAAGCCAAAGTAGGAAAGGGTGGGCTTCAGTTTAACCAACAGATCCACTTGGATCCCCAACCCCAGACATGAAGCACCCGCCCCGCTTATTGAGTTCATCTCAAAGGCATTAGCTCAAAAGAACCAAGGGGAAATGCTGAAAGAAGAAGAAGAAAAAAAACGAAGCTTCTAATCTGTTTTCCACATGCAGATGAATGCATGCAATTGCAAATTCCAGATGTCAAAGTGGTGTTTTATTTTCTATGAATGCGTATGCAGAGGGAAGGGGGAAGGGGGAAGGGGGGGCTGATATGAAGAGGAGATTTGGCTGGCTGCTAGACTGCTGCAGTCGCCAAGAGGCTCTGCAGATGCAGCACAGGGAAAAGAAAAACGACTAACGATCCTTAAGTGAACTGAGACCAGCTGTAAAGCGGAAATGTTGTGTCTGGGGCAGGCCAGGGCTGAGCTGTGATCATCCAATAAGCTGGGGTTTTGTTCAGCTGTGTTACAGTGTTGGCATCCCTGCACATCAGCGTGAGGACATCTGTTGCCTCACTTGTTATATGGACCATATGCAAACATATTGAAATAAACATACACAAAAAGGAATACCACGAAGCTTTGGAATTGGAGGGAAATTGCAGACTTTTGTCAATGTATACACTTTTTAGTGGAGTTTTGAGTCCTAAATGCATCTTCCTTTTTTACTAATTGTAAACACGTAACAGGGATCAACCGATTGTGGTCCGATGATCCGAAAGCTGGTAAAACTTGAAAACGTAAAAAATGATAAATACAAAGGAGGGGGCTTCAGATTTTGAGGGAAACTGTGTGCAAGGAGAGAGGCACAGTGCAGGTGTGTAACCCATCAAAAACTGATACCCTTTTGTAAACTGCAAGAAAAACTGCCAGCACCCATGAGCATTGGAGATACAAAACTGATGCACTGTGTCAACTCATTTGCATTTTTTCTTTCCTCTTCAAGGTTGATGGAAAAGCATCCAAAAGCAGAATTGTCTTTATATATTTTTATGCACTGTTAATATTCAAAGCATTGACAGAGGAATATACATACAATTTGGCACACGTGGTTTGAACCAACAGAAAAACTTCATCACATTTAAAAGGAGTGCAGGTTGGCAGGTCCCCACATAAAGAGTACTGTATGAGCTTTGAACTTTAAACCCTTGGATAACAAAACAAACAAACAAATGAAAATATAAAGGTAAATCAAAATAACATAGTAGGTAAAACATTTTTCTTTTTTTTCTTTTTTCTTTTACTGAAGCATTTGTTTCTCACATGGCACTCAGAACAGAAGCACCGTCCACAGGTTCACAAAGGGAGCCCAGCAGATTAGAACAGAACACTAACCAGAAGGCTGACAGGACACAATCACTCCCCACACCAGCGTGGCGGTCGCACTCCAGACCAGATCACCCCACTCCACATTTTACTTCCCGCAGTCAAGGATGGATGAATGCTTTGATTTTTAGCTGCCACCCAAGAGAAGCTGGGACTGGCAAGCTGAAAATGAGTGTGTGTGCCACCTGTGTTGCTTCAGCTGATACACTGGGACTGGATGATGGGGAAACAAGCTGCAAACATGGAGTAAAATCAAAGCCCGCATGGGACTGGAGTGCGACTGCCATGCTTGCAAGTGCATTAAGATCAGCGAGCAGAGTGCAAAATACTAATACCAACTGTCCTCATAACACAGGCCTCTTATCAGACAGGAGGGAGATAGAGAAGGAAGGGTGAGTTTGGAGCTACATCGTACTGTAGCGGAGTAGTGTAAGGTGGAAATGAGGCAGGGGGGGGTAGGGTGGGTGCTTTTAAAACCTGACAAACGACCTGAGGACACACACGTCTTCACACACAATGGCACACCATACACAGCACATGAGGGAGGCCACTCATGCCAACACAACAACATTTTTTCTTTTTTTTTTCTCTTTTTTCTTTTTTTTTGGGAAACTTTTCTTCTTCTTTTTTTTTTTTACAAAGTCACTAGTCACCATCTGAGTCTCAACAGTGAAACTGGACCCAGAGACAGGCAGTGAGGCAGGCAGGTTTGTCTAATATTTAAAGCTGACTATGAAATTTAAAACCTACTCAGAAAATAGACCGATTCAGAACGTTCCGTAAGGGGAATCAGTGCACTGTTAGCCACAATGCTGCTAATTGCACACTTTGTCAATGTTAAATAATGTTAAAGTTTTCCAGAGCAATACTAACAATCAGGAAAACTTCACCACCTCCTCTTTTTAATATGAGATTCTTAATAAATTCTCCACCTGTTGAAGTGCAGACTGTCGGCAAATAGAGTCAGGAGAGCAGAAAAGAGACGCAGCGAGAGGGAGTCAGAGAAATGGACCACAGTGCCATCTCTGACAAGCCTGACGCCTGTTGCTATGCCGACCATAGAGAGGGAAACAGAAAGAGGAGGGAGACAGAGAGAGAGAGAGAGAGACAGAGAGAGAGAGGAGTGGAGAGGCAAAGTATGGACACCAGCTCCAGCCGAATTCTCTTTGCTCAGGTCAGGGTGATCGACAGGGTTGTGGTCGCTATGAAAGGAGCAGGATCCCATGGAACGCCTGGAGGAGGACCAGGGAGGAAGAAAAAGAGAACTCGTATTCACCTTCTTAATTTGCTCACTTTGGATACTTCACTGTCACGGCATGACAGTACCTCTTTCATCACATTCAGAGAGTATGCGCTTGTTGCTTGTTTGAACAGAAACAAATTCTCTTTTAATTGGCACTGTGCACTTCTTGCCAACAGTTGGTCAGCTAGTAAATCTGTAACTAAGGAGAAGGAAGCTGAGCGATGATTTCTGCCGCCCTATTCAACACAGCACAGAAAGGCTCATTATGTGGGAAATTCATATTCAGGCAAGTGCTAAACTGCAGCCACCGTACGAGCTTCACTGAAATTTGGTGAAAATGCATGCTTTGTAATCAGCCAAGTAAGCGTTACTGTGGCCCGTAGAATCAGCAGCATCAAATCCACAATGGGAATACCTCCTGGGGAGGTGAGGTGCATCAGCCAATCAGAGGCAACTCTGACTCATCCTTACTGACATAACTAAGAGCTGGACACTTAGAGAGCAACGTGTGGGTGGGTGTGGTTCTTGTTTTTATCTGCCTGTGTTTTTTGCCTGTCTGTGGGTCCAGCTTGTGGGTGTGTTGGGTGGTGGTGGTGATTGTGTGGGATGTGTGTGTAGGGGAGGAAGGGGGGGGGACTCAGCACAGTGAGGGGGGAAGCGGAGGTGGCAGGTGGAAGTCAGAGCAGAACAATTTAGCACAGCGGGAGTTGAGGTGCGGAGGCGCACGGGGGTCGAGGGTGAAGCCGAAGTGCGAGCGGGGATTAAGGTTGTCAAGGAGACAGTCATTTGCCCCGGGCCTGGAACCATACCCACCATCCTCCATTGCTCTCTTGTTTCTGTGATTCCCAATAAGAAAAAAAAATGTTTAATACTCAGGGTGAGAAAGGGTGGGAGATGGATTTGGAGCATGTAAGGAGTTTTCAAGACTGGAATTTTTGCTTAGATAAATGCAAGACACAGGAGGGCAAGGGGAGGTGAGAAGAGCCAGGCCTGAGTAATCACTGTGGACCCGAGGTGAAAGACTTAGAATGGTGTGATCATTTTCAAATCTATCCCAACTCCTTCTCATCTTCGCTAACACCCCACCCCCATACTTATCCCCAACACACCCCCCCGCTCCCAGGACATGAACTCCCTGCTGGTCTGCTCGACTATCCGTCCCCTCCCTCTCACTTCTCCTCCTTCTTTGCCTCTTCCTTCTTCTCCTCCTCTTTCTTCTCCTCCTTCTTAGGCTCCTCTTTCTTCTTGTCGTCCTTCTTCTCCTCCTTCTTTCCATCGTCCTTCTTCTTGTCCTCCTTCTTCTTGTCGTCCTTCTTCTTGTCCTCTTTCTTGTCCTCCTTCTTGGCCTCCTCCTTCTTCTCCTCCTCGGGCATCGGCTCTGTGGTGAGGACCACTTTGCCGATGTTGTTCCTCTCCTGCATCTTTCTCATGGCGTCGCCAACCTGGAGGAGAGACAGAAAAAAGGCAATAACGGACGAGTAAATGGCAGAAGGGTGTAAGGAAGCTGTTAAAGGAATCTGTCATTGAGAAATAGCTATCGAGGGTGAGGAGCAGAAGCCAGCTTCCTCTCCAGCAGCACAATTCCACAGCAATATCTGTTTCACTGTACTCTGCGCCTGTAATCTTCCCTTTAAATACCACAGCCTAGAAACAAATCTTCCAGGCTTGTCTTCAAATATCACTTTAATAAGCAGTATATGAGATGTTATATTTGTATAGATGAGGATTTAATAATCTTTCTGGGGAAATTAAATTGCTGTTGTAGTACACAGCAAGTAAAAAAAAACACATAAAGCCAGCAGATGAGACACAAATCTTGTTTGTACTTCCCCATCTTTTTTTTTTTTTTAAATGTCCAAACACTGCCAGAAAAGTGAATCATCTAGAAAGTCTAACACCTCTACATCAAAATGTGCATTTTAAGTAAAGCACAGCAATGAAGCAGATGTTAAAGATTTCCTGGAAACTGAATGATAGAGGGGAGCACAAGTTCTGTGTTACACGCAGTCGCTGCTGGAGCTCAGTGCTCATTTACAGCTTCATTAATACATTTTGTTCAACTGGAATAGGTGCACTTTCTTTAATGCTCTGATTAGTGCAGCACACGCAGTCACCTTCTGACTGAAACAAACCATTACATCTCCTATGCATTTAACTACCTAGCTGTATTGGTCACGCTCAGTTAGGTGAAATCACATATTTCTGTGATATCTTAAAAACTTTACCACCTTCGATTCCCAAACCACCTGCATATTATTTCCAAGTATTGTCAAGTATTTTCTGTTCTTTCATAACACTTTGTTTTTATTCCCAATTGTCAAAATCTTTTGACCTCATGCCTAAATCCAGTGGTTACTTTGATGCTTGATGCAATCAGGGTGTTTTATGATTGAAAACTGACTAGCTTTCTCCAAACCGTTCTTGTGTCTTGTGGCTCCTGCTGGACGCATATACTTGATTTTTGTGGAGTGGAAAATGACTTCTATAGCACTTCTGACACGGCCAGGGTCCGGAGGACTCCTATGGATTCTGCAGACAGGCTGCAGTCAACTCAGGGGGTTCATGTTGCAGGCAGAACATGACACAACCACATCTGGTAAGGTGGATGCGAGGAAGTTTCTCCTTCTTTGTTTAGGCTGCCAAACTAGATGCTTGTCGGGTGTCGTGCGAATGCATTTCACGGTGATGTCATTAAGATTGAAAATCCGTCTGCTGTAGAGGAAAAACTTCCCCAAAAGCTTGATAATGAGTGATAACACCAACTGCGAGCACAACGGGACAACAATGACCAAAATGTGACATGTTGTCGATGGCCATGTGAGTGCTGGAAAAATGTGAACCTCCACAACGAGAATCTGGTGTTTGTCACAGAAATTTCTGTCCAAACTCAAAGTTTTCTCTAGAAATCCCAGCCAAATATTTCAGTTTAGGGAACAGACAACCCCGCCCCCAACCCCTTACACAGTAATGGATCAACCAAGTGCCTCCATCATAATGATGAGTGGAAGATCCCAGCCAAGATCTGCCCCACCCTCCTCTTGACCACGGAGCTCTGTCCACTGTCTGTTCTAGTCTCCATCACCCCCCCCCCCCCCCTTCTTCTTCCCTCCAATCCCCCTATTTGTGCAAGGCAGGCAGACCACCTAACGACCAATGCCACGGCAACAGGGCCATCTCCTAGCAACATAAAGCCTGGCTGAAACGTAGCTCTGACGACTCAGACACATGGGAAAGAGGGGGAGTGTGGGAGTTTGAAGTGGAGGGAGGGTGAAGAGGAGGGGGCGGAGGGAGCAACTGGTATCCCTCAGATGAAGAGCGGGCACTGGAAGCGAGGGAGGGGTGAGTCCAGGAATTATAAGAATCATCTTCAATGTGAATGAAAGTCAAAGTGAGAGAGACTGAGGCTCTTTCGTCAACTCCACCCACATCCACCCTCCACTCTCTAAGATCTGACAACCTTCCTGGCTCCCAGGCATCTTGGAGAAGATGGTGCTATTTGTGGCTACTGCATTGACCATTATTATCCTCTTGCGTATCTGTGCAGATGTTGAAGATAAATTTGCCGGAGCAAAGAGCCACGCTAATTTCCAAACATTGCTCAAGTAGGTTTATTGATTTTATGAGCAACAGCTGAACTGACAGAAGGGGGAAGGGTTATGATAAATGGGGTCAGGGCGTGGCATTTGTTCTCAGGTCGTAATAATCGATCCACTACTCCCCACAGCAGCTTTTTCATTTTGATAATGCCACAAGCAGAAGCATCAGCATTTGAAGACATCAACTCTAAAACTTTACCCCATAAACTGCTTAAACGACAGGCTGGCATACACCTTTATGCCTCCTCTGTAGCTCCATACTCCTTCCATGTTTCTTTCTCATACATCAGGGCCCCTCCCTGAGACAGAAGCACACGCTGACTAAAGGATGTCACCATAGCAACAAGAGAGAAAGAGCAAAGAAGATACACTGTGAGGAGGGAGAAGGAGAAAATAAAGCAAGATAGAGAGAAAGAGAAGGACTCAATAACCTAAAGATGGCAAAAAAAAGAATCTGATATAAAGAGCAGACAGATGGAGAGGCAGAGAAAGAGCGTCAGATGGCGAAGAAAGACAGCGGGCGCTTCTCTCTGGCCACATTCACACGGCCAAAATACTGACCAGCACTGACTCCGACAACAGGAGATGTCAGCCTCTGACGCTCCCTTTCTATCTGTCTTTTTCACACTCGCTTTATTCATATCGGTTCATTTTGTCAGTAACAATCTGAGTCTGTCGGCCTGAGTGAGTTATGCTTCAAGAAACACAGTGCTTCTTGTGGACACGCTTGCTTGTTGAATGTGAGCCTCAGGGCCACACCCAGCTGCTGCAAATCCCACCACCAAACAAACACAGACACAAACACACCTGGCAATTATATGTACTCCGGGTGACTGGGTTGTAAGCATTTGGCTGATGTAAAGATTAACGTAATTAAGGCGTAAATACATCCGAGTCAAAATGAATCAAAGAAAGGTGCACAGTAATGGATTTAGTCATACTAGCAGCCAGGGAAAAAAAAAATCCAAATACAGATTTTAACTGAAATTTACTTTTGATCCAACTGCTAAGCACATAGTAACTAAAAAAAACATACATCCCACTTTAAACCCTTGTCCCACATTTGTATTAGTCATGGATCCCTGCATCCTTGTTTTAGTCATTCTTGCCCAGTTTAAGACATCTGGCAAAAGCAGACATAAAGCAGACATGCATAAAAAGGTTGCTGTCTATTGTTAAAAGTTATATGAAACAGCAAGCAAAGTGGTTGTTGCCCATGCCAATTTCAAATGTACTGTACTAAAAAAGACCAAAGGGGCCTGTTCGCTAAAGCACACTCTGCTCTGATTGATCTGCAATAACAGTCTGATCAAGCTCAAATTGATGTTAGAGAACATTTTT
>JBBBVU010000022.1:19313348-19334435 GCA_037177055.1 Atherinosoma microstoma | reverse complement strand
AATTTCAGCTACTGAGAAGGATCTGGTGCCTCTGTGTGAAACAAATGATAATTCCAGGGGGTAAATGGGAAAACAGACAGACACAAACCTGCTCAAGATGCCAAGTAGAGTCAATGTGGGGTTTGACTTTTCCCTCCTTGTACAGATCCAGAATGATACTCATGGCCTGGGTGATGAGCTCCGTCTCCCCGTCCAGGTAACCTAGGTGAAAGCCGCACACAGACTTGTTCCCCTGGATCAAGCTGAGTGTGTGGATGGAGAACTGGTGGTACCAGTTCTTGGCCACGGCGAGCAGGTTCTTCCTTTGGCCCGCCAGCATGTTAGCTGCACCTGACGGGAGGGAAGATCGAACCATTCTTGATGTCAGATCAATGTTCAGGTCAATGCATTTTAAGACCTTTTATAACCTACATGTCTATTTACAAAAAACTGATTACATGTCAACATGAAGGTGTGTGAAACACCTCTTGTTCTTTGTCCCACCCATGTGCCTCCCTGTAGTCTCACACTCTCACCTATTCTTCCAGCCTAAAAACCTTTTTAGCACATCAGCCGTCACTGTCACCACATCCCCTCCCAATCCCCCTTCTCCTGTGTTCACATAGCTGTCTCAGTCTCTCTCAGGGGAAACAGGGGACACAAAGCAAGCTCTGAGAGAACAGAGAGACCCGGCCTGCTACATTCAGACACATTCCAGGTTTCGTGTGGATAGAACACCCATTGTTTCACCAAGCCTACTTCTGATAAGCTGGAAGAGAAGCAGCCAGCACAGAGGGACAAGAGAGGGTGAAAGGGTGAGGGTGGAGGGTACCATGCTGGGCTGTAGGTTTCTGAGCAACACGCAAAGGCAAGGCCCTGTTCTCCACGGATGCCGACCCCGCCCACTGAATGTATCCAGATTGGCACTGTAATAGGGAGAGAGTAAAGGGCTTCCCACGGACAACACACAGCACAGAGAGGCCACTCTGCCCACCGAGAAGCAGTTTTACTCTGCAGCAAGAGTGAAACTCACAACTATAGAATGACGTCTATTCTACTCAACTACATCCTTCTCATCTTGTGGTGGTTCAAATTGTTTGAGTTTTTTTTCCCAGTCGCTACTGAAAAATCCAAAATGTAACATTCTGCAGTCAGTTGGTGCAACATTAAGAAATGACAAGTATGTCGAGAACTCCTCTGATAATTTTAATAAGTAGCTAATGTGATCCAGGAAGGAATGATCGTGGGCCTCTCCCCATATTGGGTCGCTAAAAAAGTTTTTTATGCATCATATTTTCTGAGAAGTTTAAAGCTGAAGAATACTGCAAACTATTCTTCAAGGAGGAGCGTCTAACCAAATCATGAAATATTAATATAAGCTTAATTGTATGCTGAAAGTTATTTATTTGTAGCAATGTCTTCGTATTTGTACTTACCATAGGTAATAAGTTTGCCCATAGGCTTCAGCAAGTTGTAGGCCTTATGGGTGTCTGATCCTCCAAGAGGGTCCAGTATTATGTCCAGCCCTAAAGCAGAGGAGAGAGGAGGAGGCGGTTATCACTGGTGTGAATTCAGAAGGAGCAGCCTGCCAAGTCTTCTCATGCCAGAGTTCACTAGGAGTAGCGAGTGTAGCCAAGTCGCTATGTTTACACGAAAAGGAGCCAATAAATGAGGACAGGAGGTAGGTAGTGCAAGATCCTTCTTGCTTCATGTTTTTTTTTTTTCCATTCCTGTCACTTATAAGACAAAAGGGGTAAAATGTCTGTGTGCTGTTGTCATTCCAGGGTAACAAACCAAAATCTGAACAGATGGTGAAGCAAAGCAAACATGCTACGAAGGTTTCCTTGTGGTTTATTAATGTCCAGCCATGTGGGCTCAGCTTTAATGATGTGTCTTTGTGCAAGAGGGGGGCTACTTAAATTGGGCTACCCCTCCTTACTCAGTTGAACCCTGGTTCTATTGATTGTAGGAGGTTCACAGCAGGACTCTGCCTTCACCATGGCACAGATGAACTGACAGCGAGCCACAGACAGAGGGATCGGTATAGTGAGCAGGGTTGCACATTGATCCAGGCTTCTAATTAGATACATTCTGTCTGAAGTGTCAGTTCTTGCTTTCAACATATCGGTCTCTGTAATGTCTGTCTGCCTCACCCTATTCTATAAAGGACAGAGACAGGTTGAAGAGGGGACTATGAAATGAGCCTCCAGCATAACAACACTGTCCTAGGAACACAGCAGTGGGTGAAAGGAAAATAACAAAACAAAACAGGAACTTGACATTGTTTCATTTAGTTGAAAAGCAGCCTTCTTGTGCACTTCTTAGAAGGGAGCCCATCTACATAAAACTGTGTGGCTCCATTATTTCTGGCAGTTCAAGTTGTCGTTTTATAAATTACTTTGTCTGGTAGCAATGTGCTGTCAGTTTCCGGGCAATCTGCAACCAACTCTGCTGAGAGAACCAATGAAAATGCATCATGTGTCTGTCTGCAGCCACACAGTATTGCTTTGTGCCAATGGGATCTATTGATCTGCACTATTAGTCTTATGAGGGAGTTTCACTGAACGGCATGCATGGTGCAGTCGGTCCCTTTATTTAGTAGTATTTGCAGTCACAAGTCCCTGTGGACAAAACAAAATCCAAATTTAGATCGCTTTATCTTTGCAGACAGCTTATTTTTCTGACCTTTTGGACTGATCTTGCGGACTTCCTCCACATAGTCCTTGGTGCGATAGTCAATGGTGTGCGTGACTCCACCCTGGCTGATGGTCTCATGTTTGCTGGCCGATGCGGTGCCGAACACAGTCACATCCTTCACTGTCTTGCACAGCTGAGTGGCTGCAATGCCCACACCACCTGAACGAAAGAGAGAAGGGTTACTATGTGGAAAATTTAAGTTTAAGGATATGATTTATAAGAAAAACAAGTGCTAAGAGCCTATTTGGATAAAGTTACAGGCATCAAGACCTACACAAAATGCAGCTTGACAGGAATTCCCACATGACACATATAAGGTAAATCTGATTTGCATTATTTATTGTTCCAAACAAGCAAGTCAATAACATGGTGGAAGTGTTTTGCTCAGGGGTATGTCAGGAGCGCATTAAACACAATCATATTACCTCAGCTGGCCTGGGGAGAATAGACACCCACACACAGATGCACAGACACACATCTCCAGCTCTGGAGAAAGTAGCCATTGTCACACAATCACACCACCGATTTATTTGGTTCCATTTTTCAGACGCTGTATGACGCCGTATCATACACTGGATAACGTAAAGAAGCTCCAGTAACTGTGACTTTAAAAACAAAGTTTTCATTTCCAGGCTTTTGTTCTGTGTTTGAACACATGTACAAAGTGGTGGCAAAGGCTTCAGCCAGTGTTTGCTAAGGGAGCCAGTGCAAGAAGTAATAAGTTACCGATAAGCAGGGGCTTGTTTGAAATTGAGGCTGACTTGAGGGCTGGAGCTGAAAGGCATCCATAAAGGTCATTCATGCCTGACCAAGTAAAGAGTACATCTTATCTGATGGCAGAGACTAAAGAAAAACAAAGCAACATGTGCATTGAAATAATACTTATTTCTAATGGCATTGCTGAGCTGCTTGAGAGGTTTGGAGTAAATGCATGATTAACTTGCTTACACGCCTAAACCTGTGCACAAGTTAAAATCAGTGAGGCAGGAAGATGTAAGTGGCCAAATGGGACATTTTTAATCTGTGGGATCAATTTCTGTCGATATGTTATTATCTTTGTGTTGTGAACGAGCAAACCTAAGATTAATGTTTTGCAACAGGCTTTGGGTTGCATTGCTTTTCTCTATATTCTGTATATAATATTATCTTTGTGCCGAATGCAGAGAGAGGGTGTTGTGCATCAGATGACATCGGTGCACCTGCTGTCCCTTTGCCTAACATGGAATTTTTTCTGAGCCACTGAACTCATCTAATAGCACAATTTCCTCAACATCATCCAGGCAGTTTCTCTTTGTAGCGGCACTATCACACCAAGGCAGAAAAACAGCACTGACACTTGTCTGAAAAATGATAAGATTAAGGCAAATTCAAGTTATCGCTGTGCAGGAATCACTCAACACGAGAACAGCATTTTTTTTTTTGTGCATTTTTATCAGTTTAATAAAAAAAGGAAAAGGAAGAAGCGGATTTAACTGCTTTCTGTGCTGTGGTGTTGATCTGACAGCTTGAGTCCATGTGAGACGAACAGGCCAGTCGGCATTACTATAAACACCCCCGCTGACACCGAGAGTAGAAGTGAGGGAAAAATCAAAATCAATGCTGTTGCTGTTGGATGTGAGTGCTGTCGTGGCTGCGTTATAACAGCAACCATCTCTCTTTGTTCTCAGTGAGAAACCAAGTTTTGGTTGCCAAGGTAACCTCAGCCAAATTACCAGCTATGACTGAGCAAAGGGAGCCATTTTGTTTCATTGACTGCTCTTCCTTTTGCCATGTAAGAGTCATTTGGTAACAATTGTAAGTTTGCCATCAGTTTACACATGACTGGATCTCATCTTTCTCCGAAAGGCCACCAAGCACTAGATGGTAAGCTGCAGGTGAGCATGTGAAAGTCTTTCTTTTTAGAAAAGAGGTCAAATCAAAGAGCAGACTCTCATTAATCACAAACTTGCAAGTTTTTTTTTTCTTTACATGAAGACAAACACTGCAAGCAAAAATGCACGTTTTCTTTTTTATACACAGGCTTTACATAAATGACTGAAAAACATTTTTATGTGATGAGGTGAAGACAGAACAAGTGAGAAATATTGACTATAAACTGTCTGACTGGGATGTTTAAAAGCTGCTTTACTAAATGACTGTCACATATAGAAACTCTCACGTACAGGTTTTCAAAAGGGTCCAACATGATGATGCACCCATTAATCCCACATGCTCACCATGGAGCCACATTAATATTTAACAATGCTGTTACACAGAAACTGTGAGTTCCCTTCTGTTGCAGGTTTATAATGTAAGTACGCACCGTGGAAAACTGCAGAAAAACCACTTATCTTTTTTCTTTATAAATATAAGAAACTATTTTCCAAATCTTTATATGGCAAAGAAAATTGTGAAATTTTATCATATCATCATGTATGTTATTACATGGTAAAAATGTGTTTTCAGTCAAACAGAAGAAGGTACCTGTTTCTGAATCCCATGAGAACAAACTCCTGATCTCCCATCACAAGATCTCAGATCAGTGCCAAGAACCCCTTACCGCACCCCACATCAGATCTCTGCCTCTCTCTCTCACACACACACACACACACGCACATATACACACACATCCATATATACACAGATCACAAAGGAGAGAGGAGCGGGGCTACAGTCCTGATTGGCTGCTGGTATCTGCTAATCTGCACAAATATGCAAAGATTAAAATATTAACCTTTCATTAACCTTTAGTTCCTGGGAATCTTTGGTTTCCTGATTTACATTTTCTCCCAGTATGTCTGCTTCTTTAGAATAGAACCATCTCTCTTGGGAGAGTGTGACTTCAGACCAGTCACAAATACTTAGTGAAGAAAAAGCAGCTTAAGCAAATTCTTGCACCTAATTGCATTTGTTCTCCTCTAAATTCAATTGAATTGTTTACACATGGAAATAAGGATATGTCAAAAAACATCCTCCTGTCTGTATTGCTTCACTCTCTCCTCGGGGAAGCTGGATACACAGTAGGGTTTTGTCTCTTCCTGAATCCTTACATTCTCGCATTTTGGCACAAATTGCACTTGGCTCCCATAACGTGGCTGTTAGGAGCGAAGAGGAATTTTCCCCAAAACACAGTGGAATCCAAACTGACACTGAGGCCACTATTACAGCTCCACGCCCAAAGTTCAACAGCAGGGGTGGGTGGGGACATCAGGAATGGATACCATGTATTAAAACATCTGTCAATCGACTTTAAAAGTTACATCTCTTGCTGTTTTAATAGCCTAAAAAACATGATCTCACATTACAGCAACTGCACAAGCCAGGCTATGATCTCAGGTGTTAGCTACGGGATGGACGGTGGCCATATGGTTACTGTCAACACCACAAGATGACTGGTCCCTTGTCTCTGAGCTCTGTTGGTTTTTCCTTTTTTTTTTGTTGTTGTTTTTTCTGGGATTTCTTCTACATATTTGCACATTTCCTCAAGGACTCATAACCTATCATTACAGTGTAGCTTGTGGTGGTAGCTGATGGGATGAAATGCAAACATGGACCCAAGCATCTTTTTTTACCCAGACTCACCAAGGCAACTGTTACAACATCTACAACAATCAAATGATTTTATTGCTACTTTTTGACGCTCAGATTCGAGTCATGTAACAACGAGAGGAGCTGTGGTTTGCTAAAACTCTTGAGGTATCACTCTGCATTATGTAACCTTTTTGTTTTCCTGGGATGACTGTGCAAGTGTGTGCGTCCATGCATACACACTCAGGCCTTAAAGAGCATGTTATTGTGCTCTCTTTGATGGAGAATCTCATAGAGGAAGCTCATTTGTAGTTACTGGATGAGTTAATTTGCTCCTGTGTGAAGGAAGTAAAAGTGATTTCCTGAGTAAGGATTCTCAGAGTACTAAACACAAATAAAAACCACAATATGCTGATAACATGATATGCATCTACAAACATATAAACATATCCATGCACATAAAACACTCTTTCCTGTCATAAACCAGCAAAAACAAGCTGGTGCATGCTTCACAGATCCACACACACACACAAACAGGTGCCCTAACAAAGACTCCACATACACCTGCGACTGCTTGTGGTGGCTGGGAATGGGGGGTAGACGGGGTCATTTGTCAACGGCAGCAGCCGTCAGAGCATGAACGAGCAATGCGATTGGTGGGTTAGGTTGAAGGTTGCCCTGGTTTCCTTCTACTATCAGTGCAGCTGATCTGCTGCCGGCAATGGAAGGCCTGGGGAACGCAGAGACGGTTCAACCGCGCAGCCCAGACTCCCGCTCAGTGGTCAGAGTGAATTAGCTTTCTCCAAACTAGGGTAAGACCTTCTGAGCAGTCAGACTGGGAGGAGAGGAAATAATTTTCAGAGCGCAGACTTTTAACATGGTTAAAAAAAAAGAAAAAGCCTCCAGAGAAGTAAGTACACATGAGCTGATGCTTAAACAGCAAGAGACTAAATAATGAATGAGTACAATAACCAAGGAGGGAATCCAAGGAGAACTAAGACACAGAGAAGAGAAACTTTTATGGTTGTACTCATATCTCAATTTTTTTCTTGCAATCATACAAGCACAAAACATTTTTCTTCCTAACTTTTTTTTTGTATATATTTTCCATCACTTTTGCAATCGGATGTGCACTGAAGGCAAACATGCCTTCGGCCCTGCCTGCAGGTTTGACAGCAGTCACAAAGATCTCCACCAGGATGGGAATCTCATTCAGCACACTCAAGTGATCCAGCCACCTGTTTCACTTGCTACAAGCATTTCGAGTTAATTCACAGTAAAACTGTTGCAGGTATAGACTGTATAAACTTAAAAATGCACCTTTTCTGAAAACAGTGCAAGCAGATTTTTCTTGGACGTCCGGGTTCAACAAGTTAAAGCTGTTTCCATGTTTCGCTTGCAAAATGTAATTGACAGCTTGGAGGCTTCTAAAGAAGCACAAAATATGACAACAAAGTTAAAAATGTAATCTGTTTTTTTCCATTAGACATCCTAGGAAGCATTGAAGGCAAGAAATCTCCCACCAGAGCTTAAACTTTGTTGCTTACACAAGCTACAGTTAGTCAAATGAAAAAGCTGCGTTTTGAAGAGAAAAGTGAACAGTATCATGATGTTAAACTTTTGACAAAGATTTAACTCTTTGGCTATAAATGCTACCACCCTTCACTCTCATTGTTGGATTTCACCCACATGTGGCAGCAGTGAGAATCTCACTTCAAGTCTTGTCAGCTAATCCCCACTTTAAGCTGGATGTAACTCTATCCTATACAAAGATACTTAAAAGAAGCAGCAGCAGAAGCAGGGAAGAACCCATAACTTGCTGGTGGGGAAGAATAAAATCTAATTTATAATCCTCAAACACACCACTGTGAAGCTTTATGAGAGGAGATGATTGTTAACATGTGTTATTTGGCAGACCAATGCTGTGTTAATAGTAAGTGTGGGGTTTTTATAGTTTGGGAGTTTCAATTCTGGCAATGTTGGTGCCAAAATGTCAGAGTCTTGACCTGAAGGGGACTTACGCTCCTACGGCACCACCTAATCATATTATGCATTACAAATATGCAACACAATGCATGACACTTAACACTGGACACTCCAGAGCTCATAAATAAAATAGAGGTAAACGTCATCACTGTAAGCAGCAGAGCCCCATATGTATGCAGGAATGTGAAGTGTGGGTGTGGCCGCTGCTTGGCTGGCTGGGGTTCATAAACATTATGACCAGTTCAGGGAGAGGGCAGAGGAAGGGTAGTTGGCCGGGTACAGTGGAAGACCCACGAGATACATCCAAATGTCGTACAGCTTCCTTTTCCACCCAAGCCCTCTGGGGAAAACAAAAGGGGAAATATGTACACGTTCCCCGATGACATGGGCTACAGCACGGATATGGCAGGGTCACACAGAGGGAGAGGAGGTTGTAGAGGGCCAGAGAGGGAGGAGGACAACTTAGGATGCAGATGTGCGGTGCAGAGTAGATGAGAGGCACGATGGGAGGAAATACAACAAGCTATTGTTTGGAGAAAAGGACCAGGAGTGGAGCCACGAGAGAGGCAGCTGAGGATTATTCACCAGAGTTTACATATACACACACACATACACCACACATGCACACACTAACACCAGTCTGACATTCTGAACTGGTCACATGATTCTGATGGGTAAAGGTCACCATACTTTTGTGGAAAGGATGCTCTTTATGTTGATGTGACATTACCTGTAAACATGAAACAAAGGAGGACCAAGAGGGGACAGAATGACTACCCATCACCCTTCACAACAAAGCTCAACAGGATATTTGGAGTGTCAAGCTTTTACATAATCTGCCGAGAGTAAAGTTATGTTCTTGTTTTTCCCATCAATTTTTACTCCAGCTTTACCTTTGGGAAATAATTACCTCAAGTTTGAAGGGAAGACAAGAGCTCCCATATGTAGCTGAAACCTGTAGCTTGTTAGCTTAGCTTATCTTCAAATAGAAAAAGAAAAAAAAACAAACAACTAGAACTAACACCTTTGGATTTGTCATAGGAAAACAAAATCCACCTGACAGGAAAATAAAGTTATCCTTTTTCGTAATCTGCACAAAAAACAATATAAAAACAACGGCTTGTCTTTTACCTTGGGGATATAGCATTGATGGACTGGACTATTTCCTGGCTCAGATCAGTTACTTCTTGGACTCAACAGTTAACCACCTGTTGGGTTTAGTTTTATAGAGAAACAAACTAGCAAAATCTCTTAATATAATGTGTTTTTTTAGTCCAAGTTTCTTTCCCTTTAAATATTTGTCCATACTTATCTATGAACCTGTTTATGTTCTCTTATCTGTATATTTACCTTAAAGAATTTTTTGTGGATAAGGGTACCAGGATTAGAGGGGATTGTTGAACTTTAAAGCTTTGAAAAAAAAGAAGCTGATTAGACATTCAATTTTAGCGTATTTCTGAGCAAAACAATATCACTTTCAATTAAACAATATTACAGAATTACAATATTACAGAACCCTGTTAAGGATGATATCATTAAATTAAATTTTTTAATTAATGCTTGATAAATAATCTGTTTAACTACAAATTTCAGGCGCTTGGGGGTACAGAAATCTTTGTAAATATTGAAGTACTTGAAAGAAGGTCCATTAGTTTTAAAAAACGATTAAGTCAGTGGATTATATCCTCTCTAAATAAACAGGTCAGCCATAAGACAGAGGCAGGATGAATCCTTCAAGCGTTTACAAGAAAGCTGAAGAACAGCATCACTCAGAGTCTGGGGTTGCTGTGATAAGAAGTTGTTGATCTTAGCCTTCAATGAAAATCCCACTACTTTAAATCGTAATAATCACAGAACCTTGCAACCGGGATGTAAACCAAATATCTGTCTGTCGGTTCCTCCTCCTATTTAATCCCATGTACATGCTCACTATTTTATCTTTACCCAACATACACAGATATAGAAGGAATGCAGTGTATGTTTAAGTGTGCCAGACACACAAACTCACTGCTTTTTATCTGGATACACAAACTTAGAAATGAAACCACCAGCTGCTAAGTCTGAAGATGGTCTTAGAAGATGAAGTAAAACATTTCACCACATAGGTAATATCCTTATGGCTTAAATAGGGTGTTTACTAAAGCCGTAGGCAGGGATCAGTTGGAACAATGTTCTTGTGCTTACTTGTAATTATGGTTTCGTAACATTACAAAACATGTATTTCAATTATTCTGATTTTAGAATAAATACGTGGAAAAGCAAGATAAATTCTTGGAAAGCTTTGACATCAAAACCAGGATTAGTGGAATTTTAACTGTGGAAAAAGTGGTGGTGTTTCAAATCATCATGTGATACTTGATAGTCAAATGAATAGTCTGACACAACCTCTAAGTAAACTCAAGAATAAGAGTTCCATTATTGATGATGGTTAGATCAGCAGAAACCTCCCATTTGGTTTAAAGGGTAAAAAAAAACAGCAATGGAAGTTACTGAAAACGTATCTTTCCCAGAGAAATTCTGGAAATTATACATGTGTTGTTGATTTCGTTAATGATACACATTCAGAAATGGATTGCTATATGTTCAGCCAAATGAGACAGGTCATTATATTGGTGTAGAGCTGCGTCTAAAAGTTATTCCTGGTTGCCTTTAACTAATTCATCCCAGACTGTTACGCCTTGTTTTTTAGGCTTCTGCCTGAAGATTGCGTTCCCATAATGAAATTAGCATATCTCTGCAACCACAAGAATTGTTTGAATACATTTGAATTCCCAGTAAAGGGAACACTTTTTTAGTTTTGTCAAGATGTGTAAATATCAGTACTGACTGGTCGTACTGGTAAAGAACAAATGTTGGTGAATAATGTATGGAGATGGCACATATTCACAAGTGAAAAAACTTTTCAAGCTTGGCTAAAAAAAAAAAAAAAACTAAACAAAAACAAAAAACACTTTCAGGGTGAATATGAACATCCCTTTGGAATAATAGCTTTTATACCTTTATCAAATCATAGTGCAATATGTGAACATTATCTCTGCAAAGATCAGCTCTGAGAAAGGAAAGCAGAACAAAATTAGATACATTATAGTACAGACTGTTCAGGCCAGGTCTGCAAAATGGACTATTTAGCTTTGCTTGGTATCATCTGTTCTCAAAATCCCGCATTGGGGGACCTGAGGTTTTAAAATGTTAATTGAAAGAATAAAAACCCAACTTGATTGCTTTCCTTGAAAATGTTAATGATGTTACACATATAGAATTATACATTATATAGGGGAGACTGGGGACGGTTGTAACACTTTTTGCTTCAGCACCTGTAACTCGCCGAGTTTTAGAGCTACAGTTCTCAAACTTTTATATAAAATACCCACATTTGTTTACTACAAATGGCACCAATTCAAAACCCTGCAAGAATATAACAGATCTTGTGTGGTAATGTCAAATACATGGTGGTCCTTTGTTATCCAGAAAAATGGGGAACATTTTGCTCAAACTTCCTTTGGCTTTGAATTGCCGAATGACTTCATACAGACAACTCAAATGTTTTTGTTGTCCGACGTCTCAGTATCTTCAGCGGCTTTCAGCATCACATCACTATTCAATTTATTGTACGGCATAATATAATTTGATCTTCAACTGTATAAGTACTAAATAAAGTTTTGTGTTGGTAAAAAAAAAATTTACTTTAGTATTTAAAGATATTTTTTTCTCAATAAAATCTGCATTTGCCTGTTTCCAGCCCTGTCTACCACCATGTGAGATTAAGAATGAAGTGGGTAAAGTCTGAAATGCCCGTATGACTGCAAGCTCATCCCTAAAAGTGGTGGAAATGGTTGCGTTACAACTCTCCCCATGTTACAACCATCCCCGGTCTTCCCTACATTTAAGAGCCTTATACTGGTGAATTTGTTCTATTTTTGATGGATAAAATTCTCCAGCAATTCATTCAAATACAACTGAACATTTTCTTTGTTGGAATATGTGAAGGAAAACATTTTGGTAAGAAAGGTTGCCTGTAATTTCTTTTATATTATTAAAACATAGACTTGAAAGGACAGCACAAACAGGCTTATTCTCCTCCCCCCCTCTTCACTCTCTAGCCCTGTCACAGCAGATACCTTTGATCTGCCTAATCAGTGAACATCAGGAACAATTTTGACAGACTCCTGGGTGGAACATCCTCCCGACACTCACAGCATCTAGCACCGTGTGAGCCATGCAGTCCTGCGATGCAGGAAGGCGAAGCCAATCTCTTACATCTGATTCAGAAAAGGCACCGCTGTCATCAACAACAAAGCTGGAAATGTCACCGAAGCATGTGTTGAAAAGCATCCTGTATGATAATTATTTACACATGGAAAGAACCCAGGCGCGACTGCTCAGCAAAATGTTTTTTTTTTTGTCACAGCCTCAGCAATGTGCTTCTACAATGCTAATGTCCAGACAGCTGGCGAGCAAAGACTGGCAGCCCGCCCTGAGAAACAAGAGGTGCTGCCTCAACTAAACCAGCAGGGAAAAAATGTCTTGAACCGCATTTCCACAGCATTCCTCCTATGGCAAATATATTCTGCACAGAAACTTTTGGCAACATGTGTGTTCACAAGGGTGAGTGACATCAACGGGATGATATGATGAAGGCAAACATTTGGGATTCCTCTGTAGACCACCAGTCCCACAGCTATGAGCCTGTTACCAATAGCTCAGCTGTGCGCAAATGACTTACTTTTACAAATCCATTCATTTTCACTGCTAATGTCAAGGGGATACAAGCACCTGCGCTGGCAGGCTCCCGGAGCTCTTTGTCATTTCTTAAGGCCAGGTTTCATTACGTGCTGAGCCATTTACACCCACAGACTGTCCCAAATGCAGAGGCTCCCTTTTTAGGTCCCCCTGTATGAGAGAAGATAGCAGAGGGAACAATTTCTTTTGGCAAATACTCTTCGGTTCTCTCCAGCTGGCCTGACTGTGTAAACACAGCAAAATCAAATGCTCTTAGGCTCAATGTATCCCGCCCCAAAACAGGTGCCTTTTCTCCCTCAGTCCCCATCTTTCTCCCACCCACTCACTCTGAACTTTGACCTCACAGGCCAGGTGGCAGGTGCGCTAGCATTAGTGCAGTCCTGGTGAGAGAAAAACACTGAGCCATATCTCACACTAATGAACAGTGGGACCTCCTCCAACAACCATAAGTCATGTAGACAAAAAAATGTATAAACAGGAGGCACAGAGAAGGATTGAGTCCAGCATGGAAAACATAAAAGGGTGTTTTCCATACTAGATTCTTTTTTATAGCATGACTTAATACTAAATCCAGTTTTGTGGCTGTTAACTACAAGCTGAGTTCAGTGCAGAGTCACAGGGCTGCCACATGCTGAGATAAACTGATTAACTGTGGTTTTCACTTTAGGATTGAAATATTTATTTAAATGTCCCTTTAATGGAATTCTCGGATATCAAAAGCCATGGTGAATTCATTATCAGTCAGTTTATCCTGAATGATATCATTTGAAATACATGATTTCAAGAGGTCTGTGTGTGCTCCCGTCTGCATGTGGATAGGCTGGTACCTGCAGCAGCGTGGATGAGGACGCTCTGGTTGGGTCGCAGGTTGCCAAAGTCAAACAGCATCATGTAGGCAGTGATGTAGTTGACAGGGAGGGCTGCTGCCTCTTCAAAACTCATCCCCTCGGGAATGAGGAAGGTGTGGCTGGCTGGCACCACTGCCACCTCCTGCCAGAGCCCAAAGCGGTTCAGGGCCATCACTTTGTCACCAACCTGAAAGAGAAGGCAAAGGGAGACATGGGTTGAATGAGAATCAGAAACGAAATCTCTATTATATTTGTATTAACTTGAACTGTAACATAAATGGATGTTCTTAAAGCAGAAACTCTGAACCAGGAGGCTACTTCAGAAGTTAAGGGTGCACAAATAAAACAAATTAAGATAATTAAGTGACTATAGGAGCAAAGAAAACCTGGAAACTATTAAGAAATGGTTTGTAAAATATAATTCAAAGAATAAAATCCATCTTACAGCAGCTTTACTTAACTCATTTGTATCACTGATGGGTGATGCTGAGGCAGCACATCTTAAATTCATCCTATCAAGAGCTACGTTTGACTCATGACAAGTTGTAAAGTTTCAAATGTAATTCCATACAAAGCACTGGAAACCCAGTAAGATTTTGTAAGCCTCCAAACAACTGAGAATGAAGTGAACCGTACTAGATTCAAGCTAAATATATAGGCAAGCCAAGGCAGAATCTGCTTTGTATATTTATGTGTGCAGGTCAGCCCTTTATCCACTGTACAATGTCAGCGTTTTAACAATGTGGGCAAATGGGAGTCTTTTTTCCTTTACAAGAATTCTGCTACAACTGATTGCTTAAGAACTTCCACTGACAAACATTTACGTCGGAGCCGTTGGTATCCTGCCATCTGAACTTCATGGTTTCTGTGGTGCAGTGTGAGTGATGCAAATTGTGTGGCAGGAACAGTAAGAATGAGTTTTATTGTTTGGCTTACAACAACGACAGACATGCAAACATGCAACCAACCTCGTCCAACAATCCTCAAAGTGTTTACTCTTAAACAGTGCAAGCAAACAAAGTGATAACCACACAGGAGCGTAAGAATAGCTGCAAGATTCATGGAGGAAAAAATAAGATGGATGTCATGTTGGCTTGATTCATATGTAAATGTGGGTCGAGAGGCAGTTAACAAAAACCATGAGGGAAATACACATGACTATGTCAAACTTTCTTTTAACAAGACGTGATTAGCACTTATGATTTTAGCCTCGTTAACTTTCTGCACATTTCAACCTGCTGTGAATCTGAATCATGTTGTCCTCCGCTGCTCCCGACCTATCCTTATCAGAGCAGGATCCTCTGATACACAACTGTCTCTTTCCAAAAGAATGAGCCATGATATAAACCCCCCCCCGGCCCCCAACCAACCAATCAGAAGAACTAACTCGAGGGACACAGGAAACAGAGACGGCGGCAGCATTATGACTCCCTTCCTGTTTTCTTCCTCCCCCTTATCCGACCCTCCGAACATAGCCTCCCCTCCCACCCTGCTTCCATTCTCCTCACTTTTTCTTTTCCCTTCTTTCTCTTTCACTTCCTGACTCCTTTTCCTCTTACAACTTTAGAACGTCTTCCTTCCCCTTCTTCAGTCCCCCGGTCTCATCCTGTCAGCGTTTGTCTTCTTTGACGCTCCCTCTTTCATCCCCTGCTCTTCATTCTCTCTTTGTTGTCCCTTCTCTCCTCTCCCTTGTGAGGAGTGTCCCCTATCCCCCCTTCCTCATCAGCGAAGCAGGACAATGGGGCCCATCTTCTCCCCTGGCTTCTCTCCACTCATCAGCGTCCCTGCCAGATTCTTCCTCATGGCTGAGCATAAGACAAGCTCTCTCCTCCTGGGAACAAACCCTCTCCACCCAGGCCTCTCTAATGGTCTGGAGGGAGCCATGCGTCTCGCTGTCTATCCATCCCAATTAGAGACATCTCTGTCTCTCTTTTCATGCCCTCCTCTTTCCATCCGAGACCGAGTCATTTAGTTTATTTCAAACTACACTTTCACTTTTCCACTGCGGGTTATCCTCCTTCCATATTCATACTGACTAGCCCTGTCACATCTCCATCTTTTTAGTCTTCTTTTCTTTACAGTGTTAGAGTCTTCAAACTCATCAAGCTCACTGGTTTAATTGGGGATACAGTTTGGTACAAATCGATACGCAGCAGAGTTCAGGCTTTTACAGGAAACAAACATGACTCACACAGTCAGATGCATCTGTAGTTCTTCTTCAGTGCCCATGTAAAGCATGCAAGTTACTGTCAGTCACACAGATGCTGGGTATGAACAGTCAAGGCCAAGTAAACAAGCCTTGTGACACTGGTGTTTCAACATCTTCACAATGTGACACAAAAACACGTAGACACTTCTTGCATTTCCTCTCACAGCCTTCATGGAGCATCACAAACAGCCGAAACCAGGGTCAGGAGTGTGTGTGGGGTGGGGGGGTGCGGGGCACCGAACAAAGGCACTTCCAGTTAACTGTATGTGAATGGACTTAATCAGATGGTGATTCAATTTTGGGGTATGCAGGACTCCGAGTCAGCTGGCTTCGTGGCTGATGAGCTCAGCAAAAAAAATATCAGAGGGAACAAGATTTCTCATAAAGTGTATCTGAGTCAGGTTGAAGGAAAAGATGAAAGGTGACACCTACATAGCTCATGAGGTTCCTGTAAATATGATGAAAAGGAAAGACAGTAGCTCTGTTGGCTTTCACACAGATCAACCAACAGCCACACCCAACTCACATACAGCAAAATCTGTCATATCAGGGCATACATGCAGTTTTTTGCAATAGTGGATAATTCTGTATAGACGCACACACACAAACACACACGCTTAAAAAAAGAAGAAAACAAAGAATACTTGTGTTTTTTCCCCACAGTTTGACAAATGCTAAATTCATTAAATTTGCCAAACCTGGAAAAAAAACCCTTGCAGTTTAAGTATTTTTCTGTCCTTGTAGGCGAAATAACAGCTATTCAATTCCCCATGGACCCACATTTAAAAGTAAATAAAAAACGATATTAGCCAAATAGACCAATATTCTATTAACAACGGAACATAGAAAACATTAAATGTGGGAAGTGAAACAATTATATGAAAATTAGCCACTCATCTTGAATTTGATGGAAGCAACACCCCAAAAACGTTGGAACAGGATATATCACCGTAGCATCCCTTCATCTTTTAACAACAGTCTGAACACCTGGGAACTGAGGAGAGCAGTTGCTGGACCTTTGGGAGAAGACTGTAATGCCATCCTTTTCTGATTTGGGATTGTAGCTGCTCAACAGGCCTTGTTCTTCTTCATTATACTTTGCATTTCATGACACAACAAATGTTTTCAATTTGCGAAAGGTCTGGATGGCAGGTGGACCGATCTCATATTAACACCCGGACTGTTCTGAAAGACTGAATTGTTATAGACACAGTATGTGGTTGCTGAAATAAGCAATGCCGTCTCTGATAAATCAATCAGCAGCTTATGTAGCATCTGTCCAGATGTGCTAGATGTCAGGTCTATCTACACTAATGCACCACATACATACCATACTATACTTTTTTTATAGTTTAAGAGAAAAAGGAGAACCATCCTGACTTACGGATTAGAGATCATATTTTTTTACATTGGTATCAACAGTTCATATCCCAGCAGATATCTGTGAAAGATTCACTGAT
Organism: Atherinosoma microstoma; assembly: GCA_037177055.1. NCBI lineage: Eukaryota > Metazoa > Chordata > Actinopteri > Atheriniformes > Atherinidae > Atherinosoma > Atherinosoma microstoma. Next base: position 19,317,009 of record JBBBVU010000022.1, on the reverse strand, counting down.
TGTCCAATAGTTGAGGGAGGATTCATAAGATTAGATCAAGTAAAGAAGCTATAGATAAGGGGGAGGGAAGGATTGAAGGAGGAAATACCAGACTGACAATGCAGGCCAGAGGAAGGTAATTGAGAACAGATGGGTCAGATCCTTCCAAAACTCACCAAGGGAGAGCTTTATTTTTTTCTAAACCAGGCCTGGAGGGGGAAAAAAAAGTGCTGATATTTGGCATCAAGGGAGCTTCGGTGTGATTTGTGATATTTCCGCTCTCGGCTCACTTACTCACTGTTACACTTTTCCCCACACTCCCCCTTTAGGTCATTTCGGGTGAGCTCACTGTTGTCTCACGTCACTCAGCTTTATTAAGCATCGTGAAAGTAAAAGTTAAGAAAAAAAATATAATATGAGGCATGCGGAAGAATAAAGATACCCGCTCTACTTATCAGCTTTGCAATTTTAAACACTTACAGCCAAAGCTTGACAGGAGTGTCAATGGCAAAATACAACTAACAGAATAAGGAGTTGGACTGTAATTCAAGTTTTAATAAAGATAACTATAATTTTAAAAGTAATATAAATGTTTTGATTATATATATGGCATCATAAGTTCAACTTAAATCTCTCAAAAGCCTCTTTAATTTGTCACATTAAATAACATGATCTCATAAAGACAAAGCTGAAAACAATCACTATTAGCAATGGATGTATATGCAACATTATTCTTTAGAAATCTGTGTGTTTAAAGCTTTCAAGGGAGCAAACACTCAGACACACCCATGTTAGATGTCTTTGTGTGCATATGTGCTTGTGAGGGGAATACAGAGACAGATAGAGCAGCAATGAGTGAGCCTCCCAAAAATTCTCTGCTATCGGGGTCAGCACATTCCCTTCGAGTTAGCTGCCAAAAGATCCCAGAGATCTCCATCCATTAGGAAGATTGGCTCTTAATTCTATAAGCAAAAGCCTGCAAGTGGGTGTGGGAGTGTGATGACAGGCGGTGTGTGTCTGTGTGTGTGTCTTTTGTGACCTTTAAATCCAATCAACATCACCGACAATGTGGAAAGAGGCAATAAAGTAACCTGGAAACACAAGGGTCTTGACCTTCTATGATGGCTGGCTGCTGTTTGCTGACCCATCATTTAATTTATCCTGCACAGATTTCCCCATCCATCTACTGTATAATGTGCACTTTACAGGCACATGTGCCACTCCCAACCAGATGCACTGGCTGTGCTCTTGAATCAAAATGTGTCCTGCTTGGTGTTATCCACAGATATTCCTTGGCTGATTTGAGAAAAATATGTGGACTTACCAACAAACAAACGTGAGTCATCCCCGTGTGTTAAATTGCCAATCAAAAAGGCGTTACCGTGGTGATGCCATGCTGCCAGGAGACAGGCATATACTGTAGGTCTGTGACTCATCATGTAATATGAGAGAGACACTTACAATCCTCTTGCAATCACAGCCTTATTCCACTTCTTTGAACATCAAAAAAGGGTCTTACAGTTTTTCTTTTTTTGGCTTCATTGTCTGCACTAGTTTGAACTTTCATCATGATTCACTAATGATTGCAAATATTTTTGGGACTTAACAGTACCTAATACGCTAATTCTTGACAAATACAATGGAACCACACTGTCTGTTGCGTCGCGCCGCGCCTTTTCCACGCGGTGAGTTTGTGCGCCACCGTCGCTCCCGGTAACAAAAGGCGTCGGTGAATGTGAGCTCCGCCACCGGTGTCAAGTTAAATGAATTACTATGGCTTCTTTCCAAATTTTTCCAAAAGATAAAGTCCGGAATAATTTTGATTACGCTATTTTCAAAAGCAAATTTGTGCTGGATATCAATTGATGCCAATAATCTGGCTTGTTTACTGAGAAACGTTTATAATATATTCAGTTAAATTACAGAAAGAAGAGTGTACATTTACACGCTTACATCCTTTATGGGCTGCTAAACATTCGAAGGTGGGCTTTAATATGGGCAGCTAGTGATAGTTAATTTTTTCACCGTTTAATATTGAATCATATCTTGCACTTTGCGAGAGTGCTTCTTTACCCATTTTGGATTAGATCCAGTTTTACTCTCAAGTCATTCTGAGCGCTTACAGCTTCAACTTTGAAGGCAGAGAGCTTCATTTCCGGTCTTTCTCTCTCCCTTTGGCTAACTTTACGCAGCGCTCCACACCGTGGCGCACATCAGAGCGCAAACCGGCGTGGGCGCAGCAAGGATGGAAGGCAACCCACGGATTTGCGTGTTTATTTAGCTTTAGACTTTCAACACACGCTAGTGGCGTGAACAGTAAATCCCCAGCAACTCTTTGGTACTGGAAGTTGCTCAATGTAGCTAAGCGCGCACCGACTGCCGTTAAAAAAAAAAAAAAAAGCCGGGGAGACAAGAGGGGCGACGCCTGCTGCTGGAGGCATTGTACTCAACTTGTGTCATTTACATACTTTCGATCACTTCATCGAAGATAATAATACAATATATATAGTCGGCACTGCTGTAAACTTTTAAACAAGTGCTGACTCCTTTTGAGCACAAATTAATTTTCTAATTTTACCACCACAAACAGCTCAGCAAAGCATGAGTCCACTTTTTACAATGAGCCTATTATCTTAATTGTTTTTGTTAATTCTTTTACCCAATAGCCTGATCGCATTTCATGAATTAAATTCTGAAAGTGGCTCACTTAAGCAGCAAGCACCGCTCTGTGAGAAGCGAGCGAACCCTGACACGCCCATGTCCAGATGTAGCTGTTCAGCTCCAAAATGAAGCAGATATCTATCACTTAAATGATAACAAATACAAAGAGAAATATGGCTTTTCTTCTAACAAGGAAAAAAACTAAGTGCTGTGTTTGCTTACTTTTCTGTCAGTTACTTCTTCGCCCACAGCCTCCACCACCCCGGAGCACTCCATTCCCGGGGTGACCGGCGGGGAAGGCAGCCGGTCGTAAAGCCCCTGTCTGGCCATCAAGTCGGCAAAGTTGAGCCCGCAAGCCTTAACCCGCACCAGGATCTCGCCAGCCTTGAGCGCCGGCTTCCCCTTCTTCACTTGCAGCTTGACTTTATCATAGCCTCCGTAGCCAGTGAGCACCAGAGCGCGGTAGGTGAACGTGTCCTCCTCGGGGACCTTCTCAGTGGTCGCCGCAGGGGTGGTGGCGGCTGCCTCGGCGGCACCGGCAGGTGCGGATTCCGTCTTGGGCTGCTCGGATTTAGGCTCTTCGGTGGGTTTGGTCTCCTGCTTCTGGTCCACGGCGTTTTGCTGTTGGGCAGGTGCGTCCTCTCCAGACATGATGCAGAAAGCTATGCAAGACGGCGATGACTCTGGAAAATGACTTTTCACTTTTTGTGAATGTTGTTGCCGTGGACGGGCTTGCTGTTTGGCTGCGTGCGCTTGCTTTGCAAGTCAAAGAAAATGTGAGAGTCAGAGCTTCTTTCTCAGCAGTCTTGCATGGAGACACAAACCCCGACAAAGTGGGCTGATCAGTGGCCAGTGGCTGTCAACGCCGCGCTCTGACAGAGTGTGTGAGTGGGACGAGACAGAGGTAGACTGGAAAACACGGAGTGCTAATGAAATTCAAGGATTGGCTTGTGTGATTGGCTGTTTGTGGGGCTATAAATTAAGTCCATATTGCATCAAGCAGTGTAGTGATTTGCAAAAA
>JBBBVU010000022.1:19272954-19298119 GCA_037177055.1 Atherinosoma microstoma | reverse complement strand
AGAGCCTTAAAACCTGGAACAGACGGATCCGATGGTGAACATATGAAGTATCAGCATGTCATTGTTGACATTGCAAGCATGTGAGCATATGGATAGCGCTCAGCTCAAAGCACCTTCAAAGACCTACAGACATGACTGCAGGCTTGATGAAGCATGAGAATGCATGTCGGGTGTAATATATTTGTACTGTGTTTGTGAAAGAAACCACCATACAAATTTAATGAATGTTTTCATGTCCAGCTGATGTGTGAACCAAAGAGCAGCTGGGTAGAGTTTGGAATAATGCTGCTGGATTTTGTGTCTGCCCTGTTGGACACTTGCAACAGTTTGAAATACATCTGTGCCAGATTTCCAACTTCCATACACAGATGCTGGAATGCTTGTAAGGGTATTTTTGGACAGAGGGGTTACAGTCATGTCCTCCTGGACTTTATGAGCTTGATAAAAAAAAGTAACCGAATATATATATATCTTCTGGCTCCTTAATGTTCACCACCTGGCGTCAGGTTTGGGATGAGCCTGCGGCCTCTCTCTGCCAAGCTTCACCATAATCTCTGGGACTACAGTCAGCAGTTAAACCAACAAATAAATCAAACGGCAAAGTGAAATGGTAGCTGCAGAAATAAGGACGCATGCATTCCTCACGTTATAAATAACTATGATTATTTTTAAATTCCAGTGATGAATCATAATGAATCATTTACCTTTCCTTTCCCCTTCTTTGCAAACTATTGCCAGCTCTCAGTTTCTTGAAAAACAATGGTCTCATATGCAGTGCTGCACTTCACTGCACCGTGACTCTGAGCAGAATTGTGTGACATTGGAAAAATGCTGGAAGACAGCTGGCACTCCTGAATGTCTAAGTTCTTTAGCAGCAGTTTTTGAATCAGACTTTTAAAGAGGATAAAAAAAACATAAACTGGATTACCATAGTTTTTAGAAGAGATGATGAAGGTAGAACAGTAAATACAGCAAGATAGAGGGCTAAGTTACATTTTTGGTAGTATATTATCAATTTTATGTATTCATCCTCCCCTCTTTTCTTTCCCTTGTCCATGTTCTCTATCTCTGATAACGTATTAGTGATGGTAAAGCATTGCGCTGAGGTCGCCAGCAGTCAGGGCAGTGTTATGCAGGGGGGTGTAGTGGGCAGATGTGTAATTACCATAGAGGATATCTGCTATCCTGAGTGAAACAGATAAACACAGCAACACACACGCTCACAGACACTTACTCTCCAACACTACTGCATGTGCCCACGCTTTTACCCACTTTTAAATGCATACAAAAAGTTCAGAGTAGCCCACATGTCCACTCACCCATAAACAATGAAACAAGCACTTCTGGGAGGCCCCAGAGGATGTAACTCCCTGTTCATTCTGACCTCTTACTTCAGTCAGATGAGCCTATAAATGTGTCCATGGATACGGTTCGGAGTGGAGACACATTCTTTCACCACATCTCAGCTTCCATTTACTGTCATCTTAATGCGTAGTACCAGGCAAAAGTGTATAATCTGCTTAAATGCCACCTCCGCTGCTGAACAGCACTGCATGCTTCTGATAGGCTGCGTTTAGCTTTTACTTAGTTAATGTCCCATTGTAAAAATCAAAGCAATAAATTAATAGGGAGTGAAGATTAGCTGGATGGGATTAGAAGGAGACTTTCGGTACAGTGTAAAGTAAAAGGAACATTTAAGGATTTTGATGATTTACTGATTACAAGCCCCGTCTTCAACCTTGTTATGCAGCGCTTTTACGAGAGAAAACTTTCGTGTTTTTAAAGACCCTCAAAGAATAAACAGATAAAATGAAGACTTGATCTGTTTAGCAAGCATAAAAAAGAGATAGAAATCCAAAGATATGAAAATAAAAGGGATTTAGTGATGGCTCACAATAGGGCTTACAAATGTTTGTAAAAAAAGAAAAAGAAAATAAAAGTGAATATTTTCTCCAAATTTTGTCATTAACTTTATTCTTTGGTTGTTGCCAAATACTTCCGTAATAAATGCTCTTCCAATTTAAGTTAAACTGTGTCTCACATTTGATTGTAAGTAGATTATATAGAGTGTAGAAAGCTTTATTACCTCAAAGAGCCAAAAACGAGGCTGTGCATGCAATGACAGTGACCCAAACATGTGCCTTCAAGGATGTTGCTGACGCTCTCGGTGACTGCTGCAAGTCATTTCTGCAATCTTTTTATACTTCTTTTCATTAAAGCTATTTATTAAAACGGGCAGACAATGTCCAAATATACACTTATTTAAGTCATCATGTCAGAAAATGGTCTTCAAAAGGTATTAAATGAGGGGTTGATTTTCATTTGTTATTTTTAGCGTTTTTATTATTTTAATTATGTCATTATTATTGTAATTATTACTGTTATTAATGATCCATAGATTTTTGTGATGTTATATTAGTATATTATAAAGTGTATAGGAGGTAGTTCATTGTGTGTGGCAAGCGGGTGGGATTGAATAAGCGCTGGCTTCTTTTCATCCCTTTGAACAAAGACTTTTTTCCCTTTTTCCCTTATATTTGGTTTTATTCTCCAGTTTTTTTTAATTTGTCTAAATTCAATTCAATTTAAAGTGGACTGAGCAAACTTATAAAGACTCTTTTTGATTTTCTTAATTTTCTAATAATCAAAAATCTTCATTGTTCATTTTAACCAGGTAAAATGTCCAATAATAAGCTAAACATATGCAAAAGTAAGTGTCCTGAGGCAAAAGCTCAGGCTCCAGACAGCTCTCTATTTTTTGGTGCTGAACTGCCATAAGCTCATTGTGGATTTTTTTTATGGTTGCTGGCGATTGGCACAGCAAACCTGAAAAGTACAGACAGCGCAGCTTTTAAGCATTTTTTGCAACTCCTCAAAAGGTTTATGGAAACTGGTCAATCAGAAGAAAGTGGCTTTTTGGAGGAAGGGTGCTAAAGAGACTGAAACTAAAGTGATGTGTTTGCGACAGTGGGGAGATAACACTGAGGGGAAATAACAAAATGAATCGTGATAAGTTTGTCTACACAGTCCCACGATAAACCAATGCAGAATTACAAATCAGCATTAGAAATCCTCTAGAATTTGAGCCTTCTGCCTCTGCATGTTGGTTTCCCACAGATAAGTCATTATAAAGGGAACGATAAAATCTAACAGTAGATAAAAAAGGAAAATGTCTATGCATGACACGTATGACTGCATGCATATATGTGTTAGGATGTGCATGATTGAGTGAGTTTGTGTATGGGAATTCCTACAGCTCTGAGCTTGTGACCCTTCCCATTGTTTCCCAGCTGGCTGGAGGCATAATGGGGGCTGTTGAAGGGTGTTTGGGTGGGAGCAGGGGCACAATCAGGCTGGAAAGTGCATCTGCTGCCCTAAGCAATAAGCACAGAAATTGGGGGGGGTAAAGGGCTGAGAATCAAGTAGAAGTATGGAAAGCATGGGTGGGCTACCCTAAGAGCATGTTGTGAGAGCAGAAAGTACTCACCAGATTGAAAACTAAAAAAAGGGGACGAAGGGGGGTGTACATCTGTGCTTTTCCCACTCCCATCCACCACCCCACCCTCGGAGGCTTTGTGATGTGAGTAAGGTTTGTCGGTGGCACCCTTGGGACCTGACCTACTCTGGTCCTTAGGGAGGCAAACACACAAACGTTGCCTATGTCACTGCTGCAGCCTCTTGTTACACACTGAACTCTCGGCTACATATGGCAATATAAAAGGTCCTGTTGGGAATTTAATGCAGTCCGGTTGTCAGTTGTATTAAGAGGTGGAGGAAGTGCTCTTTAATTGTGAAAACTGTCTTGTTTGACCTTAGGAGAAATGATCGATGGCACAGAGCAGAGGAAGCTGTTGACACATCTAATGCCCTTGAAGATACTTCACAGATATGACCAAATGAACTGGAGCTTTCTCAGTTCTATTTTTTTAAGCTTTTTGTTACTATTTTCATGTCATATTTTCAGATCAAGTGCTTTAACAGATCTGTGCTCATCACATTCTGCTGTTTGATCTGCAGTAATCTGTAAAAGACAAACTACTGTGTTACTTCGAGCAGAAATGTGAGTGCATGAACATGTAACCTCCAGCGCTGTTCATGCACCTCAGCAAGAGACACAAACTAATCCACCTTGATGCTTAACCACAAATTTGTTCCTATTCACTTGCAGCGGCAGCAGCAGCAGCAGCAGCGGATGCCTCAGTCATCCAGGCACACAGGAAACCCACCCAGGGATCTGTGGCTCTGTGTTTTCTCGCGGTCCACTCCCTCCGCTCGGTGCAACAGTAACCGATGCTGCACCAGCTTTGATCAGATCACATCAAATGGCCACATTGACTGGTTCTGCCGCTCCCAAAGCTAGCGCTCAGTCCCTCAGGCCCCCCACTTCCACAAGAGCAAAACCCTCTCAGCATCCATCTGCAGCTTATCCGAGCGTAAGGAGATACAGGGAGTGAAGCCGTATTTCACCTCCATTCTTCACCCCCCACCTGCACCTCGCTCACACACACACTCGACAGATCCCATCATTTATGGATGACTTTATTTATAAACAGGATCCAAAGCGCCCCTTTTCTCGCTGCTGCTGCTGCTTTTGTGGCAGTGAAATTGCACTTGAAGTGATGCCATGTCTCCCTGGTGACCTCCCTTGGAGATTGCAAAGTGGGCTTTGGTATAGATAGCACCATGATAGGGATGTGTTTGGATGGTTATACACTGGAGGAAGTGGAGTTGGTGGAGCTAGGGGTGTCCTATTTCACCCGCAAGTTTTTCTTTCATATGCCTATGCAGCCCCTGACAGAATATTCTCATTCCCTCTTTCATATCAGACTGACAGCTGAGGACAGAGAAGTGTTGGTCACAGTGTTATTACAAGTTTTAATGAAAATCTTCAAGTTGGGATACAAGTTTCAAAGGGGAGTATGAAATTGAAAGATGTGTAAGAGAAGAAATAAAGGATGTGATTGCCTTTTTCAGGAAAATGTAAAGTTGAATTTGAAGACCGTGTGTGTGTGTGTGTGTGTGTGTAAAACTGAGCTTCTCTGAGGGGAATTCATTGTGGCATCTCAATCACTAGTTGTCAAAAGAATTAGAAGGTCTGTGGAGGTCATTTTCATTGTTGGCAGCTAACTTGGGAAGCTCTAAAAAACTGTAGAAATAATATTAAATCACAAAAAAAAGCTCAATGCTGTTTGTTTATTTTTATTTGGCTTCTTTGCAAAACGAAGACGCTCTTACTAAAGTTTTTCAAGTGTGCAGCATTTAGGAAGATCTAGGAATGCAATGTCCTTTTTTTTATTTGTATATTTTTATTATTTTGGAATAGCATAGAAATAAGAATTATTGTAATTTTGTTAAAGTCCTACTGCTGAATCAGATTTTCTCACTTTGGCACCCCCCTAACTGATTCTAATTCTTGCATCCTGTCTCTTCTCTGAGCTCTATCCAGACGGTAAAACTCAATCTGATGTTGAGTGAGCAGTAAAGCAAAACACAGCTGTAATGTGATGCTCTGGGATGGAAAAAAAAGGTTGTGAAGTGTGGTTTCTCAGCATTGAGACGCTGCAGGGCAATAAAGCCCCTCCAGGAATATGCATAATGAATGTAAGTACACCATCATAATGGGTCAGAAGCACAAAGTATAAATGCCAGAAAGTTATATGGTGTTGCTTTAATATACCTTAGAACAAACTATTTCTATCTATAACTGGCATGGATCTTTATTGCTCATCAGACCAAAACAAACAGACCAAAAAGAATAATAATCTTTTATATTTCTCTTTGTGTTATGGGATATTGTAGTTTTCCTACATGCTCAGTTGGGGAATACTCAAGTCACACATCTGCTGGATTTGACTTAACTTCAAAAGCTGAAACTGAGAGTTGATCACAAAAAGTGTATGCAAAGTTAGTTAATACTTCACTGGCGCCACCCATTACTTGATGTAGAATGCAGCCCAGTGAGCAGAAAAAAATCATTACCATTTAAGAATCAGAATCAGATGTACTTTAATGATCCCAGACTGGGAAACTGAGGTGTTGCATCAGCGTTTTAGGAATAGAATACAAGGGAAGAATGAGATGCAAGAGCATATTAGATAAGCAATATGAATAGAAAACGAGTCTAGAATAATATGTAATGCAAACATTCCTATACAATATATAACCTACAAATACTGAGGTAAATCGGGAAAATATGGGATTTAAGACATAAGAAATGTACAATTAGAGTGAAGATGTATAATAATGAGGTGCAGTGGTGGATGAAGGAAACATAGTTAAACAGCAAAGAGTCCAGAGTCTTTGACATAGAAGACCTGTATGAGCTCCAGTAATGTTCATTGTGTCACCCAGAGCTGGATGAGTCTCTTGGAGAAAGGATGGTCAGGGTTATCCATGATAGCTTCAGGTTTGTTCTAGTCACTGGCTCAAATGCTGCTCCCCCAGCAGTGAGATGCTGGCAACAACAGACTGCTAGAACTATCCAGCATCTTGTTGCAAATTTTGAAGGACCTCAGCTTCCTCTGGAAATAAAGTTTAATCCTCCCCAAGCTGTTGGCATCCTGTTCCAGTCTGCCATCGATGTTCACACTGAGGTATTTGTAGTTCTCCACCGTGTCAACAATCTTCTCCAGGATGCAAAGGGGCATCTAATGGTTCTAAAAAGTATAGATGTGTAAGATTTCAACTTTATTCACATTGCCATCTTACATTTATTAAAGAGGTGCTTTATTTGCCAACAACCAAGCCTGCAGCTACTGGAACCCTATCCAGGTTACTGAAGTTGGAAACCCACATTTGTTTCATCACAGTTCTAGTTTTAATGTGTTTTTTTTTTTACTTTTATTTTCACTCACTGGTAATGTTTAGACAACAAAACTGGGCAAGACAATTCAACAAACTACTCTGTGAGTGTTTGGAAAAGATAATAGATTGGAAACAAATACTTTGACTACCATTAAAATGCATTATTCGGTGATGAGGTGTGTGTGTGACACTGGGCTCTTTTGCCTTGGACAGATCTGAGGTTTCTAGAAATCCAACTGACATCTCGGCTGATTTATTATATAATGGCAGACTGTTATACAAAGCATCAGAAGGTTTGCCACAGAGAATTGTCATGGAAATTATTGTTGGAAAGTCCTTGAAAAAGGGCAGTCATTGAAAAAAGAGAAATCCATCTCATTTTAAATCCAGAATGTTTCATCCTATTCTGTTTTTACCATTGAAGAAATTCTGAACAGCTTTGTTAAAACTGATTGTAGCATCATCTATTCTGCCACCATTGATTAACACCACACCTAAAACTTGCTCGTTGCAGTTGAAGGGCACTAATTGGTGTGCATATTCTTGTTATCTGCATATTTATCTGGAGGCCTCTTCAATCATATACAGTAAAAAGTTAACACGGGATAACTTGTGTTATTGTAGATATCACACGAGTGCTTTTGAACAGACTGTGCCCGCTGCAGAGATCAAAGCCAGATGTTCGGCATTGTCCATAAATCACCAATTTGATTGTGTAACCACGTTAATATTTGATTCAATTTCATTTGTGGTCGCTTTTTTATATCATTTTTTATCTGTGTTTCCCTTTGAAGCAGGAGCTGCTCCGTTCTAATCAACATTAGTATTTCCTACAAGCCTCCCTTCTTTTTAAAAACACCCAGAGTTCCTCTGAGATCCCTTCTTTTCTACAAATGTAAAATAAAAAGTATCTGCACTGAGACATTGAAACCAGCTAGGGTGTAAAAACACACATAATATTCAAGTTAATCTGACCTTATTTTCAACTTATACTGCTTCTGCTGATTTGACTGCATCCACCGGTTATGGTGATCTTCACATAAAAGAAAAATACAGAAACAGCTTGTGTATGTGCTCTCTGTACAGCAAAAGCAATCATTTCTCATGTAAACAAATGCCAGCTAGTGTTTGTATTGTGACACCCAAACATATGAGCATCCCCAAGGAATTAAGGTTGTCACAGTTGTAGACTGCCACACAAGTCTAGAGTCTTTCCTCAAACAGCTCACAGGAGAAAACCAATGTAAAACTAGACAAAGGGTGTGTGTTTAGATCAACAGAAGAAGTGAGCGTCGAAGAAGAATAGTGATCCTTCAAAGCAACGTGTAGCATGAACGAGAGTCTGAGACAGACACAGCGATCAGACAACAGGAGATGAAATGCGTAGCTGTTACTCTGGTGGGATGAAAGTGTATGTGTGTGATTATAAAAGGGGGGCTGGGATTGAGGGAAACTGAGAGCAGACACACTTTTCCCATCTCTATACCTCTGAGGCGTCTTGGAAACAGACAGCAGTGCTGCTGCTCTGTCCGGTGTCAGTGCTTTGGTCATCCCTGCTTTATAAACCTCCAACTGGACAACGGACGTGGGCATCAGCTTGAGACTCTGAGCAGATTCATGAAAGGTGCTTCATAGGCTGCACTCCCATAGGGAAAGTGCAGGGATCAATATCTCCAATGTGAAAGCACATGAAAGGTTAATGGCCAGTTAACCCTGTGTCACCTTCTCTGCCCTGGCTGCATGCTAATGCTTTTGTAAACTTGACACAGTAATCTTTATTACAGATCTTTGTACATGTGTGCAGGTATGTGGGGACTTCTAAGTTAGACTGAAAGAGCACCCACAGATATATACACCTCAGTCCTGAGCTCAGGCCAGCTGGAGTCGCTTCATTACAGGCTTATTAATGACCCGTTTCACTGGACTGAGTTTATATTACACTGACGGGTTCATTGCCTCAAGCTGCTCCTATAAAGCTTTAGCAAACGGCATGTGTTGAGCATATCAAAACTGTAAATGGTCTGTTTATGTATCTTATGCTTTAACATAGCGCACACAGTCTTACCCAGATTTCATGTCATGAACTTTGCAATTTCAAACCTTCTTCCATGGTCCAATAATTTTAGGCATGTAGAACTCAGAGAAATTGGGAACTTATTGGATTATGATCTTTTAGTGGTATAATGTAGCTTTAATGAACACTGGGAAAAGTGACAGTGATGCTGGGAGTGCCTAACTCCTGAGTTACAAACACAGGTGCAACCATCTCATTTCAGTAATGACCATATTGGCATAAAGACACAAACAAGCAGACCTGTTACCAACAACTTAGACACAGTTAGATCTTCTTTGCAAACACATATTAGCTTGAACGTTTAAGATGAATACTTTGGTCGGATCGAAATAATAAATTTTTCTGGTCAGCTCTAATATATAATAACCTCCACAGTGTCATAAGACTTTACCCATCAGTTTACCTATATTCAGATTTGTTATTATTCTTATGATTCAGGCTCAGAGAGCATACATGAGCGAGAAGAGTGGTGAAAACTTAACATGTGACCAAGTTACAATAATAAAGAAAAAAACCCTTTTGGACTATTCTAACAGCCAGCTATTATTGCAGCCTGCTGTCACACCCCTGAGTTATTTCTAAATGGCTGTTATTCCAGAAAAAAAGAGAGTATAAACCAGCGGGTGCTTTGCGACCGCCTCGCAATTTGGTAATGCTATTCCTCTGCACTCTGGGGCAACACCAGAGATAATGAAAACAACAATTCTATCCTCAGTAATAAGGATTTTTCTGTGAAACCAAAAACAAAAATATAGGCTTGAAGAAAATTAAAACTAAAAATATGAAGAGCTTCCAAATATGACACAGAATTTTAGAAATTTTCGATCATCTTTTAATTCTTCCAGTCAATTAAGACTGAAATGGTTTCTCAGTTGTTGCTGATAACTTCTTCGGGCATTACAGGCCATTCATCATGAATAAGAAATCTCTTGCTTCATGCATTTAGTCCTTTTTGCTGGTGCTGTGCAACATTTGAGCGTCCCCTCTACAGTGACTGCCACAGCCACATCAAGTGCAAAATTTAACAAAATTTTTTGTTTCTCCAAATCAAATCAATAATTTGTCTTACCAAATTCAGAGAGATAATTAAATACCACATCTTGGACCACCTGAATGGGTCTCATGAATGCCAGACTGCAGATGATGACTGATTCAGTTAGTTGGGAATAATATGATGTGAATATATTCTATCGGAGAGACTGACAGCAGACTCCAGGCAAAAAAAAATATTGAATATTCTTGCAAACTGCAGGAAATATGCAAGGAAACAAGAGGAAATTTCACATCATACAAGACAATGCTGGGAAATGATCACACACAGATACTCTGTAGAATGAAACTGATTTAACAATTTATGCTGGAAGTGTAAAACAGAAACTTTCCTGCGTTTTCTCAAATCACATTCAATTATTTTAGGTTGGTTTGTTGTGAAACCTTTCTGATTTGAACCTTTCTGAATCTAAAGCTGTCAAGTTTGAACCGAGCAAAAACTCTTTAGATGTTTTATATATATAAAGATACAGTATAAAGAGATAAATAAAAGCCTTCCCCATTCTCCTATATTTATGAAACCGTATTTATTGTTCTTATACCAGTGGTTTTTTGTCCTCCTGAGTGCGAGTTGTTAATTTCTGATCTGGGAACAAGGTCAGTGGCTGCTGCTATATATGTGGGAGTAATGTTGTTTTATAGATGTGAGATTGCTGAAGAAAGTTTTGTGCAGGTTTATATTGAAATAATGAAACACACGCTGTGTTATATAGAAGAGTGGTACACTGGGTCAAAGGAAACCCACCTCATCCCAAAGGACGCCTCTGCAGTTGTCGGTGTTGATCTCTGTTTGAGTATAAACTTGATTGAGGAGATGGAAGTCATAGCAGTTCACGATGCAGACGGGAACCTCGGCAATGAAGAGTCTGCTCCGCCTCTTCAAAAACCGAGCACAGACTCTTATGCACTCTTTTAGCACCTCCTTTAATCACCAATGCACCAGAGTGCCTCCATGATCCCCTCGATCCTCTGCTCTCCTCTTCCAAACTTCCTTTCAGGGTCTCACAATGAAGCTATTTGCATCCCTCCAGGTTGCTACGATACTCTGCCAACCCAACTTGAAATGTTTTGCTTGTACTTCGAAGGTGGATTTTAAGAGGAAAACAGCTGCAGGAGAACAGAAAAGACAGAAACTTTTCCTTAATTTGGTGATTTGGTGACATTTCAGAGGGTGTTTTGTTGCCCTTCGTTGTGTAGATGACTGTTTTTCAGAGCGCCTATAGGGTCTAATGAGGCTGTTAGTAGCTGTTGACTCCCTGCCATATGTGCATGATCACATCAGAAAGCCCTGAGGCAAAGACTATTCTTTCCCCTCATTCATAATGGTTTGCTTTTTGGCTACGTCTGCAATGAGCATGCAATAGAAATAGAAAGGCCAATCCTGCCATGATGATACAGATTAATGCAGAGAAAAATGTAAGGCTTTGTTAGATTGAGAATCACACTCAATTGCTCAGGATTCCCAAGAAAGCTTCTTCATCAGACGGCACCATTTGTGTTTTATTGTTAGGTTTATTTTATTGTCTGTCCTCATAAAATTAGGCTCTGGCTCCCAGAGGAGCATTTGAATAAGCAGTTAGAGAGCTGTCATGCTTCAGACAGATTTTCCCTATGGGGAACTCTATCTGTCAGGGGACAGGAGACATAAATGAAGTCATACCACAAACCCTCAAGCCTTATTACTGTACATTAGCGCTCCACTAAGTTCCAGCCCGCCTCAACATCCTCTGGGATATTTCTGGCCTTTGATGAAGCTCGACTGATGGGTTGCGCTTGCCTCCCACTTATGTCACCTCTTCTCAGCAGACTTCAGTGTGGTGCTGCAGGGTGGCTTAGCGCTAATAAGCCCCACAGAAATAAAGGAAGAAATTCTCTTTCCATTCTGAGAGATTGCATGTGCTGAATCAGGCCAATGTTAACTCTCGAGGAGGTTTTGTGAAGGGTGTTTTAATGCCTTCCCTTTCCTTGGCAGAGTCTCTGCTCCTTACCAGGCATGATGGTTTTTAATGGTTCCTGCCAGGCTGTGTGCCCCTCCCTCACCCTCCTGCCCCATCCATCTCATCCCGCCTCTGTCTAAAATTCAATTGACCTTTTGTTCCACCTCACAATGAATGGGCACTGGCCAGCTCCACCAATAGCCTACCCAGAGCTCTCGTACCTCTTTATTTGATCTGTCCTCCATGTGTCCAGTGCTTTCATTACCTACCCAAACACCGACACCAGCCCTCCTCTCTGCAGCTACATCCTCTTTTATCGCTGTTTATTTCTTCTTGCTGGGGAAACCACTCTCTCCCCGTTCTTCAACTCTTCATGTTTTTGATTGTTATGGTCATTGGGGTTTATTTGTGCCTGCTTGGCTTGCTTTAAACAGCACATTTCTCCTCTCTCGTCCCTCAGTGGACTTTTTTTTTCTGACTTTGCAAAAGTGCTGATGTAGCCCTGCTGTCGCTCAAGGCAGAAAGTGCTCCAAATTGCTGTGCTGTGACGAGACCAGTTGGGACCATGACCCGCCAATCATTTTGATCTTTGGGATTGACAAATTAATCCCAACGGCCTTAATCTAGTTTCTAATTACATCTCAAACGAGTTCTGTTGTCTCAACTTTTCTTTATACGACATCTTTCCCTCTTTCCTATAGATTCTCCTTTAATTCCCTGATTGGTTCTCTCATCATCAACAGCTTCTACACATTGCTTTCACCCTGTAGTCAGTCATAAATCTTTTTTCCCCGTTTTCCCCCTCCAGATGCTCTGTTCTTTTAATTCTCCAGCTCTAACCTTAGTACAGATCTGCAACTCTGTGATACACACTAAAGACAAATTTCAGCAGCTACAGCACCTCCTGTGTGACTACCAATCTGAGCTTTCTGTCGTAGAATGTGACCTTTGCTGACTGTTGGACTTCCCTGTGATTGGGGTTTTTTGGTTGTGTGTGTGCTAGTCTTGCTATCTCAGCAGTACAGAACAGTAGCAATCTTGTGTTAATAAGATGAACAGGGGACTGTGGAGTTCCTAGTAACATCCAGTAAGATATAGACAAACAATTTCTTTCATCAAAGGTTTTTGCAGAGTTTAAAGACACAACTGTGTGGAATTGCTTTAAGACAGCATAAATAATTGAATCATGTTGTGGTGGCTGCTTATGTTCTAATGTATAAGGATGGATGTGCTTCGCTGAACCCACCGCGTAGCACAATCAAATTAGCGTATTTTACTATTGTGTATGCAGAAACATTCTCTCCCATATAGTCAATAATTACAAAACCAGCTGCTCTTGTGACAAGGGAAAAATAACCATGATCATCATCTACCTACTCAATTTAAATGGAAAGGTTTTGGCAGGGTAAAGTGCTCTATAGGCAGCTATTATAGTCATGCATGTGTTATTATCACCGGAGATGCTGAGAACATGTTCCCACCGTTTCTCAAAATGACCCATTTGTCCCTGTTACTTTTACAAAGTCCACTGTGTCTGATGTGTCCACAACTAGCTGCATGAGTTGCAGATTCCAACCATTTAGAAATACACCCACAGCATCTTCTTTCTGCAAAATGTTAGAAAAAAATGCAAATTAAAAACACTGTGGAGCTAGTGTTTGGTTTGTCCCTTTTGAATTGCTGTGGAAAGATGAAAGAGAAATAAAGTGTGGTTTAAGCAGAAGAAACCATTTTTGGATACAAATAGCTTTAGTTTAAGGCAGAACAAACACCTCTCTTATTTTCACTGGGTTCTGCATTAATAAAGACATAGTTGTTAATATTATGATATATTTTTGCCCATAGATTGCCTTAATTTCTACATAGTGTAACTTCCAAAAAGTACATGTTAAAACAAATACAAATGCTGAACTATCATGAACAAAGTCCAGTTCCTCTGGCTCCTCCCGGTACTTCTAATGTGATTTGTAGGAATCCACCATACCTGCCTGAAAACAGCCACTGAGAGCCAGGAAGGGTAAATGTACTTGTGTAGCGTTTTTCTAGTCACATGACCACTCAAAGTGTTTTGACACTACATGTCTCATTCACCCCGTTCACACACATTCATACAGCACTTAAAGTGAGCCATACTTAGTGCTTTTCTATACATTCATACTCCGATAGTGTATGCACATGCTAAAAATATCACCCCAAATACAATTCGAGGCCAAAAAATTCAAAAGATCATTTTTGTATATGTAATCCTAGGGTTTTAAATAAGTCGCAGTTGGTTGAACTTGACTCATTAACTTTATGCTTCACTATAACAGCAATGTAGTTTAACTTTTCAAAGTTTCAATTTATTATTTTAAGCTTAACTTCTGTCAGTTGTTTCTTTTTAATGCCATTTGACAGGGATGCACTGATGCATTTCACAGCAGTGTCATATTAAAACTGTTTTTTGACATTGTTTTGAAGCTAAAAGTCAACCAATTAATCTCTTCTTGTGTTTGTTTCATTTATGCACATTGCTGTTGCAGTTAACTTTTTTTTTACCTTTTTGCTTCCTCCCCAAAACGTGCCTATGTGACACGTGCATGCAGGCAAATATGGAGGATAATGGCATTCAAAGAATATGTGACTTCTAGTGGTTGTGAGACTAACTGCATGTGAAGGGTGAAAATATTGTCATTTTTGCATCACAAAAAGAATGTATTTTATCCTTAAATGAGATTAATTTCCAACCCAGACCAAGTGACTTTGTGGCTTGTTAAATGACAGACTTAACAGTGACATCTGCTCTGAAGTATACATGGTTATATGAACCATACTCCCCTAATGCCGCCTGTAAGCATGGTACCTTACAGTACAATTATGAATTAAAAAGATTACATGACCATTTCAGTTGGAGGACTTGTTGCTCTTTGGCCGTAGCAACACAAATCACTTTGCAGTTATTTTCATTGACTTCCTACGTGAGGCTTAGCAAAGTACAATGTACATTAATATAGTCACTCAGTACTTCCTTCCATCTACTGTTGCTGAGCAATCATTGCTCGTCCTCTTCTTTCTTTTTGCCCTCTTCACTTTCCTGTGATGTTAATTTTTCTCATTAATTTTCATTTTCAACATCAGTTGTAGTTTAAGTTGACATTGGGTACTTGAAATCATTTGTATTTTAATTAAAATCAATTATGATAACTTTACTTGTAAATTATGAGCATGATATTGTTCCTTCATTATAAAGCTTTATTAATTTATTTGAAGATAACTGCTTCTCTGCTGAAAGCTGTTTTTTCTAATTAGATCAAAGATTGTTAATTTCTAACAGTGTTGGAAATAAAGTAATTTGGCCAATTAATTCATGTTTCATAATTATGTTGTACTAGGTATACAATTTTCATTATTTGCTGACCTCTAGATTGCAGCAGGAGATGGTCTATATGGGATATGTGACTGTTTCTGGTACAGAGATTCTCAGTTTGAATGTTTTTTTCCCATTGTTTTCTGTACATCCCCCAACCATAAACACAGGCATTATATTTAGTTAAAATCTCATTTGTAGTATATCATTCAGTTTCTTTTTTCAGCAGTGCTTTATGTCCCAACTACTTCTCAATACAAATTGTTCTTTTGCCCACAATATAAGCTGCACATCTCTGCAGCTGCAAAGGGTGATTACCAAAACTGGTCTCAAAATAAAAATAAGTTTTTTGGCCAAAATAAACAATTCATGCTTGAAAACACACTCTTGATGGCAAAGTCCCTCTAGGTGAGAAATAGACTGTAAACAGAGCTTTATTCTTATTTGGAGGCACAAAAGGGCAATCCCTTATTGTGCAGCTTGTGATGCTGCAGCAGGCAGCCTGTTGCATTGTTCTCTGTGTGAAGGCAGGTCACCACCGGACAGCTCGCTGAACGATGGGGGATGCGAGCCGCGTGCAGCCATTGTCATAGTCTCATTCCATCATTAACAAAGAGACCCCAGTGATGCTTAAAAACACGCTGTTGTCCCATTGTGCAAACTTCATTTGCCAAATGAGACAAAGGCAAGCAGCTCTTTAACAGGCTGTTCATTGTGTAAGATCTGGTATGAAACACTTATGTACCAAATGTAAATCAATCAGCTTATATGGCTTGAGTAATTAAATATCGTATTAGATGTCTCTAACATACCAAAGTGTGCAAATATTTGATTTGATCCACTGATTTCTTCACATTCCTGGGGGTGGAAAATGTGGAAAATTGTCACCAAACAACTGCAATTTTATGACTAAGTTTAAGCAGCTGTGGAGACCAGGTTCACACCAGTTCCTAATGGAAGTAGGAGGAAGGGTGTCCACATGGCCCCAGCCACATTTCCCTTAGAGCCCAGATATTTTTACAAGTCTCTTAATGAGAGCTGTAAGGAGGCAGAAACTGTGTAACCAAGCAACTTGTGCAAGTTCAGAGGCGCCACTCTTCCTTCAAATGTGATCAAGGTACAAAAGTGAAAAGTGGGAGTGGAGAGAAGTGAATCTCAAACAGCCAAAGGAAATGTAAGATTTTAAAACTGGGAACATTTACAAAAGAGGCAGAAAGAGGGATGAGTCGAGAGAATTAAAGGGTTCAACCTTTAGTTTGGCCTTTGTACTGGCACTCACTGCCACATCAAGATGAGCACGGATTACGTGCAAAAGTCCTCCAGTTCTCAGCCTACTATAATTCACTTTTGTGTGTGCGCTTCTCTGAGTAACCCCTCGACATTTCTCATGAAGTACTGTGATAAAGGGAGGTCGCAGCTGTGTGGAAGCCCAAGAGAGAACCATACGCAAATATGTCTGCATAGCTATGAAGATTAAGACTCATTTGCATCTGCAGAGTGCGGTCAAGCTGCAGCATGTCCAAGTGCATGTCACAGCACTTGCTTTAATGTGCTGTGCATGTATTACTGACCTTTAGATTACCTTCCAGGGATGTGCAGTGTGTTTTTAATTGACAGAATAAGCCATATGGTTGGCATGAACATCCTCTTGGGGTTAGATTTGGTTAAAAACGCATACTCACAGGAATTCCTCTGAAGACACCGTGACCTAATGCCATATGTTATTGTGTGTGTCCACAGGTTCTTCTTATTATGACAATGTAAGGCCGCTGGCGTATCCTGATTCAGATGCAGTACTCATCTGTTTTGACATCAGCCGCCCTGAGACTTTGGACAGTGTCATAAAGAAGGTCAGTATTTCATCTTTTTTTTTTACTCTTGTTTTAGTGCTCACTCACAATGCTTAACATCAGCATTTATCTGCTGTGATACAGGAGAACCAACCAGAAAATAACTTTTTCCCTATCAGCATCTTATATTGACTCAGATTTCTCTGCCAGCAGCTTTTCATGGTTCAACAATGGAGCAAATCAGCACAGAGTTTAATGCCTCCCATTCCTTTATTTTTATCAAATTGTCCATGGGTACTTGACCTGCGTCCCTGTGAGAAATGAAATGTCAGTTTGAAAAGAGAGAAGCGAGTCCTTGCTGGCTGGTGGATTCAAGAGGAACATCAGACACACAAATGATTCAAACACACAAATGATCTAACTGTATGAGAGAAGCTGTAGCAGGGCCTGGCACTAGAAATAGACTCTTTAGGTTTTTATGATATAAAATTTGAGTTTTACGCCAAATGGTGAACCAGATGGTAGCAGTTAAGATAGCTAATTGTAAAGAAGTTATAATACTGGAGTTGAATTTGGCTGTATTAGTCGGGTGGAGTTGTTAAATGTGGTCTGTGGCTTGTTTTTACAGCCTATGGGAGACTGCATGCTCACATATAGTGAAATACCTGATGTGTATATTTCTGCAACTTACTGGGTTTATTTGCATGCATGTGTGTGATATAAACTAGCCCTAAACCTTTTACTGGTCTCTCATCTTGAAGCCATGTGTGAGTATTTGTCTTTGAACTGGGAGACAGTTCCCACGACTGGCCTGTTGACGTGTTTCGTGGTCTGATGGGAGCTGCTTAAATGCCCTTGAAGTTTTTGTAGGTCTAACCCCGAGACAGCATTTTTTTAACCCACGTATATCTTACAAGCCTCAGTGGCTTCTGTCAACAAGGAGGAGCAATGCTGGCATCCAGCTTTAGCTTTTCCCATGAAACGCTTGGCAGGGGGTTGCCATGACCCCTGCCCCTTGGTTGTCATCCTGGTAATCCCTGAAACTCCAGGGCTCATAGAAAACCTGTTGCACAATCACCATCCCAAATTAGACTCTTGACCTGCAGGAACGAGGAGGTCTCAGAGGTTGCTGGATGGCAGCTGGGGGAGGAGAGAGGGTTAAACAATCAAAGCTTTTGACTGGATGTTATTGGCAGAATAGGGATGGGCTTTAAAGGTTAAAGGTTGTGTTACGCGTGAAGGCTGAATGGACACCCTGACATTCTGCACATGGCATGTGGAACATCTCAGGATTGTTGTGTATTTGGGTCGCAGGAAGAAGAGACTGTTGGCTCAGCTGAGTCGCAGAAGTGACATTTAATCTCGGGATGGTTTTAGAAGGGAGACGGCTCAACCTTTTCTGAGCAGAACCTGAAATAGATTTGTTGACAGAGTCTGTGTGAGGAAAGTGTTACACACTTCAGGTAGCTACTGCAGAAACCTGAGTCAAGCTGGCATGAATGAACCAATCATTTGTTTTATAACAAAACATAAAACTCTGCATGGGATTGTAGACATCCAGCTTCTCATGTTTGACAATTTGCTGCTGTGTTTTTTGTTTTTTCTCAAGAGTACTACTCTAATTTTTTTTTTAAATACTGTATATGTGCAACTTTATGTTTCTGCATACCGGACATCTAGAGTACACCCATCAATAGCA
Source organism: Atherinosoma microstoma (assembly GCA_037177055.1). Lineage (NCBI taxonomy): Eukaryota > Metazoa > Chordata > Actinopteri > Atheriniformes > Atherinidae > Atherinosoma > Atherinosoma microstoma. The sequence continues at coordinate 19,279,419 of JBBBVU010000022.1, read as the reverse complement.
GATTTATGTGATATTTCTAACCTGGTTTGATGGCACAGTGACATTTATTATGCACACTCCTGGAGCCGTCGTTGCCCTGCAGCGTCCCGAGGCTGAGAAGCCACACTTCACAACTATTTTTCCCGCCTGGAGCATCAAGTGACAGAAAACAACACAACGACCAATTTGAATGCGCACCATGGCTGATACAGCAAAGAAATGCAAGAGGAAAATATCAGAGGAAATAATGAGAAAAAAGAGAGAAAGTGACTGAATAAGACATTGCATTGACTTATCCTGACTCGAGAGAGCTCAGAAAGAAGAGACAGGATGCAAGACATGTGCTGAATTAGCCTTTGTTAGGGGGTGTCAAAGTGAGAAAATCTGCTAAAATCCTGTTGTGAAACTATCAAGGAATTCATGTTTTAAATGATAAAGCTGTTTTGGTGAAGCATCTAAGGGCAAAGGCAAAACTTTTGTCTTTCACTTCTTGAGGCAGTTCATTGTGGATTTAAAAGTGTTTTGTTGTAGACTATACTTGGAACATTTGCTATACAAATTGGTTATTGAGTTCTGTTTCCAGAACTTTCTAGCCTTTAATGAATCATCTCTTCTCTTTACAAGTGAAATGTTGCCCATACCACTGGCTACAACACAACCCCAAAACATGAACAATTCATCTCAGTGCTTATGAGCTGGGGAAGTGGTTTTCTCAAAAAGCTTTTTTCTTTTCTCTTACCAGACCATTGGTCACTCTCAAAGTTGACAGTCATATTTGTGCAGGTATAGCTTCAATAGAGAACAATACACAACCTTTACAGAGTTTGCTCAGTCATCTTCAAGGTATTTTCTTTTGCTGTTAAATTTGGTTTTTATTATTCTTTTGAGCTATTAGATAAGTAGTTCTTGCTTAAAAGTTTTGTGATCTTCCAGAACTCACCTTGGCCCTCCTCCAGTTAACTGTCATTTCTTAATTACATTATGAGCTATTTCCACAACCTACAAAACATTTTACTCTCTATTTAAAGCCTTTCCCCGCTGTGCAGGCATTAATTAGCATATTTTTCAGAGTGCTAGGCAGCTGCTTAAAAGAGCTCGTGGCTGCTGATTGATGGGAAAAGGTTTGAAAAGTCAGCTTTGAATTTCACATGACTTGGCCTTTCTTAACAATGACTGTAACTGAACCCTAATCCACGCAAACTTAGTTTTTTTGAGAGCACAAATCTCCTGGGAATATCCAAACTCTTACCTAGTGCTTATTTCTGTTTATATTTATCTGGCTAAGACGATACAAAATAAAGATCATTTGCAAATCGTGCTTGAAATGCTGAAAAAGAATTATTCACAATTAACAGTATGGCTATTTTAAAATCAGCACTGTTCCAATTTTTGCATTTTTATAGTGCAAACCTTGCAAACTATTGTAAATCATTTTGAGTTTCCTGAGACTTCTCAGCAGAGCAAATGTATGTAATAAAGGGAGGATTCACCTCCCCGAAGCTCAAGCATACACTGTCAGAGAAGCCAAAGGTCTTAAGTGTTCCTCAGCGGTTCAGTATTTGGCATCAGTGGTGAATTTCTGTGTTTCTCTGTCTGTCAACTTCTCCACAGTGGCAAGGAGAGACGCAGGAGTTCTGTCCGAATGCCAAAGTGGTGTTGGTGGGCTGTAAGCTGGACATGAGGACAGACGTCAACACCCTGAGGGAACTCTCCAAGCAGCGCCTCATCCCTGTAACCCATGAGCAGGTGAGAACAAGGAGAGGGTGATCTAAAGTGAAAGGGGTGAGATAAACACAGATATAGAGTTGCGTTCCTTCGCACCTTTCTAGATAGAAACCTGGAAAAGGCCTTGGGAAGGAAAATGTTAAAAACAACGATTGTAGAAATTAAATCAAAAAGAAATCCTGGTGTAAAATGGGAGTGTTCCCATCTTAGATCAGTCGTCACATTACTTCTTTTTAGATCCCTCAGGAAGGGAATACGAGAGAAGGCTCATGCAACACAGTCAGCTACCACCTGGCCGCTGTAAGAGCTGTGTAAACCTCATGGTGATGTGCTGCTCTGGTTGATTTTTTAACCCAAATTTGCTGAAAAGCTATAAAATATTGCTTATGGCAAATGCTGCACAAAAAATAATGACTATGGAGTTTATGTCCAGGGACACATTTGTTCCTGGAATGAAATATTCATGCAGATTTAGGGATTTTTCAAAATGCAGCATGAATAGAAAAATGGACATTGATTAATGGGTGAGCCTTTTTTATCACAAGTCGCCATGACCTCTAAGCCAAGGAGATGTGGGATGAAAAGGACGGGAGGTGGTGATAAACTGTAAATTTTGTGAATTTTAATAATTTATCATAATTGCATTCATTTTGTTACTCTCCTGTTTAGGACACACAAAACGTGGAGTGGCTTTTTTAGCAACACACAAAAGCCCTCAAAACAATAGAGCCTTTTTTCCCCCTCACTATGCCTGAGAGCTGCTGGCGACTGAACACATCCTGCCTCCAAAAGATCACCAACAGAATAAAGCAATATGAAATAAGATAGATAAACAAAACGCAGAGTGACAAATCACAGAGCTAATGTAGCCGGGAAAATGTACAAATAGTTTGGTGAAAAACTAAGAACACCCTCACTGCTTCCACAGGAATGAAGAAGGCAGGTAGCAGCCAAGTATTGCTTATCAAATCCACTTGATTAATTGATCATCATCAGTCTTATGATCACCTCTACACATATAAGCAGAAGAGCTACATTTCAGACTTATAGCACATTCAAACCAGGAACATCTGGAGGACGTATTGGGCAGGGAACACTGAGAAATGTTGCACCATCATGTTGCACCAAACTACCTGGACAACATCGTGCAGTTACAACACCTGCTTGCTGGAGGCGATATTCCCCAAAGCATCCACTGACCAATAGGAAAAAGAACAGGAGGAAGAAGAAAACCCAGCTCATTGATTGGATAGAACTGAAAATGGCTCATTAAGCACAAGTAAACGATGGAGCAATACCAAGTTTAAGCAGTCTTGAGGTCTCTGGTTTTACTTTGGTGTTCAAGCCTAATATAGTTCTCGGAAGTAGCTTTCCAGTATGAGTAGCAGGGGAAGCAGCGAGCTATGCAGCATGATGCTCTATGACATAGTCTCCATCACTGCCTCTCTTTGGTTCACTAAATGGTCCATTTGCTTTCACACTGCAAGTGAACTGTATCAGGGTTCACTTGCAAGTGAATAAAAACCCCTTGTTTTCAGGTGGACCAGAGTTGGTCCGCACTAGAGTGAAAATTAGTTTTCACACTACTCCAAATGGACCGTATTATCCACGGAAGTGGACCAGCAGCACCAAAGCAGACCTAACAGCACCAGTGTGAATGCACATTAAAAAAAAACAAACAGCACAGCTTAGGTTTGCAAACACAGCATATCACACAAACACCTCATATCAGCACAGTGGTGGGAGGGTGATGATTTGGGCCCGTTTTGCAGTCACAGTACCTGGACACCGTACAGTCATTTAGTCAACTTTGAACTCCTGAAAACAAAAGTATTCTAGAGTCAAATGTGAGGCCATCTGTCTGACAGCTAAAATCTGACTAAAACTGGGTCATGCAACCAGACAATGATCCCAAGCACAGGAGAATATCTACAGCAGAATCATTGTATAAGAAAAGAACCAAAGTGTTGCTATGACCCAGTTAAAGTCCAGACCTCAACCTGATTGAAATGCTGTGCAGAAACACATGTTTTTAAATCTCAATGAACTGAAGCAATATTGTGAAGAGGTTTACCTCATTTTAAGACTTTTTCTCTATAATGGTCTGATATGTTTGAGACTTTGAATTGAAGAAATGTGTTCTTTCTTTTTTACATGACTACATGAAGCAGTTGTTTTTCTTCTTTTTAGTCTCTGTTTCAGTCCAAGGTAGCTACTGTTTGCTCAGAAAATGTGAGTTCAACAGCAGATGATAAAGCAATCCAAAGTAAACATTTTGGTCCTCTGATCCAATAGCCTTTGTTGTTATCCCGTTGTTGATCTTAAATTGAATTCCGCCAGAGTTGAAGAGCCACTAGCGAGAATGACCACTGGGTGAACTCCAGACATATCCGCACTAATCTGCCGAGATTCGATCAAGCTTTTTCGCTTGTCACTGCAATCTCTACCTTGGCCCCCTCCAGCCACCACCACTGAATCTAAAGCTGCTGTTCCACCTAATGAGGGCTTCATTTCTCCCTACATGCGGCTCAATGCACAGTCACGATAGAAATCAAACCACATCCCCAGGGGATGAAAAGCTCTCTGTTTTGGAGAACATGCAATTTTAGGGTCAAAGGAAATGTCCTACCATCTTGTCAGTTGCAACTTTTTCGTGTGTTGATCCTGTGTCACTTAATAGATGATACTGAAACAACACTGTAGTGTTGCAAAGAGTAGGGGCTGAGGGATTTTAAAATTAAATTTGCCTGATTTGATCTTAAGCAGACAATTTACAGTCTTAATTATCTGAGTGTGTTGTTGCATCACTTGGGGGTAAGCTCTAGAGCAGGAGGAGTTCTGCTAGAGTCTAGTCTCTTATCTCTAAATATATGCAAAGACTTTCTCAGCATCCACCCAGCGGGATCTCTGCTCTGATCCAGAATTCAGTATCTGCATTATTAATGTGTCAGATAAAGGGGTTTTATTTGTCTCTCCAGACGTGTAGATCGTTGGCATTTTGTGGATAAGACAAAGATCTTTGTCTAAGTACTGCTGCATCTTTTTCAGGGACGTTTAGGGTTTTGATGTTGAGATTTAAAGTCTGCATATGCTATGGTACAGCAAAGGAAGGTACTGCAATATTTAAACTTCTTTTTGAAGCACTGCAAACCGCACCTGAAGGAAACTAATGTTGAAGACAGCCTCTAACAGCCCAAAGACTCATGATGGACAAAAATCTGATTGTCTTTTATGGAGATTGTCTAAATGAAAAGCACTTACACATAATAATGTCTGATGGCAGACAGGATTTTATTTAATAGTAGCAGGTAGCCTTCTTCCTTCTGCTGTCTAATTACCTTTCATCTGCCTGCATTTTCCAGGGAAGCACAATAGGCCGACAGATTGGGGCAGTGGCCTACGTGGAGTGCACTTCCAAGGTCTCTGAGAACAGCGTTCGTGACGTGTTTCACATCACCACCCTGGCGTCGGTGCGGAGGCCGCACAAGGCGCAGCTAAAACGCAGCAGTTCCCGCAGAGGCCTGAAGCGAGTGTCGCAGCTCCCTCTGCCACCTCTGCCGGGTCGGACTGAGCAAATGGACCAAGCCCCGGCCATGAGGAAGGACCGGGCCAAGAGCTGCGTGCTCATGTAGAGACCCAGCTTCATAAATATGCAGTATATATGTACATACCTAAAACCAGAATTATATTAAAGAGGAAGTCTATTTATTATTTGTTTTTTTTGTTTTTTTTTGTTGATTTTTTTGCACTGCAAAAGAGTGAGAACAGAAAAAAAAATACTACACTGTGGAAAGAAATGCTTTGAATTTTTCCCTTTTCTGTTGTGTGTGCATATTTTATAAGCTGTTTACATATTTGTGTTGTTTTTGAAATGATGGCAAATTGGATTAACCCTCTGGACATGCGGAAGCTGTGATAGTGGAAGTGCCGTCTGGTCCCGGGATTTAAAGCGGAATTAATTTCCTGAGAGAGGATGGCACAGCGGTGCCGCAATGAGAGTGTGCATGTGTGGAAAGCTTGTTGATGCAGGATTTCTGCAAATGAAACTTGTTGTATTCAAAGATGGTGTTGCTCAGCAGACATGAGGACTACTTGTTAAGCCACGCTGCCTGAAGTTGCTTCCTGTTGCTATATCTGAAAGGAAAAAAAGAAAAAAGGTTTCTGTGGTAATGCTGAAAAGGGATTCCAGTGAATGATGATTCATTCAGAGCTGGAAATGAAATGACTGAAATTTCATGATGGGGGTGTGTGAGCATTACTGCCACAAGTGCATTTCCAAAAAATGGTTTATTTCACCCGTTTAACTAATTTTCTCATCAGCTCCAGTTGTGTCAGTTCGAGTCACTGAGAAAATGCTCTTGTCACTATTTTAAAGCTGTTTCTATGTGGAAAATAAAGTGGTAAAATGTTAGGGCTATTTTGTTGTATTTTCACTGAACTCTAAAATAAAGCAACAGTTTGATTTCACTGGGAAAAGAGGATTTCTGGATGTCTGTTTTTAAAAAAAAATGAAATGGTATCCGAGATATTAGATGTGACCAGCCTTGTTATGCTCAGAATGATGGAGAAAGTGAATCATTCAGATAGCTTAGACATAATATATATATATATACCAGCCTTCAGAAACTGCATCTGCAAACTATAATTGTCCATTTCATGTTATTCTTAGCACTCTCAAGTTGTTCTGCAAGTCAAACAACAGTGCAGCCGGAGGAAATAGTTTTTCTTTTTTTAATATTCAGAATACACAGTTCTCTCAGC
>JBBBVU010000022.1:19254812-19270056 GCA_037177055.1 Atherinosoma microstoma | reverse complement strand
CACACACACACACACACACACACACACACACACACACACACACACACACACACACACACACACACACACACAGGAAGTCAGTGGAGATTGTTGGCATTCTATGTTCACGGTGCAGGAATTGACCATCAGTGTCCAGCACAAGCGAATGCCTTCATCAAGAGCATATTAATCTGCCGACCTTTCCTCTGCTACCGCTTCATATTTTCAACTTTATAGTTTCATGTTTCCCAGCAGATAAACCTCACAATAGAGACCAGGATGGACACCTCCCTGAGGTGGTTAAGCGATGAAGACACAGACTGTGGAGATTAATTATCCTACGGTTTACTGCTTTCTGCTGCTAATTAAAATGTGAAGGTGGGTTTTAAAAAAAAAAATTGTTTGTCAGTGTGTGTCTTTATGTAGATATGTTTGAAATTACAACTGGGACTGGCATCTTGTTACAGAGAAAAATGATATTTTTTGGGTCTTCAGCTATTAAAATGAATCAGAGAGACTGACTGATCCTGGAGGAGTTAATGATATTTCTCTGATGGTATTCCATCTTGTATTTTCAGGTAAAAACTAACATATTTGAGAGGGATTTGAATTTGTGAATGTTGTTTGTGTGAGCGAGCTGTGCCACAGAGGTTTGATAAAAACAAAAAAGATGGAGGAGTTTAGCCGTGATAATCAGTATCCACAGGCTGAGTTATTCCAGCTGATACATATCTTGGAGGACATCTGTTGCTTTTATCTCTAACTCCCTAGAATAAGTTTGAGTGTTTATCAGGGATTTTATGGCTGCAGCAAGCCAAAATTTGCATTTGGAAATACAAATAAGCCTGCACGCCTGCACACTTCTGTCAAATGAATGGTAACTGATTTAGATAGATGGCAGTGATGATGGGTGCTTCAACTAATTTGCGGCTACGTATATTAGTAAAAATGCGAAGGTTTGCAATTAGATTGTCCACAGACATCACTGAAACATAAAGATTTAAATTTCTTTCATCATATGAAAAGAAAATGATTTACTGAGTGAAATATTTCTTCATCTTCTAAACAGGTTGAAGAAAAATGTCATGCAGACAGGAACTCTTCTTTATTGATTCATTCATATTGAATATATGAAAGAATATAAACACTTACATGAATGCTACCTGGAATATTCATCAAAATACTACCTCACTGTGACATTTTGAGTACAAATGTGGAGCAGCTACAAATGCTTTGTAGATACTTTGGAGCATTTGCCAAAAAACTTTGGAAAGATGCTGCTGGAGACGTGCTGGCTTAATGCCACTGTTAGCCGATTTCTCCCCACATAAAAAACAGAATACATTGGGTGGGTTTCAGTTTGTGGACATTAATCCCAATAAAACATATTCACCTGATTATTGGTGGAATTTTACTGGCTCTACTTTCACCTTCTTTGGCACTTCACTCCCTTTGTTTTCAGCAGGTGATGTAATTTGGGATGTGCCACAATGCGTTAAAACTCATGGTACTTAGGTGACATGTTTTTTTCTTTTCTTTCTTTTTTTTTCTTTTTAACTGAATGCTAAACATATTTTTTCACTCACAAACAACCATTTATATTCTTTGATATTACATAAATATAAAAAATTTCAAATTGACGCTCTTTTCGTTATTATCTTTCCATTATCTCATGTACCCGATAGAGTTTCTCCAAGCACCCTGATGGATATGTGACAAACAGTGCTTTAAACTGTTTACATTTTATAAAGAAGAGGTAAAGGTCATAAAACAATTAAATGTGACAACTGAATTTTAGCCAATAAAAATTTTCATTATCAATTAAATGTAAGCGTTTGTGCAGAAGTGACTAAAGCCACACAATGCAGGGTCACCCTAAGGAAACAGCTGTTTTTGAATAAATTTCCTTTTGTATTCTATTTTATTCTATTCTTGGACAACCTGCTCTACCACCAGAGCCACTGCTGCCCCTTTGCTTTATCGATTTTGCTTTACAGATGACAACTTCAGTTACAATAATCAGTTAATAACTATTTTCTAAAATCTAGATCCATTTAAAAAAAAAAAAGTCTCATCTACACCTACCACCCTTTTCCAAATATGTATCCCTGCCCTCATCAAAACATTTCTTGATGTGTTTAAGAGTTAAATTCAGAAGGATGATATAGAAACTATGAAATGAAGTTAGTACATTTTACCACCTGTTAGATTCCAGCAGTTTCCCTTTTGTCGGCTTCCAGCATCAAAAGAGCTTGTTACCTGATGTCTACAGTCATTTTCTAAGAAATTGTTTTGATCTTGAATTATTTTCTGACTGCTCGATCAAGCTGACAGACTAACCACCTGTCAGCAGCCTATTATGAAGTGAATGCAGCAGGTTGCTTTGGCTGAGATACTTTCTCGCTCCGCAAACAGCTGCTTTATATTTTGGGATTATCGGCAGACTGCTTGAGTTTAAGTGTTTGTGTCACTCAAAGTTGAGGGCCAGAAGTTGCCCATTTGCTGTGCCGCCATCCAACATCACCATAGAAACTGAATCAGCCTATAGCGGCTGCGTCTCTGCTGCTGCCTGACAATGTAATTGCAACACTTTCTTATCTGTTTCTGTTATTTGAAGTTGGCTAGTCAATCCTACCATCAACCACCCATCCATTTCCTTAGCCACTGGGGAGGAAGTCTTCATATTTGCTGCTAGGCGGTACCCATTTACATAGTCGCACATTTGGGAGATGCCCTTTTAGCTGCTCGCTGTTTGACCACGAGCAGCTTGAGGGAAGCAGTTGGAGGTTTAGTGCATTAATAAAGGCCACATCACTGTCAGTCGCTGAGGGAGAGGACAGCATTGTTTATTCAGTTCTGTCAAAATCCTTTCGCACATCGCTACACTTTCATCTGTTGTGACTTCTTTCAAAACATCAGTATCCTTAACTACAGTATATCTCAGTCCGCAAAAATATAATCAAGTTGTTGAATAATTTAATTTAGAATCTATGTGAGATGCTTGTGAAGACTTTTGGTGGTAGCTGCAGAAATAATTGAGCAAAACAAATTAACAAAATACCTTAAATTGATTATCATAATTCACATTTCCTTTATGGAAAGGAAATCTCAAAAGCACAATTTGACCTCTTTAAGATTAAATTATCTGTATTTTTGCCATGAAACTCATTATAGTTTGGGAGATTTTTGTATTACAATTAGCCACAAATCCTTATGAGGTTTGCTTACTTTCTTTATGTTTTTTCTTAACTTTGTGAGTGCCCCGTACTAAATGCTCCTCAGATGTGGAACGAACTCCCAGAAAACTGCAAGTCTGCTGAAACTCTCAGCAGTTTTAAATGTTACACTGTAAATGTTACACTGTAAACAAACTGTTAAACAAAGCATTAAACAGAGAAAAACAGTATCTTCATTAATCTAAGTTGACTGATGTTGGAACTACACTGTTGCATTTGTATATCAATGAACTTTTTTTTTTTTCAGTTTTCCTGGATAAGTCTTTACATTCTTTTTTCACACTTAAAACTTTTCCAAAGTATGTTTTGTTTCCCCTTGTGTAAATGCATTCTTGTATTGCTCTTCAACTTGATGTAAAGCCTGGTTCTAGTTGTTTCATCTTTCTCCCATGTCCTAGGTTTGGGCCCATTATGTTGGAAAAACAGCAATAATGTTGAGGGGCATGTTATTACCCCCTATGGAAGCAGGGGGTAATTGATATTATATTAGAGTTATAACAGAGATGACAGAACACCCTGGGCAGTGCTTATGACATTGGCTCAATTTCAGCTTTCATTATATTATCCTCAAGGGTAAATTGGTCCTTTTTCAAGTGAAAGAACACAGACAGCCTTAAACTACCAACGGCATATAAAGCATAATCAAATATACCAGCCTGGCTTCATGAAAAGAAGAGAAAAAGTCATGATGCAGAATACTTTGTATTTGTGCTGATGGATGTACTTTTTTTTTTTTAAAGCCACCCAGCAGGACATAAACTTTTCAGTGGGAGGTGTGGTTCTTCTGTTTGTTGTGTTTAGCTGAGGGGGTGAGACATGGATGCAAAAAGCTATTCTAGGAAAAAAGTATTTTAATGTGATATGTTATTACACTGTGTTATAACATAAGTCACTATGATTTTCTAACCTCTGCTAGAAAATTGCACATCCATCTGTGCCACAAGGCCTATTTGAATACTTTTGGAGTCATATGGAGATAGAGTCAAACGTGAGAATTGTTGAGATGTACAAATATTGGTGTATATGTTACTTTTTATAGGTTTTTATAGCTTAACCATAGCTGATTACATTACCCAAGTAATTTTTATGTAAGTGACTAAACAGCTTAAGATGCAAGAAAAAGGGGTCTGAATCCCAAAAGTGAGCATCTCTTCTACTAGCTTTGTTTGAGCCCCAGGGGTAATTCAGCTTCCAGCAGCATTATCTTGGCGCATTAAACTAAATCCTATTTAATGTAGTTTCAGCCTGAGTAACATATAGCTGTATTTTATGTCAAGTTCAAGTCAAAATAAAGAATTAGTTATTTTTTCTGTCATGTAAACATACTGAAAGACAAAACCTTCAGCTAGTTTATCTCATAACAAAGACTGATGCTAATGTTGACAAAATGGAGATGTTGCAATTCAAAAATACATGATGAGCGCTTTTTCTGTGGTTTAAACACACATTACTGACAATGGTGTCACCCTACCAACAATAACATTTGGTCTAGAAGCAATGTAAGGCAGATCATAGCTAATGATTTAAAACCCAGAATGTTTCTGCTCCACCTACTAACATTTTAAACAACATTGAATTCTCCTGTTCAAGCTAAAATACATTTCATTCCAACAGACTACAGGGTACTTGGGGTTGTAGAAAAGTAAAAATAATCATGCAACTTTGAATAATGAGTCACTCAGTTTGACATTGAAAAAATAATAGTATTCATCATATGTAATAGAACAGCACTTTAGACAATTATCGTGTTTCTGCACCTTGGGATGTGAGAATAAGTGGCCCAAACTATCCATACATAATGTCAGGGAAGTGGCGAAGCCATCAATTGCTGTCTCTCTGGGGAGAAAGTGCCTTTGCCGCTTGCTCTGGGTGATTATAGAGTAATAAAACCCATGTCCACTTACCTATCACAGAGCTGGTTTGACAGCTATGAGGCTGAAATCTCCTCCTCCTGCACACAAGAGCCAACAGGCTTTCTGGTACAATATGGGTCTGGTTTGGACAATTAAACACACATTAGAGAGCCAGTGAGGTGTTTTGTTACCTCTCACTGCTTTTTCTTCCAAAATGTGTGCCCTGAAGGTGCTTTAGACTGTTAGACTATCTATCATCAGTGGCACAGAACAACAATGCAGATTGTAAATCGTGAGAGCAGCATACAGACAACAATTATTCAAAGTGTGTTCTCTGACAACCTGACTGAATGAATAGTGATGTGACTGTGGCACAAAGTAAATCTGACCCTGATGCCCAAATCAGTTTCCACAGAAACACTGACGTCATGGCAACCGTGGTGGTTGTGCCTCAGAATGTTAATGAGTCACTGATGCCCAGGATATGTTGTCAGTTACCTGGCATTGGTGAGTCACTCAGAAGTGCTCAGAGCACAAACATGGCAGCAAAACAAAAAAAAAGTGCAGCATGTTGGGAGGAAATAACAGGAGAGCTGAATGAAGAAAACAAGGCGAAGAGGAAACGTGGACAGAGGTGGTTTATTGGTACGGAAAAATCCACTGAGCCATTCCTAATCAGACCTGTGCAGCCCTAAGCACACAATCCAATGTGACGCAGAAGCTGGAGAGCATTTAGCTGGCTTTCCACCTCCTTTATCCATATCTTGCTTTGTCTGCTGCTGCATTATAAAAGGTCACTAATGGTATCCTGACCTTCTGCAACTCAGGACTTTCAGCATAAGGACTCTTCAAACTTATAAAAACTTCTTTACTTTAGGTAAAGGGCCTTCAAAGCTCTCAGACAGGCTTCCATGTGTCTGCATTCAATACAAAGAAACATGTTTCTGTTTATCATATGAAGTATCGCACTGGCTTTGCAAACACAGCTGTGTATTATTCTGTGAGCATGAGTTCATAAGGAGGGGGGGGGGGTATTTTGGCTGCAGTCCAGACCAAGCAGAGCATTTGTGGCCAATGTTGGATGGCATATCATCAAGCTGGCAGCAACTGCTTTCAGACTCAGAGGCCAGAGCAGAATGGCAACTTTGTTATGTGGACCACTGTTGCAGAGTGGGGTGTTATGCTGAGCAGTTAAATGGCAGCAACATAAAAACTGTCTGGCTCTGACTCACGACTGGTAATTCAGAAGATGAAGCGAGGGAGAGATGGACTCTCGACTATGACCACAGATTTTTGTGTGTTATCATGGCACTTACATGCCAAAATAGAACAATGCGTATTTTCTAAGCACTGCTCCACATTGTTAGGGACAATTACATCTGTCACTGTGAGTCTCCGATAAGATGAGTCTACACCACATCATTTGAAGCAATCATTTTATTTCTTGTCAGCACACTGTAGGTCTGCAGCGATTTCTTTAAAAAAAAAAGTGAAAGAGTTATTACTTTTACTCTAATGACTGTCCAATAATGTAAAAAAGAAAGTTCACCCTTTTTTAATTCAAGGCTTTACATATCAAGTCATAATAGAATAATAGCCGATCATTTCCAGGGCTGAAGATGAGGTGAATGTACTGCATCCTAAAATGAACAACAGCAAATGACATAATGCAGTGTCAGTATTTATTTATCAAAATCTAAAATGCAAAAGCAGTATGTGAAAAACCAAGCACACACTTACTGCTCAAGTGGGTTAGCAGGAGCCAGGTGGTGTTAATCAAAAAGGATTAATTGATCATCAGAAAGTTTGAGCACCTCTAAGAAATTTTGGTTGGTTTTGAGCACTCAGGTGTGTGTTCACACATTTCCAAGGACACGAGAGTGGATGTTCCAGCAAGTTTGCCCCAACATAATACTCAAAGAAGCTGCAAAAATATCAGATGTTACATGTCTCATGTGTTTTTGTCCATCCAAGGTGGCATTTATCTAATTCATACATCCAGTAAAGACTAGATGTTTTCTTTTTGTGCCTTGACACATAAAACATTAAAACTGAAAAAGGGTGAACTTCCATTTTCACAGGATTGTAATTAATTATGCTTATTCAGAGGATGATCTGGTGTGTTTTTCATTGCATGTTCATGTTTGCATCTGTGCCCATGCTTGTATGCGTGTGTGGCCTGTTTATATAAGCTGCGTGGCAAAGCATACATTTCTTGCTGGGCAAAGATATGCAGATGAACAGGAAGGAAGGCCAGCCTAGAGGCTGTTGTGTGGGTGCATGCGATCCAGGCATTGCTCTTGTTATGGGGACCCAAGTCTGTTTACACTGTCACATTATGGGGACCTCTCCTTCCCAAGTCCCTTAAAGGTAAATAGTTGGATTATAGAGTGAAAACATCCTCTAAGGTGAGGACAGTTAAGTAAAGTTTGAGAGAGTAAAGTTAGAATGAGTAGAAGGGTCTCTGAAATCATGAATACCTAAATGCGTGTGTGTGTGTGGGTGTGTGTGTGTGTGTGAGTGGTAATAAAGCGTATTTTATCTCCTGTTTTGGTCCACTCTCAGACTTTGCTTTGTGTTTTTGGGCGGACATAACTCCTGTTGATGTTTGAGTTGTGTCAGCAAGATCTGTGGTCTCCCTCCTTCACGACACATAAATCATCGCCTCCCCCGCTGAGTGGCTTTACAGCACGCAAACCCATCGCATAGAGCAATCCTGGCCACAGCAAAGAAACATATATCCTCAATAAACTTTTTTAGCTCATGTAATGGAATGAATACTTGAAAGAAAAGACAAATTATGGCCTTACTCCTTATCTTTTAAATCATTAATTCCAGTCAGGTAAAGATGTGTTTTGTTCAAAGCTTTATTTTTAAAACAGTTGAATTACAGCACTTCATTCTCTATTTACAATTCTATTACATGCAAGCTGCAGCTGGTGGTTTTTCTAATGAAATTTTAAGACTAGTCAGAAACTATTTGAAATGGCTTAAAGCAGCATCCAACATCTGAGTGTCGCTCTTGTTTGCAAATGAGCCACACAAGCCCAAAGCAGGCCTACAGCCTTGGTTAGAAATTGTATCTCTGCAGTAAAAAGACCATGCTGTGGGCCCAGAGCAGGCATTTGCAGCCACGCAAGTGTCTCACCTGAGAAGATTACCCGCAGGTAAAACATGTGCAAGCTGGAGTTTGTCGACTTTGCTAAAACTGGCAGGCTTGACAATGTGTTAGAAGTTATTCAGCTGATTGGCTGAAACCAATTCTCATGGATTCTTTTTTTAACTTGTTTTTTTTTTCCTCTCTGTGCTGCTGTTCCCCATCTTCCACTAGACATTTCTCCATGTAAAACATTACTTTAGTATACAGTTAAAGTTTTTTTTTTTTTTTTTTTTTACAAAGTAACATATCAAATGGCTCAGGAAAATCTGTCTTGAGAGTCTTGATGTTCACAAGGCAAGAAATGAATGTGCACAGTCATCACTTTGAACTTGAGCAGAATTAAACAAATTTTTGATCAAATATTTATGCCAACTATATATATATATGTGGCGTCTGCACTTCCAGGTTAAACTTGAAAAGAAAAAGGGAAAATCAATTCCAATAACTTTACTTCATATTGATGGATGGTGCTTATCTTTCAATTTAAAAAGTCATGCAATAGCTAAGGTATATGCTCTGACTGAGTATGAGGAACAACTTCATTTTTAAAGCTGATTATGTATATGGTCAAACTTTACTTCAAGCCTCCCAGAAGCAGGGGAGTGTGAAAAGAGTTTTTATGTACAGGAGCGCTTGTGATTAACTTGACTTCACTGTGTGTCAGAATGTCTGAGCCAGACGGCAAACACTGGTTAAAAGAGAGCTCTCTACTTCAGCACTGACAGTGCTTGGGTCAAAAAACGGCTTGTCTGTTTGAACAGCATGTAAAATTAAACAGATTATAGTTTCATGCATCCAACACCTGCTTCACAAAAACTCTCTTTGTTTTCTCTGTCAGTCTCCCATCCTCTCAACCTCCCCCTTTTATCTCCCATTCTGCTCTAATTCAGTCGTTATCTTTCACACACTGATTACTTCTTTCGCTAAGACAATAGCACGGGCGCACTCTAAATGGTCTGTTATGAAGAGAGAGGTGGTCATGGTGCCACTGCAGAGGAAATTAGACTGTTTGTGATTTAATTTCAGATTTTCATACTTAATTGCTTGTCTGCGTGTGTGTCTGGTTGTTGCAGGGCGTGTGCATTTGGATGTTTATACGCGCAGTGTTGTGTTCCCCAGCACTTCTGTATAAAAGATCTTTGTGGAAAAAGAAAAATTTGTAGATTGACTGTATCATAGCACATGCGTGGGAACCAATAATGATGGCACCAGTAATGATAGCTTGACTCGGGTCTGTCTCCTGGAAACAAGTAATGAGGGTTGTTGTATAAGAATATGTTGAAGTTGTGCTGTTTGTATTCTGTTCAACTGGATGAGAGTGAACAAAAGATGTGACTGACAGATATGAATGGAGGTCAACAGATTGCTATAGTACAGAAAAGAGCAACTGTGCCTCACTGTAGGAGTGATAACTAACTAAATATACAAAAATACTACAAATCCTATGTGCTGTTGAAATACAGGGCTGATATACAGTAAATAATGCTATTTGTGAACATTAAAGCATTTAAACCTATCCTTGTAAATCCCTAATCTTATGTTTTCATAGATGCACGGAACAATTTTAAATACAAACTAATGGGAAAAATGATGCATTGGTTTGAAAATAAAAGTAGAAAGGATTTTTTTCCTCCATTCCTCCTGTATTAAAGCATCGACTTACAATTCCATTTTGGGTGATGCATAAATACAGTCTCATACCTTTAACTATGTTTTCATTAGTTTTGTACTGCGAGAGAGAAAGTGTTGTTGGGCATTGATTTAAACTAGCTTGATCTATTATTGAATTTATTTTTCATTAGTTTGGGGCAGTTCATTTTAAACGAATGAAAACAGTGTCACAATGTTTGAGCCAGACAGCAAACAGCTGTGAGGAAAGAGAATATGTTACACTGATTAAAGAAACAAATTATTCTGATACATTGGTTGCAGTTACCAAATTGTGTGACTACACTCACTCACTGTGCACTTTATTGGCTACAACAGTTCAATTGCTTG
The DNA here is from genome assembly GCA_037177055.1 of Atherinosoma microstoma. Classification (NCBI taxonomy): domain Eukaryota; kingdom Metazoa; phylum Chordata; class Actinopteri; order Atheriniformes; family Atherinidae; genus Atherinosoma; species Atherinosoma microstoma. The sequence continues at coordinate 19,259,830 of JBBBVU010000022.1, read as the reverse complement.
TCAACGCAAATGGCTGATCAGCCAGTCACATAGCAGCAGCTCAATGCATTTAGGCATCAGTCATAGTCAAGTTGACTTAAAGTTAAAACTTAGCACCAGAATGGAAGGACAGGGGCCTTAAGTGACTTTGGCCGATGGTGTCAGATAGGCCGGTCTGAGTATTTCAGAAAGAGCTGATATGTGATTTTCACACACAAGCATCTCTCGGGTTTAAACACAATGCTATGTGATGCTATCATATAGATATAGACCAAAATCTCAGAAAAATGTTTCCAACATCACTGAACCTATGCCACAAGGAATTCAGGTGTTTTTATTTTATTGCAGGTGTTGGATGCAGATGAAACAGACTATGAACAGCATAAGGCAAGGCAAGTTTATTTGTATAGCACATTTCATGTACGCAACAATTCAAGGGGCTTTACATACAAACATTAGAAACATTACACCTGGGTGCAGACAGCATTATTGTGCCAGAGAAATTGTGATATTTAGGTTTTGGCAAGGTGGTTGACTGACTCGGTGCGCACATTTAGTTAACTTATTTTGCCACTTTGTTAATCATGTTTGCTTTAAATGAATGAACTTTCTTTTTGATTTACAAGTTCCTGGGGAAGCCTCTGTATGGGAGTTGCCTGGCCTGCTGAGGGAAGTAGTCCTTGTGGATATTGTCGATCTCCTTAAATGGGGCTGATGTCTAATTGGACTATTCCATTTGATCTGGAGAACGAGTAGAAAGGGTTTAGGTTTTTCTGTTGTTTTGATTTCTTTTTCTTTTTTGCTTTACTTGGAGAGTTTTGATTGTTTAAGTGTCCCCCCCCCCCCTCATAGTTTAGAACTGTACTGATTAGTTAAGTCTTTGTTGTGGTTTGTTTATGTAGATATTTTATTTCTCTCTTATGTGTCAAAATGGTCTGACCAGCCACTAAAAATTCTATTCTTTGCGTGTGAGTTTTGTGTTGGTGCCTTGATAACGTTTGTTTTTGTTGACCTTTTTTATGGGCCCAAAGTAATTATCATGGAAAATTATGTTAGCTTACAGAAAAATCCAAACGATATTTTTTCTAAATTCCCTGTGCCTCTCTGGTTTTTCACCTCGGTCCCTCACACTCTCTATAATTAGTAACCAAGATTCCATCTATAAACTGCCTAAACTATGTTTGGGGTAAGACAGCTAATGCTGCTGGTTAAAGACAGATGGTGTCTGAGGTTAATAAAAAGGCAAACGTTAATTAAAGGTCTGAGACACAATGTAAACTTCAATCTCCTGTACAGAAGTCAGACACCTATAATCTTTAATTTAATGCATACAATGTGGAAGACCTGTGAGTTCTGCCTATATTTACCCAAGTAGAGGAGCTGAATGCACTTATATATTTTACTCATGCTGGTTTACTTTGAATGGGCATCAAAAGATTAACTATTATATTCATGCATTTTAACATCAGGTTTTTTATAACAGTAAAACAAGTATTGCACATGCTCACATCCTCTTTGTCATTCACTGTATGTCCAATACTTATTTGCAGGGGTGAGTGATGTGCATAGTGTTGATTTCTGTGTCAATGACAGGAAGTGTCTCGCTGCTATCTGCTCAGAGAGACTGAAACATGACCAAGCAGCAACGATACAAGTGAGCCTAAAGCTCAACATCAATATCTCTTATTGATTTCCCTTTTGTTCTGATGCAGAAAAATGAACAATTTCACAACAAGAGACTACGCTATTCAGGGTTCTGTTCTCTCTTGTGGTCTTATCTCTCTCCATTTTCCCCAACAGGCATTCACTGCTAAGGCTGAAAATAATGACATACTGGTAATAGCTGCAGTTTGTCTTTGCAATGTGCAGATGAGGATCAGTAGTAGTCAGAGGAGGGAGGTTGCTATTTCCTCTTGGTAATTTTATCTTCCAGGGTCCTGGCCTCAGAGGGGTCAGGGATCATTAAAGGACAGGAAGAAAAGTTCAAGAGGAATGTGCAGGAGAGGATGCACCCTGTTGATCTAATCAGTTCATTGAAATAAAAGGGTATATTCATGAATCAACCCTGCATGACAAGAATAACTCTATAAAGGTGTAAAAATGCAGATTTATTACTGTCTGACAGAGCTATTTCTTGAAAACATAGTGAATTAAAACAAAATAAACAAAAAAAGGAAGCAGACTCTCTTGGCTGTTGATTTGTTGAATGTCTAGTTGGAATTTGTCAGTGTTTGAAAAGGTGAAGATGTTGAGAACTGAAAGTTGGAGAGATGTAAGAAGAAAAACTCAAATGATCTCAAAAACAAAGAGGCAGCTACTTCTGTGGGGACTGGCGAGCTGGAAAAGCCTCTCCCACTGGTTCTCCTGAGAGGAAGAGCTGGACCTCCACTCACCATGTGGTGACAACACAAGCAAGCCAGAATCAAGGACTTCAAAGCAGTCACACACAAACACCACACACAGGGACTGTCGGAGACATCTCCGGTCATGTGACTCTGAGCCAGGTGCACTCAGATTGGACCCTTGGCAGGGCAGCATGGTCATTGCCCTTGTCATTTTTGATCGGCAGCCAATCAGAGGACCCCCCCTTTGAGGTTGCCATTTTGGGGGCTCAGTCCACCTCCAGGATTGGCTGAGCACCTGCTGCTCTCCAATATGCCCACCCGCTCCCCACAGTGTCACAACAGGCCTCTCATTCACACCCCCACAAGCCCCCCTTCCTTTCTATCCCCCTGCCAGGTGGGACCAAACACATGCCCGCTGTCTCATAAACACAAAGACTTGCCAGCATCGCCCAGTTAGCGGCAAGGATTCCTGAGAGACGTCCAACTATCACACAGACTTGTGGTGAAGCCAAGCAGTTCAGGGAGGAGCCAGACAGAAAATAAGCTGAGCAAATCTCACAAAACATTGAGACTCTGCAGCACAAAACCAGCTGACAGACAACACACACACACATTCAAAATTAGTCAGACAATAGAGGGAACAAGGCAACAAAACAGAGAAAGAGCCCTCCCCGAAACAGCTCTCAAACAAGCAAAGCTAATAACAAAAGAGTTTCCAAATGAAAAGACATACAGTACTGTGCAAAAAATACATAGTACATACACCAGTCAAAAGTTTGGACACACTTTCCCAGTAAATGAAGAAACTGAACAATTGGAGGACAAAACAAGAAGTGGCACATTTTAAACTATCTACCCCAGATGAAAGTGATGTTCTTAAGAAACAGGAAGAAATCCAGCAAAGACACAGGACCTAAGAAATGCGTCTGGCCCTTCAGTTGCTCATCAGAAAAAGACCCCATAGAAGGATGGCTGTCAAGAAGGCTTTCTTAAGGAAGAATCTTAGGGGGAAAGGTTGAAGTACACCACATTACACAAAAAAGTGGACTGAAAATCATCAGCAACAAGTCATTTGGAGTGATGAATCCTCCAAAGAGGCTAGACCTCAACATTACTGAAGCAATGTGGGACCATCTTAACAGAAAATGGAACCAAAGGCAGCCAACATCCAAAGAAGAGTTTCAAGATGCATTGAGAACTATTCATGATGACTACTTACAGAAATTACAAGAATGTTTGGCTGCAAGCGTTCAGACTCTGTTGAAGAATAAAAGTGGAGAGATTTAATATTGATTTTCAAGCCTGATAGAATTGTACAAAATATAGTTTTGCCTCATATACTGTATTATATCTCTGATTATGTCAGCATGTTTCAATAAGTCACTGAACCTATTTACTAGTTATCCTGGCAAGATACAAAAATAAAGAGATAGCTTTAGATTTTTGCACACTGTAGCACATATCCACACTGAGGAATGTCAAATAAGAAACAGCCTTTTTCCTCTCTTCATTCATTCTCTGCAGAGAAGCAATGATGAAAAATACGTCTGACCATCAAACTGCCCTCATGAAAATGTTGATGTTGGCAGGAGAAGCATTAGGAGCTCCAGCCCAGCTCATGGAAGCAGACCAACACAGTGACAGACACATAGGTGATGTCAAACCAATCATTTACTCCCCCATACACTTCTCTGCTGTCACACTGCATCTCTTTTCTTTTCTATCTGCATGTATGACTCTTTACCATCTTTGCCATCGTTTTATTAACCTGTCCCTCTTAGCAGGGGAGTTGGAGCAATCACAGCCAGGTAAAACGAATTCAAGAGACAGTGTAAAGCTCTTCACTCTGGCTAAGCTCCGATTGGAGCTCTCGAACTGAAAATGATGTTTTCACAGCTTTCTAACGCTGAATTAATGCCAATTATAATAGCTTTCTGAGATGAAGATGAATTGAAAGCAGCTGTTATATTTTAAGCTAAAGGAGAATATTTTTCAGATCTAAATGTTAATACTACTTGATTTCAACTTTTGGCAGCTGTAAATTTGCATTCAGAAACAACACTTGGGTGGTTTTTTTCACCCCCACTTCTCCAAACTCACACCACTCTCGTCTTACTCTCTCCACATCTTCTCATCACAGTGAAGTGGTGTCAAAACAGAGTAACAACGACGGCCTGTGAAAATGGAGATCTTGGTATAGACACATTATCTGCTTCACATACAAATCTATACACGATTAACAGGATAAAAGAGAGAACGAAGCAACGAAAAAACACATGCAGATGGTTTTAAAATGAGTAAAGCTGTGAAGAGTAGAGTGCTCTCAAGAGGAGGGGGGAATGATTGCACTTTGGAGGGAAGTTAATTGTGATAAAGCACTCTGCTCAAAGAAAGCCCACACATATCTAGCTTCTCAAATTCCACCAAGTGAAGGTAACCTAAACACTCTGTGTTGACTGCTTGAAAGCATAATTATAGTATTAAACAGAGTGTAACAAGTCCAGACACCGTCATTAGATATAATGTTTTGTCCCCAGAATCCCAGTTTCTCCAAATGAGAGTGTTGAATGTAGACTATGGAGCATTTAAGTGTTAGTCATTAAAAATGTCTTGTTTGCTGGTGTAATTAAGAGCACAAGGGAATGGAAATTCTAAATGAAGCAATGCAACTGCTACACTATATAAAATCATCAG
>JBBBVU010000022.1:19240967-19254712 GCA_037177055.1 Atherinosoma microstoma | reverse complement strand
TGTGTGTGTGTGTGTGTGTGTGTGTGTGTGTGTGTGTGTGTGACACTTTGTAGTTTGTTGTTGTGCTAATATTTCAGCACAAAATTGAAATATAGAGATTGAAAATTAGAATTATGGCTCATTTTTATTTTTTGTTTACATAAAAAAGATTAGAAAGCAAAACAAAAACAAATATAAAAAACATTTGTAAAACAATTCTACATTGTTGAATAGTTCCAGGGCTGCAAACGTTGATATACAAAGTAAATTCAATCTAGATTCTGTGTTTTCATTTGTATTCAGGTGGTTAGGTATAATTCACAAATCAACCTTCAGCTCTGGGAAGGAAGTTTTGTGATTTCTGTTTAAATGAATCACAATGAATATTTTAAAATATTTTAAAAAGCCAAGGTCCACCAATTGAGACACTTTGAGAACAGATGGTGTCAAACTGTACCAAAATGGCCATTTTGGAGACCTTGTCTAAACTGTCAGTACTAAAAACCTCTCTAATTTTGTTTTATCAGAATTGTTCTTTGCAGAGATAATGTTCACACATAGCAAAGCGTTAAGCTGTGTCATTGGATATATTTGTATTAAAGAAAAAATGTTGGGTGCTTTTTTAAGGAAGCCTGAAACTTTTGAAACTACTTTTGAAATAAGTCTGTTCTCATAAATATTAAACAAACACTTTGCTTCTTTTCAATCTGAAAATTAAAAATGTAATAAGAAAATAAAAATTGGACCTGCAAGCAGTCTTTATTTCTCTCAAAGCCTATTTTCTGTTTTTCATTTTTTGGACATTTTTTGATCTCGGGTTGTGAGTAAAATAAATTTTATTGGATAAGATGTATATATATATACACAACCCGAGATAAAAAAATGTCCATCTTAACTGGAGGACAACTCAATTCACAATCTGTACAGTTTCAGTTGTTATAATCACATAAATACTCCTATTATCAAAGTATTCTGTGTTTGGTTCCATGAGTTTGCAGCAAATACAACAACAACATAATTAATGCCTCAAATTTGATAATATATTAAAAATAAGCCGATGATTAATATACTTGGGTTTGTAAACACAAAATATTAATTATCTCCACATGAACATTTCAAACTAATTCAAAATAATTTTCATTTAAGGAAACTTGTTTGATGCTTGGAGAATATCTTATATGCTTCTACATACTTTAATTTTCAATCTGTCAGCAGCTCAAATGTTGGCATATCTGCTTGCTCATGTTGCTGTTGTTGATTTCAAAAGGCGTTTGAGTTCAAGACTATTTTCTTGCGGTGTGAAGTAAAGCTGAAATTAGAGTTGAAATATCACACACTGTGCAGGCAGAGTATCACAAGTGTAGTGTAACTCCCAGCGATAATCACACCTGTCAACACCATCTGGAGCGTCAGCGTCGCCTTCACATATTCACTCCTACTATAGTCGCAATCCGAGTCCACAGACCTCACCCAGACGGTTGATGTGTGCTTTTTGATCAATCATTTATCAGCCGAGTCAAGCGGGTCATGCATCATAGCCTTCTCTGATGGAGGAGAGATGCTGCATATTTCCTCTGGAAAATATCCATCCAGCATGTGCTGATTGGATGGCAGTGGAGCAGAAATTGAGCTGATGTGCAGGTGTAAGACTGCTACTGATGATATCTTTGTTTAAAAAAGAAAAAAAAGTCTGTGCACATTGACTGACACAGAGGCGTAATTTGACATGCCTCAAAATAGCAGATTTACAGAACAAATATTGTTTTATTTTCGGGAAATTATTCAAGCATTAGAAAGTGTGGGAGAGAATTGGGCCTTGTGTGATGGCTCTTCTCTGGAGGCTGTGCTGCTGTTGTACAAACCTCATTAAAATGAGCAGCGATAATGGGAACAAGCTTGATTATCTAGCTAATGACATGTTGTCTCATAAAGAAACCAAGGAGCTTCAGCACAGACATTAACTACTGTGCAACGCTGCATAAAGGCTACAAACAGATGATAATTGTGACACAGCGGCCAGATGACCAGGGCTAATACTCTGTATGTCTGAACAGAAGCAAGGGCCAGAGGTGGGTTAAAGAGTTTACAAAACCAGCTTAATTTCTTTCTGAGCTCAGTTTGTACAACTCACAGAAATAATGTCTAACAAGAGATCTATCATACAGACAGTAAGTTTAGAGAATTGCCAAACTGTAGCATTACAGATGCAGCATTTAGCTTTTTATGACCACACCTTTTTTTTTAAATTAACAGTTACATTTCACACTGACAGGTTTCTGCAGCAGGTTCCTGTTGCAGGAAGCACAACAAACGTCTATTGACAGAGAGGTTGCAGTGGGTCTGTGGCTGTCTGCCCAGGAGCAGAGGGGCGTTTTTGTGTGTGTGTGTGTGTGTGTGTTTTCTGAGTGTGTGTACACCCATTTGCTCCTTTCCCCTTCACACAGAACCTCTATTGTGATGTGTCTGGCACCTTGCAGCAACATTTGACGAGGGGCTTCTGCCATTTCCTTGCCTGACGCTAAGATGGGTGAAAGATTACTTCCTGAATTATGTTTCAGTGGTGCTGTGGAAAGAGCAAATACATTGAATATAAAGATTCTCTTTTAAGAAATCCGGATTTTTTTTCTACCATTTGCACAATAACAAGTATAGTGTATTTGACACCCATTTAAAACTTGCCACCCGATGAAATTATAGACAGCATCTTATCTAAAAATCCCAAAATGTCCTTTAAATGTCAGATCCTTCTGCTTGCTTTTGAACGAAAGCTAAGTAGTAAAAGTATAAGGTCTCATCATGATCGTCGCATTTCTAGTGTGATGTGCTGTTGACATTTGGGATGTCTCAACTGTCAGACTGGTGTTTAGAGATCACCTGGCTGCAGGATCAAATGTCAGCCCAGGTGACTGCCTCCCTTCTCCTGCCCCACACTGGAGCCCACCTCCCCTGTCAGTCATCCTCTTTCCAGCATAGGGGAGATTGAGCGAGTCCAGTCACATCTGTTGTTTTATAGGCAGCCTGCGTTCAGCCCCAGGGATCTCATTATTTCCTGGCCTGTCGAGAGAATCGTTCTTGAAGCCCTCAGCCGCACAGCGATGCATACACGCAAAAACACTGCATGCTTTCAGACAAAAAAATGCAGGCGCATGTAGCTTATATGCTTGAAACTCTTGAAACAGGACGCTTGAAAGATGATGCCAAGTAAAACTGCAGCTTCAGTGCAGCATTAAAAACAATTAGCGACAACCCACCTTTGTATTCAGTGCTTGCATTCCACCTTATGGTTGTTGATCTGGGATTAACTTTGTCTGCAAACAGACTCGAAAGGTGAACAAATGCAGCATCAAAAGTCAAAAAGGCAGCAATCAGGAGACAGTTCTTCATTAGACAAAGTAGACTGATTCTCTGTGCCATGATGCGCATTGTGAAAAATGCAAATTATGAATCTGTATTTGGGTGTAAAACAGGAAGAAGTGAGGTAAGAGGAGACACACTGTGAGAGGTGGCATAGATAACAGCCTGCATGCTGGGATGGGCTTGTTGATGCTAGCCATTGTGTCATTCTGACTGTCTGTGAGCGCAGGTTACCCATTAACTCTGCACTGTTAATCACTTCCACACACAGCCGCAAACTGGGACATGCACATACATGATATGCAAATAAGCTGGTCTGCCAGCAGCTGCGTCCTTCATCTAAATATAAAGTATCCTTTTATATCTCAGATGAATCTATGCTGCTCTAAATCAGAACAGAACTCATCACTAAGCACTAAAGTCGAGATCATATAATATCAAGAAGAGAAATTCAATGATTCCTTTTGGGACGGAAAAATCTTCTTTACTAGATAGAAACCTTCAAAAGAATCTGGCTCAGGGCCAGCTCCCTGCTTTGTACTGCAAGAGCAAGAGGGAGATTGATGAGAGAAAACTTGAGTGCTGAGAAATAATGACAATACACAGAGTAAGTAACTGCTGATCAGACATCAGCACCTTCAGACCTGCAGAAAGATACAGGGAAAAGAAAGGAGAAAGGAATAAGGACACACTTTCAGGTCCAGCATATACAGGCCTAAAGCAGCACAGCCTATAGATGTTTCAGGTTCACCTGACTATGCCTGATCTAAAGAGAAAGTTTTAAGCGTTAAGTCTGAAGGTAATGAAGGTGTCTTCTTTCTAAAACTATCTGGGAGCCTGGCTCTGTCTTTTTATTGTTATGGTAGTATTTCCTTAGATTTATGATAGGTTTTATGAGCTGAAAGTCATAAATAAAAGTGGGCACAGAAAACAAAAAAGCACTTGACTGACTTGGGATGAGAAAGAAGACATAGCAACAATGAAAATTAAGCTTATGAGTGAGTTCAATAAAGAAGCTCTCTTCCCTGATGTCTGACATCATTATCTGGTATTTTAGCTTTTCATCCTCTGATGCTTTGTCACTTCCTCTTTCTCACGCTGTACCACTCATTTTTATTTCGGTCATCCCAACTCTGGCTCAACAAGTATCAAGTGATGAGCACTGATCCATTGTGATGGCACACTGACATTCATTATGTACACTCCTGCGTTCTGAGACCAAGAAACCACATATCACAGTTGTTTTTTCCAACCCGGAGCATCCTGTTACAGCTGTGTTTTGCTTTACCCTGTCACAGTCCAGCAACTGGATAACAACACACTGACGGCTTTTGAATGAACGCCTCAGCTGATACAGCAAAGAAATGCAGGTAGACATTATTGGAGGAAGAGAGGAAAGAAAAAGAGAAAGTGACAGAGCAAGAAGCAACATCGGACTGACTTTTACTGGCCTCAGAGAGCTCAGAGAACAGACGGGATGCCAGACAGGTGGCAAATTAGCCTTTGCTAGTTCAGTAGTGTTATGTCTTACCCCTTCCAGGTAACTGCCCGCTTCACATCTTCACCTATCTGATCCCCTTCATGTTCCAGTGAATTGATGCACCGAGGTTTAATAACAACAAAACATTTTAAATTTAAAGAAACTTTGTTATATCCTTGCAATTTATCTCTAAGTGTTCTACTTTTTATATGGTGGCTCTTACTGAACCAAAGAGATCTCTGTGTGACACAAGTTGCTTTAAACTTACTTTTCAAACCATCTTTCTTGTTTTTTGGTTTACTGGGAAATGATCTCTGCTTTATTTGCAAAAGACAGAAATATGAAGAGAAAAAAGTAAAGAAAAATAACCAGTGAAATATATTACTTGTAAAATTGTTGGTTCACTTTTATAAATACAGGGAGTTTCTAATAATGGTTGCTTAATGTTTTAACCATGAGATGAATTAAGACCAACCTATGGAAATGACTCCACACCTCTGCTGGCATGATTCACTACATATATTTTGTAGCCTCCAAACCACCAGTGCACTTATGCTCAATTTTCTTTTGATTCTGACTCCTTCATTTTTCACCACTCTCACTTTCAGCGTCCATTAAATAATTCAGCACACTCTTCACTTTTAGTGGACGCTTCCAATGTGCGCTCTTATCCCTCTGTTTGGATGAGACACGGTCCACATGCAGGGAAAGTATGTCAGAGTTTTTAACGTTTGAGAATTCCAGTCTAGCCAGTGGGTCAAGATCAGGAGCGAACATTAAAATTCATAGAGGAGTGCTTTAAAACTGACAGCATGTTAGGAGCAAAGAAAGGAGATGAGAAGATAAACATACAAGCTTCAGGTCAACATGCCCAGACAACAAGCCTCGGGCCAAAACAAGACTTGTATATTTTCTGTTCCCTCAGCCGGACTCGCTGGCAGCATTTCTGTCCACACAGACTAACTGACCTGTCTTGAAGTGAACTTTACAGAGTAAGACATTTCCTTTCACAATATTTAAACTTTATAAAAATGACAATCCAAATCTTAGTTTGGATAATTCAGCATTTCTTTGAACCTCCCTTGCAAAGGCAGAGAGCTGATGGCTTCTGTGCCCCTGCTACAGCAGATTAACCTGCTTGTCCAAGTGGAGAGGAACAGAAACTTTGAACAGACTGAAATCCGACTTTAAAAGATTTTTAATCCGCAGACTATCTTAATGGTGTACAAGCTAAAAAAATTTCTTGATCTGATGCATGGCTGCAAGGCGAGCTCCACCACAGTTTCCTATTTTTAATATAATCTCTTGCCAAAGGCTACACACCAGCTTAGACAATCCTTTTTAACCAGCTTCTTATCCAGCCCCTTGTCCACCCTGTGACAGCCATTTAAATGTTCTCTGCGCACTCCTCTCAGCAGAATATTTCATGTTATTTTTCCTTTTTTTTTTCCTTTCTTTTTTTTCTTGCTGTTTTTTCTTCACGGACAATATTAACACAATTCTTAATGAGAGACAAATGTGTGCATAGTATGTCAAGCTTTGGGCTGCTGGACAAATAAACAGATTAAGAATCAACTTGATTGATGCCTGTAAAAAAAAACTAAACAAAAATGACATCTATTGTAGGAAGTCTGTTATAGCAAAGATTTTGTTTATTTACAATATAAAATTGAAATAAATGAAAAGAAGATCTAAGAAGAAAATTAGGAGAGTTACAAGTCAAAACAATATGATGATTGAAATCCCTCTCGGGCTTTTATTAATCCCTTTAAAACCTATGTCATTTTGATTCAGGCATGTGTTTAAAGCAATTCTTGAGAATAAAATTGATTTTATCCTAGTCTATATAATTCAGAATTTTACAAATAATGTGTCTTGTAACACTTAAAAAATCCTCTCATGAACGTGCAAACAAAGGTCAAAACTTGACTTACTTGACATTGCATCACTATATTGAATTTATTGCAAAACTAAATGGGTTGAGTATAGTAGGGAGTATCATAAGAGGAAAAGAAACAAACTTTGTTTTTGAGTCTCAATATGCAGCATTTAACCCTTAAAACCACAGCAAACAAATACTTGGTGTGTAGAGATGAACCAATACGTTCTTATCGGAGTTCACAGCCTCTCTCCCTCTGTCTGTTTCTTGTTTAGAAGTTGTTTGTTTTCAGGAATCTCTGATGCCTGTGCTCTTTCCCATCCTCAACAGTTGGGGCAAGTGAGGTTTAAATCCACAGAATAACCAACCTTTTTGCACTTAAAACATTTGTACAAAACTTAAAAAGAGGATCAAATCTAAGAAGATGTATGTTATTTTCTAATTTAAACATGACCACTGACTTGAAGCCATACAATGCAGGATCATCCTAAATCGATTAAAATGAAAAAGAAAAAAATCATTGGCTGTTTGCTTTTACAAATTTTGTTCACTTCATTAGCTTATCATTTTTCCTGTAACAATCAATGATTTATTTCATTATTTCATTGACTGCACTACAGGTTACTACTTCAAAATTGTGTACATGTGTACTGTTTTCCTCTATATGTCTTTACAAGGTGTTACTTATCCCAAACATTGCTCTAGCACCTATAAAACAAAGCTGGTACTGCAGTTTCAAAGCACAGAGGGTTCTCACTTCACACACAGAGTTGTTTGTCCTTTCAGAGACACTATAGTAAAAATGTTGGCAGAAATATGGCAGCTTCCATATATGTGGACCCACGGCAAGGAGATATAAATGGCTCATTCTAAGAGAATAACAACATAATGGTTATTTTAGAAAAGTGATTGGATATCCGTAGAAACACAGTTTCTAATTGATTTGTTCTGTCATAGACCTTTGATTCTGTTATATATTAACATAATAGATTAACAGTAACATAGCATGAGTAAGTGGGCAAACTAAGTGTAGAGTTGGTTATTCTAATCGGTTATGCCGTTTGATTTGGAGTTTGCCTGGAGCTGCAGTTTTTGACACTTCCCCACTGGATTCCTCTTTAATTATCATAGGTCCCTGCTTGGCCTCATCACATATTCAAACTAAGCCTCTTGCCCAAAATCCTGATGACAAGGACAAATTAGCAGTTAGGGCACTAATGCATTATGTCAGTTGCAACAAGTATATTTACTAAAACTTAAAGTTGCCTTAATCAAATACATACAGTGCCAGATAATATTGTATGAACACGGCTAATTCTTTTTTCTTTAGATGTGATCCTTCTACGGTTACTGTTCAGAGATGCTGAATATTTTATGTCAACTTGATTTGTGGAGAGAGCTGTCTGATCAGTTGATTAATATTCACCTTCATATTCTGATATTTTCTTCAAAAAAAGGAGCGTAATTTGTGCTTCATTTAAAACATTAAATGAAATCTGTCTTCCATAGTCTCCTTCTGAAAAATGTAATACCTCACAAAAGAGTCACTGCATTTGATTCTTCTATAATATAAGAAATGATCCTGATAGTATGGTGCCACATGATGCAGCACTGTAGATAATTTACTTTTATTAAGTTTACCACAACCTCATTGATTCGCAGCTGTGTCTGCCATTATAATGAAGACAGCAGATGTCAATACAGCCGCAACTAAGTCAGTGAATGTTCTGACAGCCTTTCTCTAAGTGATGAAGAAGTGAAAGGCCAAGCTGTGACAAGCAACCAGACAACATGAAATTACATTTCCAAGTGTCTGTAGTGTTTTAAGTATTTGGACCTTTGTTTTGTTCATTATGCAGTCAAAGAGACAAGATGTTAGAAAAATTGATTTTCAGTTCACCTATGTGTTTTCATCACCAACATTTTTATCAATGCATTTTTTTTCACTGGTCATAGCTGCCAAGCTGTCACTCGAGCTGAGATTGGCCAACAGAAATGAACCCTTTTTCAGTGTAGGTTATGCCCTCAAGATTCAGCTCAACAGCTTATGATGCAAAGCCATAAATTGGTTCAATCGAGTCCATTTTTACCCATAGCAAAGTGACAAAGACCCTGTATGCTCTGAGGCTTGTCAGTGCTTAAGAAAAAGTTGAGAATGCCTCATTAAAGGGGGTTGGTGCCATTTTTTTTAAAGCACAGAGCCAAAGTAAAAGTCCCACGTCACTGCATATCGTTGCAACACTAAGGGAAACTACCTCATACTTTCACCCACATCTACACAGTAAACACAATCTGCATTAACACACTTAGAGGCAGGCAAGCATAAGTGCAGCACACACAAACATGCCCACACAATTCCCAGTTGCAGACTCTGATTTGATTCCTCACACATTCATATCAAGGGCCATTTCTATGTAAATTTGCAACTCTTCTGCATCCCTTGACATTGTCATTCAGGGCTTCAGCAGCACAGGCCAAATTTTGAATTAGACTTTGATGTAGCTGAATACAAATGATGACAAGGCTCACCAAAGAGTCCTTTTTACATGGACTCCTCTGTCATGCCGGGCTGATGCCTTGAAGGCATGTGGTGGTCAGATAAGCAGAGTTGAACCTTCAAAACCACTGAGGGATGCTCTTCTAGTGCAAGAGCACTGCTTTAATTCAAATGAATAAGAAAACAATGACAAACTTAGAAATATATATATTTTTGTTGTTAAAATTCAATATCTTTTGATGATTAAATGAAATTTAGTTTTGGGTATTTGTGGGAAGGTGGAATGAGAGTTTGTCATTTTCTGGTATAAAACTGAATAAGACGATAATTAACACAAACAAAGGGGAAAGGTCTCGTTTTTATGTTAAATGACAGTCCACTCGTTTTTTTTTTCTCCCCAAATTCTTTGAAGATGAGAGCCAAGTATAATAAGTCATGGAGGCCTGTTTTGCTCAGTGTAACAGGGTTCAGAAAAGGGTACATACTCACAGAAACATTGACTCTGAGTGACTTACTGCTCCTCCAAAGTATTTTTATGTAGTGAAATATCTTCACGTCTACCACCTTGATGTGCAGAGTGCTGGGTCTCTTGGAGATGATGGACAGTTTTTCTGTGAACTACAAGCAGTTTTCCCTTTCTGCCTCAGCGTCTCTGTTTTGTTATTCATCTGTTCTGTGCTTCTGGTCTCTGCAAGAGTGAAGCAGCTTTGTCTTATTGTCTTTCATTGTTACCTCTCTCTATGTAGCTGTTTCCAGCAGAGCAGATACAATGCTTGAGAGGTTGCTCTCTGTGTTGAAAGGTCGAGCATCCACACGTTTAGTTTTCTCTTTGTTTGGAGCTTTCAGACTAGTGTTTTTTTTTGCCACGCCATTACCTTTACATTTAGCTTAAATTTCACTTGCATGACTACAAATATTGGGGAAATGCTGAATAGTTGGAAAATATAGTATTGCTAAGTATCTACACCTGTAATGACGTTTTCTTTTGGTCACTGAGGAGCAGCTACAATATGTTTAAAGTTAATCTGATAAATTAAAACACAAAATTCTCTCTTTTTTTGTTCTCGTTTGGCATTCACTGACTTTTTAGCATTTGGTTTTTTGCAGATAACAGCGCAGTGTGTTTGTAGAGCTGTTTCTTTGAAACGGTGTCAGTCCTCAGCCAAAATGGTGCATCGATATCTGTGAGAGTAAACCAAGGCAATAATGTGAACAAGATAACAAGGTGAAAATCATTTAAAAACTCAACTGACCTGAGGAAGAGAGCAGAATTCATCGATCCTTTGTGGTGTCATCATGAACAGCGGGCAGATTCACATAAAACTGGCCTTTAACACAACTTTAGATTTAGTGATATAGTACCAGTATAAATGTACAAATTCCACTGATGTAAACCACTTAATTTAGTTCATTTGACTTAGAATAACTGTTGATCTGAAAAAATTACAAGTAAAGATTATCAAAAATGTGAAAAGAAAATGTATAAATGGTCCATATATATCATGTAGTTTAGCATGCGTGCACTGAGGCAATTTATTCCATTTTCCATCACACTTTATGAAAGACATCACCTCATGATGGGAATTTGTTGTCAAATCACAGCTTTGTACCTCTGTAAATACCTTAGCTTCATCTTGGTTGTTAAGCCTGTCTTCCATCACCACCAACACAAATGGCATCTCTGATTTCTCTACCTCCTCCTGCTCCTTTTCCTCTTCACTTCATGGTCAAGCCCACTCCTCTCACACTCAGACTGAGAAACTCATTATAGCCTCGGATTAGATCGATCGGCACGAGGGGGGAGATGCCCATTGGAGAGGCAGCATGCATGGACCAAGCAATTTATGCCAACAATGGAGCACATCCCTGCATATCCTGACTGCAAATCACTCTCCAGCAAACCACAGGGTTAGTTGGTGACTGATTCCTTACACTCGCCACAAGACACAATTATGGGTGAGTTTGATTTTAAGTTTACTCCAAGAAAATTGAGGAACATTTCTTTTACAAACAGTACAGAAAGCTTTGCATTAAACATGGCATACGGTAATTATGTCTTGCTTAAACAAGTCAGTAAGGATTTTGTGTCACGCAACACATTTGTAATACAAACATTCATTGATATTTGACCACATGCTGAGTGATATCCCACAGAAGGAGAAAAGGCTCCAAATAATGAGACATTTTTCCTCTTAACATAGTCTCATGGCCAAAGATTTCTCCTCTAAGTGGGTTTAGCCTCTACAGGAGAGCAGTCTCCTGCCATTTCTCTACAAACTAGTGAAAGTAAACGCAACAAAAACTGGTCTGTTGCTCTGCAGCCTGCCTTCACAGTAGCCTCATCTCCCAGCTTTTGCACCCTCAGCCTATCTTTATTTCCCAGAGGGGTAATATTACTTCCAGTACCTGGTTCCCCTCACTCAGCCCCTCAAAGTGTATGTGCTCGAGAATGTCCATGTGTGTGTGTGCATGCCTATTATTGTGAGGGGTTAATAACAGATTAAGCATCAAAGCTGTGAGCAACAAAGCATCCATAGCTTTCCATAAATTACTGTAACTTCACCTTTTGTCTCTATTTCCTCCTTATTTGTGCATCCTTATTATTATTTCTGGGTGGAAATCCATGCAAATGAGTAAGTGCCTAATCCCATCCCTGTTTAGGAGTGATAATGGTACTTTTTGCAGTTAACATTGAGGAGTTTTTATTATCAGGCAGGTGGAGGAGTGGACATTTTGTGAAGTGAACCTGTCGCTGTTATTTTCTCTCAGTTAATCTTGTGGTTTTTGTTACAGAAAAAGTGGAAAAAGCCCTGAAATTATTCAACAAAAGGTGTATCAGCTAAATCTCGGCTCCCTTATCGACTAATGTGTACATAAGAGGGGTTTGCTTTTGAAAACAGTGCAAACTGTGTAAGCCCTAATTAGGCCAATTAAGGATGCTAATTACATACCTGAAAAATGGCCAGCAAACAAAACAACCACGCTTCCCCGAAGGCAAAAACTGGAAACAATGTGCCCCATAATCCTTTTCACCACATGGCTACTGTCCTTGGCCTGAGAAAGAGCAGCATCCCGCAGGCGAAGACATGTTCTCATCTGCGCGGAAGAGATAACTGCACCACCCAGCCTCCAGACTCCCCCCCCACCACCACCATCAACCTGCTTCTGCACACCATTCATCCTTTTGGCCTTCCAAGTTTTCTCTCTAACGACTGTCCATCACAGCACACGCATACACTCTCAAACTATAGCACAATGCCACCACAAACCCACTGGAAAGACGAGGCGGGAGAAGAAAGACTGGAGTTAAAATGAGTTTGGACAGCACAGAGAGAGCAAAGCTTTTTTTCCCCCCTCATGCTCTGGTGTTGGCACTCTTTGTGTATCTCTGCTGATGCAGGCACTTTGAAGTCTGCAGCCTTTGATTTGGACAAAGATTAGGGAATTTGATCCTCTCTCTAAAGGAAGGTGACAAACGTTCTTTTTCTTTTTTCTTTTTTTTTTCATGATCATAAAAATCATTTTGACTCAAAATCAATGATTGCCCAATTCCAGATGGGGCCTTCTCAGCTGGGAGTGAAGTGCTTCATCTCTGGGCATGCTGGTACGGCTGTGGAGAGTTTGTCAGGCAGTGCACTGACCACAGAGATGATCATATTGACTCAGTGAGGTGACAACAAGTGGATTGATATCATGCTATGCTGCATGATGACACATCCCAGGCAAATACAACAAAGAGCTCTTCACAAGAACATCATCATGTCTGCATTGATATATATTGAAGCAGGTGCATCTTAAGTACATTGTGACATCTTCAAAGCATAATCTGAGAACTGCACCCCTTGAAGAAGAGTCTCAGAACTCTGATTGTGTCACTATGGCTGTTCAGAATTTGGTATCAGTATGCAACGTATTGGCATTACTTGTTCGTAGAATATTGTACGTAAAGTTCTACACAACATTTTGTGCATTTACTAGATATTTCCAGCAACACTTGACATCAGGGCGCCTGATTGGTCATCCTGTTTATGGTTTTAGTTGGAAAAGGTTCGACAGAGACAGCAAATTATGGATAGTATGCGTTCACCTGACAAAGGTTATGAGAAATAAATCACCATTGGGGAACTATGAAAATTTTGCTCTCTGTGTGTGTCAATTCACCACTAATATCCATTCACCCATCCATTTTCTTCTGCTTATCCGGGGTTAGATCGTGGAGGCGTTAGCTAAAACAGGGAAGCCCAGGCTTTCCCTTTTCCTGGTCACTTCTTCCTGCTCCTCTGGGGGGTATCCCAAGGCTTTCCCACGCCGGCCTGGGTCTTCCCCAGACCTTTCTCCAAGTGGGACATGCCTGGTATTCTAACGGTTTGTCATACTTATCGAATTGGCATACACTTGATTAATGAGGAAGTGGAGCACAGAAAAATAGCAAAATGACCAATCAATTCAGCATACTTCTGACTATTTGGCATCCAGCCGACTGTAAGGCCACCAGCAGTTAGTTTCTGTTATACTATGGCATATTAATTGCACATTGCTCAAGGGCATCTCTTTTA
>JBBBVU010000022.1:19183001-19208272 GCA_037177055.1 Atherinosoma microstoma | reverse complement strand
ATGGATGGATGGATGGATGGATGGATGGATGGATGGATGGATGGATGGATGGATGGATGGATGGATGGATGGATGGTAAAAAACTGAGCCGTCTATTGCAATGTAAATTTCACTACATCTGTGTTTGCTTGCTTCTTGTTCATTCTTTAAGTTCCAGCTGTTGTAGATGGGGACTATTTGCTGTAGTGAGAGGCTCTTAAAGTAGCCAGCCACCATCTACTGCAGGTTAGACGCTGATGTTACCTTAGTACTTCACAGTCCTTTGTGGATACAGAGAAGCAATACTCCCATTTCTTGCAATACATGTTGTTTCTTTGCCTGGTGGAGTTTTTAACTCGTATTTGCACAGGCAACAATGCAGTGTAGCTTCAGAGGTGTTTCTGAACCAAGCAGCAACCTCCGGCTGAGAAATGTGAAGCCTATGCGGAAGTGCCAAAACTTGCAGTTCCCCCCTCATCCATTAGGGGCTGGCTCCAAAAGGGAGCAAATCCCCATAGACTCCAATGTTAAAAAGGCCAACTTCACAGCAGATTTAAACATGTTTACACCCTGGTACAAGAAACATTTTAGGTTTAATAGGTCAAGTTAACCTTTGTGACAACTGTGGGGGAGTGAATCTATTTATAACTTATCCATTTAGATGTTATTTAATCTTGAATTCTTCAGAATTAGTTGCATGCTCTTTTGATTGACAGGTGCCAGATATCCGGTAAAAGGAGGCAGAGGATAGCACAACCACGTTTTTTAGCCAGCTAACAGCGCACCTCAGCTTTAGTCCGCGTACCTCCGTTAGCTCGTTAGCTCCGGGTTAGCTTTGTTAGCTCGTAGCTACAGGCAGCTCAGAGTTTTACAGGTGTCAATCATCCCTCCCCACCCTCACAGCCCCCCTCTCAGCGCCTCCTCGTCTCCCATTTTTGTATTTTCCGGGAGTGACGAGACTCGCAACGCTGCCAAATGGCGAAGGCAGGAACCTCCCAACTAGCCTCAAATTAGCTTTTCAGAAACCTACGGGTCACGTGGCGGAAGGTTCATCCATAGTTTTTTATAATCTATGTTCTGAACCCATGCACAAAATCATGTCTGCTTTTTGTGCATCTCTGCAGCAGCCATTCAGTGATGATTCATTAAAAAACTTTTCTCTTGTTTAAGAAATTTCTCTGGATTTCTTTAAATGATAGTAAGAGACAGAGATGATTAAATCCCCAAAATGTTCACCTGCTGAAATGTTCACCTTGAATTGTGGTTAACTGATGTCTCTGGGGTGTTTGTTTTTTTTAACCCAGTCATGTTGTGGACTTGTTGCCATTTATTACTGTCTTTTGTTGAACATGTATCAACGTTCTTGTCAGTTTTTCTTAAATTATTACATGTTTTGCTTAAAACTGCTTTGTTTAGGATTGTTTTGGACCTTGTCTCAATTTTTTTTCTTGAAATGGGGATAAACTATGAGGCCATTCACTCTCTCCTGACACCCAGCTGATATGTTTGTTTACTGCCAGTTCACCGTTTTAATCAGCAAAGTCTGAAATCAGAACAAAAGTGTTGCCTGTAAGGAGCACAAACACATTTATTTTCTAACGGGGAGATGAAAGGTAAAATGTTGAGTCCAAACAGTGGTTCAATTATCAAAAGGTTTCAGCTGCCTCTGAGGGAAAAGCATCCATGTGCTGCTAGTAGACCTTATTAATGCAACACAATCCAGAGCCTGCATGAAATAGGGGTGGGAGTGCAGTCAAAGACCTGTTTCTGTGGAAAATCAGTGTCTGGTGGATCCATTGAGTCTTAAAAGACAATAATGATTTTAACCTCTGTGAGATAAATGCCTTCCAAGTTTCGTCAACAAACAGGCAAAAAAAAAAGTAACTAAACAAATTATGAACTAATTAGGACTTTGAATGGAAATTTAGCATCCCAGTTTCTCAAACGCTAAGCTTCAATTTGCTACTTTTGAATATTTTGTTGTCTCGCCAGACAAGATGCAGACATTACTGAAGTTAGAGGTTAAATATGGACATTTTTCTTAATTCTAACTTATCATTTGGGCAAAATAATATAATTATTGGAGAAAAACTATTATAGGGCTGTTTACAGTTATAAACTGGAATTCATTTCAGATTAGCAATTATAGGGTGATGTCTGCCACAACTATCACTAAAATGTTCCTAGTTTTGCTATAATCTTACTTTAAAACTTAGTTATACTAATCAAAAGTAAAAATGTGAACATTCAAACCAATAGATCACCGAGTTCACATTAAGTCATTCTAACCGTGGTAATTAAAGCCATTTTTCGATAGATTTGCTTCCGCGAGGCCTGGTGGAAGATTCTTTCACCACAACCACCACATGAGAAATGAGCATTAACAAAGAAGCACTACGTTGCTTTGAGTTCTGTGAGCACATTACTAATACAATGACAAGAGAAGCTCTCAACCACCAGACAACCTGAAGCTTAACTTCAAGACAGCAAGAAGTAAATCTAAAAGGGAGTTTTAATTCCATTCTGGATGGGATGTGGCTGCATGTTTGATGTGAGAAAACTCCCGGGCAATCAGAGAGTGCAGAATTCCAGATTAACTTTAAGCCATTGAGCCCTGTGAAAGCTAAGCCACAACAGCTCTCCTGCTGTGATCTCATCCTCTTTTTTTTTTCTCCCCCTCTTCTTGCCCTGTCACCCCTCTTTTTCGTTTTCAAAGCTGGAGATAGTTTCCTACCAAAGGGAGAAGTTTGAAACCTGCTGCCAAAATCAACCAGTGACATTTGCCAAAAGAAGTAGAGATTTCCAGAGCCTCCACCTCCTTTTGGGACGTTACTTAGTAATGTTGGATGACTAATTAATAGCAAGTTGTAGCTTGAAATATGATGAGTAAAGCAAACTTCTCAACAACACACTGTTAGGTGGACTATCATATCACTTACAAAGTAGAAAGACAGTTTATTTCATTCATTTTTTTCCTGATATTTCCCTCTGATTTGCACATCTAAACAGTGTTGGAGCCAAAGACTGTTCTCAGAGCCTTGTTTTGACAGATGTTTGTAATAAAAGCACAAAAAACAGACCTTTAACTGGTCAGTGACAAAAAAGCAACGAACAAATAGGCAGGAAATTCCAGCCTGCTGTGTTTGTTTCGTTAGTGTTTATGGTGGTCTAGCCTTTGAAGAAACCCCAACTGTGGATAGGTTCTACCTCATCCGAGAAACACCGAAGAAAAAGAAGGACTTTTGGCAAAAACAGTATATTTGGATTTTGCAGCCACACTCAGAAACTCAGCAAACTAGAACCACTGGGAAAGCGTGTGTGTCAAATTTACAAACCAGAATAAAAACTTTCCATCACTCCTACACTTATGCACAATATAATAGGGAGGGATGGCACGTTACCGCAGTGTGGGATTAAGCAAGGTAAAAGTTTTCTGTCTGATTAGAAGTGGAGCTCCCTTTTGTGGATAAAGGACAGAAATTGACTTTAAAATCCCATACCACGTTAGTCTGAACTAGTTTGTACATGCCCGAATAAACTGTTGTACTGAAGTTCTGCCAGTCGTAAACAAGAAAATCTCCTTAAATCTTTTTGGGGTTGCAATAATTTTTACAATTAATCTTTTCTTTGTATTCCCTGAGGGGCAACAAATGGTAAAGCCAAAAAGCTCATTAAAGCTTGTGACAGTGAGCTCAAATCACTCAGATCAGTGATCTTCAAGGTCAAACTCTGCTGGCGGGGAATTATAAATCCATTTTCATGACAAATCCAAAGAGACAGCATTTCAGAAAACAAATCAGCAAATCTGTATATCGTTTTGAATCCCATCTATTTTGAATACAAATGGATGACAAGGGATTTTCATCTTCATCTTTCATCTTCAATGACAGGGAATTTGAAGGTAGTGTGAGCCATTTCAGAGTTCCGGATTATACGGGATGCGTATCTAGTAGCCTACGATATACTCAGGGTTCAGCATAAACCTGCCTATGTCAGATACTCTTTTTTAAGTTGTAAAAATAGAAAAAACTTTTAAAATAGATGTTTAGGTCTTAAACTCATTCAACACTTTCAGGAATGTCAAATTCATTTTGTGGAAACAGATTTGATTTTCTTTGTGTTTTGATTGGCAGCCGTGCCAGCTGACTTTACCAGATTCTACTGTAGACACTGCTGACTGGCAGGGAAATTTGAATCAGACATGGATCTGATCAAATTAAACAAAACAACTGTTATTAACATCCAGTCCAATTTTTGCCGTGAAACCAGGTTTGGATGGGTTTTTAGGTGTTGTAATGGTCCGGACTGAGCGTGTTGCAGTCTGTAACAGGATGCAAAGGTCACATCTGCCCCCAGGGTGCCAAACGAAGCGTCACCCCACAGTCTGTGGCTTCCCAATTCAGCCTAAAAAAAAATAAAAAAAAACCCAACCCGGAACCAAAGTGGAACAAAAATAATAGCACAAAAAATGTGTTTTTCTTTGTTTTTTTCTAATGAAAGTTTGTGCACGAATAGAAATAGAAAAACTAAGCCTCGGGTGCCTTCCCTCCACCTCCCCTCGTTTTGTCTCCACATCTGGTTCCACTCACTGCTCGGACTTTTGGGTCGTAGCATTCCACGACACCAAATCCAAAATCCGCAGCTTTTTAAAGTACATTTGCAAACTGGAAGTTCTCACCTAGACAAAAACATGCTCAAAAGCTTCAACATCTGCCTCATTTATCGACTTCTGAGCATGAAAATCATATGAACTCAAGCGAGTTTCTATAGTTTTTTTCCCCCTCCTTACCTGTGCTGCTTCTCTTCAGTTCCAGACTAAAGATGAATAAATATAAAGTGCATTTGTAAAATATAAGTTGACGAGTTGTCCATGTTGCCCCTGATTCCTTGTTTCGGTGTCGCTCGTTGCTTTGCATGCTCACAGCCACAACACACGCGCGCACACGCTGCGAAAACAACCCGACCGAGGCGAGAGAGGAAAAAAAGAAAGAAAAAAAAAAGAAGTAGCAGAAGGAAAAAAGAAGTGAAGCCGGAGCTGCAACTGGATGAGTGCTTCACTGATGCAGAGCTGAGGGCGAGTTTTTGTCCGCTAGAGCTCCGTCTGCCTCTCCGTCAGATGGGGCTGGAATGAATGGAGAAGCGTCAACAGCGTGTGTGTGTGTGTCGCAGTGTTTGTGTGGCTTTCAAAATGAGTCAAGTGAGTCCACGTCAGTGAAGTAAAAGTCCAGATTTAAAAGTTCTGTAAAAGTTTGTACCAGCCATAATCTAGTGGCCACAGTCTTTCTTTTTTTTTGTCTGACTCACTGACTTTTCACTGTTTTGAATTTGCCTCTAAATAAAACCCATTTCTACATTTTTTTATCTGATAAAACCTACACAACTCCTTAAAATCAAATGCAGTGCACGGGAGGCTTGACATGATAAAAAGCTTTAATTCATCTTAAAATAAATCCCTTGATATACCTGAACAAAAGTCTTGGATCATCCCTTATTTCTGTAGATTTTGATTTCAAGGAGCCACTTTCTTGTAACTGTATAAAGTGGGATGGATTGGAAGATAAATCAAAGCTTTCTGGGGGGTTTATTAAAGTTTTTCTTTGGCTGCGTATGTACCTGGTCGTTTTCAGACAAATTTTCTGTTAGCCAATCTGCTTAATGTTGACTGATGATTCATTCAAGGGGGGGAAAAAAAGCTCCTACCTCAAGGGATGAACCAGAATTAGATCAACACAACTCAGCAAAGAACCAATTTCAAATCAGATCTTTTCTCCTCTTTTAGTTGAATCTGCCCCCCGAAAAAAAAAGAAAGAAAAGAAAAGGCTAAAACACTGACAGGCTTAAATACAGCCTTATAAAAAAAGGGATGAAAGTGTGAAACTTTATAGTTCTTTGGAAATTAGAGGTTCAGCAGGAATTCTATCAAGTACCAAGTCAAGAGAAGTCTATATACTGCTTCGTCTTGGTTATATTAAATATCTAAATATTAACATGTTCAGTGTGTGTCCAATGACATCTACTTGGTTTTTAATAAATAAATAAATTCAGGTTCAAAGCCTTTGTTGAATATATATTTGATTTATGGTCAGTAAAACCAAATATATAAAGAAAATCATTAATTGCCAAGTACAAAGATGATGTGCATGAATACATTTTTAGCTGCACCCTAAATTAAAACACATTCCTTTAAAGAAAAAAAGAAAAAAAAGGTGGGAAATCGAGTCACACAGAACAACAAACACATTTTAACCAATAGTATTTAATGGTTTATGCGACTTTCTGCTAAGGCCCAATCTCCCCCAACAGTACTATTAGGTAAACCAGTCCCTTGCATTTTATTGGCCAAAAATAAATTCAAACATACCTAAATAAATATGTGTTTATGGAAAGGGAGGGGGGGGGGGGGAATCAAAACAGTAACAATTCTAATTAAAGGCAACTTGAAAACACAACAGTTTTCTCCATAAACTGGTTCATCTTTAACAATTTAAAAAAATAAAATAAAATCAATGGTAAAAGGAGTATTTTCTCTGCAGCTTCCACTTCATTTCAAGTAGCACACCTCTAAAACCATTCATTATAAAATCTGAGGTGAAACACTGCCACCAGCTGGAAGTTATAAGCTTTGGTCACAGGAGTTTGAGGAGGATATGGAAGAGGGAGAGGGGAAGAGACGGTAACTTCTGTCCCTTCTTGTCACAAACTACTTGGGTCTGGAATTTTTAACGGGGCAAGGTTTTCCAGAACAGTGAGATAGATGACATAGCTCCGTAGGTATTTTAGGTTCAATACATTAATGGCCCAGACTGGCGTGCTCTGCTTCAGAGAGATGAGAACAAACTAAATGTTTGAACTTCGGGAGTTCCGACTACCTTGGAGCAGAATGGCTCATGCATGGGTGAATGTGTGAGAGTGCACATGAGTATGAGGCCTTCTGCAGTCCGGTTCCATCTGGCCAAGCTGAAGCAGTTCTTTACTTCATTTTATTTTCTTTTTTTGAAGCAGAAAAGAAAAAAAATCTGAAACACTAAACCCCACTTTTCATCAACACAGTGCCAAATCTCGCCCTGTTGCTGTGTGAGTCATCCAGGGCTTTGACCCCCAGAACAATGCCACCCTTTTGAAAAAGCAGGATAGGTGGGTTGGGGTGGGTAGACATCGGAGGGATGGAGGACAACAGCCTCCCTTCACAACCCCTCTATGACTGCTCACCCACCCCTTGCTGCCAGTTTCTACCGGTTTCCCTTGAGCTCTTCATGGCATGGTGGGATGCTGCTGGCGGGGGGATGACAGTACGGCATCACCCCCACCCCATCCCACCCTTCTCAAATGATTCAGTCAGTCCTTTAAGGGGTGTGGGCTCAGTTTGAGGCGCTGCTGTTGGAGGAGCTGGATGTGGAAGCCACGGCCATGCCGGAGGTGCCCGAGGAGGCCACCGACTTGCGGATGTGGGGCATTAGGAAGGGGTCACTGGCCAGCTGGTGCACATCGATGCGGTCCTCCTTACGGTAGACTAGACAACGCCTTATAAAGGCCTGGAGAAAGAAAAGATGAGACCGATAAATAATCTCAAATACAGACATTAGTTTTTATAATATTTAGGTAAACGTTTTTTAATGTATTTATTTATTTCTTCACTATATACTTTGTATGTATACAGTAGTGATGTGCGGGCTGGGTTTTTTCTGACCCCCCGGTCCCACATATGTAACCCAACTAATTTTCACAACCCACCCTGCCGCTATTAAATACACACTAAATATGCAATTGAAGGCTGATTTTATTTGGCCTGAAAAACGTGCGCGGCTGACATTGCTTGTTGTTTTCCTGACAGAAGATCGCAGGTTATGTGCATTGCATCCGCATATCTAATGAATAATCTAATAATAATAATCTCTAATAATAATAATTTATATCTAAGTGAAAATTTCTTAAACCGACCTGAGGGCAAAGGGTTACGGGTCAGTCTGCACATCACTAGTATATAAGGAAGACGGAAAGTATGGTTATTGTGGGGCTGGTGGGACGGTATATATATAGAAAAGCAGCGAGTGAATGACGTCCAGTACCTTAGCTTCTGGTGTGACAACGGGTTTAGGGGGAAATTGGACATCTGTCGCCTTCAGAATTGTGTTTTCCTGCAGGATGTCCTGCTGGGACTGGTTGTGGCCAAAGGGCTGAGGAGAGAAGAGATGGAAAAGACGTGTTGCTGAAATATTTCCCTGAAGTTTGGGCAAAACTAGCTAAATCTAGCCAATATGAACAATTTGAAGCCTAATCCTTATTCCTCTCCTTGTACTGCGTGGCTCTATACCTTCATTTTAAAAAGTGGAAAGTTGCCTCTTTTCTTTTGTAGATAAAGAAGTAGTTGTCATCTAGCCCTTCAACTGGAGTGTTGACGGTTATTTGAATGGCTAGATGACCACTAATCCTTGATCCATTAAAGAGAAGTACTGTGGGCAGGGAGAGGGAGGGAGATGCTATTCTATACAGTTAAAACAGTCAGTAGTATTTACAGAAAAATTCTCAATCAGGTTAGATACAAAGATTCTTATGGTCCGATTATATTTATCTATTTACTATCCTGCAAAAATAAAACCAACTTTAGAATTCAAAGGTTGCGTACATGTCTTGCTACTGAATTAAAAAAAAAAAAAAAAGGTTGCGTCTCCTACCTTGCGACCATACAAACACTGGTAGAAAATGACACCCACAGACCACACGTCAACCTTGTTGGAGATTTTCGGGGGTTCCTTGCCAACTACAAAACACTCAGGAGGCAGGTACCTTAAGAAGAAAAAGGGATCCATATTAATATACAGTATATAAAATCCACAAACCCTGTAATACTGTCAAAACTTTCTAAATGCTTTTAAATCAATCATCTTTTTCAACCTCACCTTACCTCTTGGTCAACACATGAGGGGTAATAGAATAAAAGTGTAAACAAGCACAGAGAATAACTATGATGTGTTTTAAGTTAAGTAATCAGTGATTGCTCAACCCATGTGTGAAGCTGTGGCCTTTAGCCACAGCCGTATTATGTGCAGTGCAGATTTTAGTTACTCAGGCATAAAGCTATTCATGAAATGTCTCTGTTGTTCTATCATTCCATTGTTATGGCTCTACAGTACATCTCTAGTCAAAGATAAAAACCATTGATCTTTTTATGTAATCAGATAGACGGACAATTTCCATCAAGCAGAACAAGCTAGCCCGAGTATCTCATTTCTTTTTTTCAACTTTACATTTCAGACAACAGTGAAGTCTGAAATATTCTTTATAACCCCACTCAGTTAACATCACGCTGTAGAGTACTCCTACTCCCCTGTAACTTAAAGAGACAATCAGCTCGTACCGTTTCATGTCAACTCTCTGATCTGTGAGTCAAGCATGACGTAGACTCTTTTGCACTCTCTGCCGCCTTTAAGTGGCGGACTTGTTTTTATTTAGAGCGGCTTACTTCTCTGAACATCGCTTGCTATTTTACATAAATGGAACAATTATTGAAAGTATCCTTTTTCTTAGTTATGCGGCCAATGAAATAATCTCAAAATTAGATTGTGATTAAATTTATGTCAATCTCTGTGATAACCATGAGACATTTTCAGCCGATCCATGTACAGAGCCGGCTCTGTATCCCTCAGGACACTCCGGTAGACTGTCACTTTACAGCAGCATATAGATTTATGGCACCATCACACGCCAGCAGCTGGATATCAACACACTGGCCATTTTGAACGCACACTGATTTAAAGAAACGCAAGAGGACATTATCGGAGGGAGAAAGGAAAAGAAAGACAGAATGTGACAGAACAAAAGATAAGACTAGACTCGAGATAGGACGGACTATTACTGACTGGAGTGAGCTCAGAGTAAAGGTAGGATGCGAAATGCATATCAAATTGGTAGCTGTTAGGGGGCGCCTCACCTCTGCCAAAGTCCGGTAGTGCTTCTTAAGCCCACTTCCAAAAGTCAAACATGCCTTTACCTCAATACTTTTCTTTTATTCTATTTATAGATTTGCAACTCGTTGCCTCATCTGTGATTGCACCTGGTTGCCTAACCACCAAGAAACCCCAGGAGGGAAAAAAGAAAAAAGGAAACTAAACAGAAAGTCAGAAAGAACAAGTCTAGCTGAAGAGAGCTGCGACAATAATAATGTAATAATACTTTAGTCTTTACTGCTTCTGACTAATTACAAGTACGGTGTCAGATCAGATGAAAATCTTACCAGTAAGTCCCTGCTCCCTGTGAAGTCAGCTCCATCCCATCCACAGAGTTGTAGCTGTCATCATCCATGATCTTCGAAAGGCCAAAGTCTGTGATCTTAATTTCCCCACAGGCAGTGCCGTTCACAAGCAGGATGTTACCTGACCGGGTAAAAAGGCCAAAGTCTATCAGTTATCATTTTATCTGATCAAAAATATTCATATTAGTTTGGATTTTCTAAGTTATGCTTATTTGTAATCGTATAACAAACACTGACAAGATCATAGGCCATATCTTTAAGTTTAATTCACACAATGTCATAAAAAAAACCCAAACAGCACTATCAGGAAAGTGGTTACTTCAATCTGCAGTAAAACTGCAAAAAAACAAAAGGAATTGTGCAAAAGTCTTGAAATGCAAAAACGTCATTGATTGCGAGCCTTACCGGGTTTAAGGTCATAGTGAATAATTGGCGGTCTGATCTCATTTAGGTACTTGAGGGCATTCACTATCTGCATGATGATGGAGCGGCCTTCCTTCTCTGACATAAGCTTGTGCTGCTTCAGGTAGAAGTCCAGGTCATTGCCCTCGCAGTACTCCAGGACTGTGCAGAACCTGCCCCACAACAAGGAGATATTTAACAACCTTGACTAAGTCGGGATAGAACAAAAGAGAACCATCAAGATTAACTTCATAGGTGTGAATATATATGTTGGAATGACTTACGAGTCAGTGTCGAGTGAAAAGTAGTCATAGAGTTTAACTATTCGCGGATGGTCCAGCTCTTTATGGATTCTATATTCTCTGCATGCATGTCTGAAATAAAGACATTGACATTAATTTAAGATATGAACATTACATAACTGAATTTAATGAGCCGTGATAAAAAATACAATATTGCAGTCTTAAACACTCACTTGTGATAATTTTCCTTCTTCTCATCCCTCCAGTTCTTGTTTAACTGGTGGATTTTAACGGCAACATACCTCTGCTCTGTCAAATCAAAGGCCTGGAAGATAAAAAGGTTTCTTGTTAGATGCAAACTGCTTTTGGGATTACTTTGCTTTTGCAGCAGTGGCACTTGTCTCACATTAAAAGACTTGTTCATTAATCTTTTAACTGAAATGACAACATTTCCTTTGGGCATTCAGTTACCTCGAAATGTTAATGTCAGCTTAATTTCATACTGGCCAAGTCTGCACAGGGAACACTTGAGAATTAAATAAATCAGCTTTAAGTAACATCCCAAGATGAACTTTGAATTAACATCTCTGACACTAAAGCAGAAGAACGGCATGTTGGGGACAGACACTGCAAATCTGTCTCATTTTCAAATCTAGAAAGCAACTGTATAAACTAAAACTACAGACTAATTGACCTCTCCCCCTACTATACCAGAACAGAAATATTCGTCCATCTCACCTTGTAAACTTCACTGAACCCTCCACGTCCGAGTAAATGGAGTAGCAGATATCGGTCATTTAGCGTAGGGTGATCTTTGAATCTGACCAAAAGCAATAAGGACATGAAGAAAACAAAACATGTTTAGTAATTAAAACACAGTAATGCAGGAGTAGTTTAACCTGTAAAAAAAATCCAACAAATAATAAGAAATTACTATTACCCATGCACGCTCTTATTGCAAAGATTAACTGTTTGGGATTTTTAATGGCATATCTTTCCTTTCTCATCAATTTAATTCGAGGGTCAATCTCACAGTAAACATGCTGGCATCAAATTATACTTGATGTGAAAAGGGAGAAAACAACCAAAAGGAAAAAAGGATTGTATAAAGATGAAGTCTCCTGTCCAATAGCTTCACAATTTATTGTGCTTACCATCACAAGCAAAGCTAACAGATCAACTAGATTTCTCACTTTCCAAATGATGCTGGCAGGAGAATTAATTTTAAAGCCGTTTATGTAACAATATAAAGGAATTTAAAGAACAAGCAGGAACCTTGTGTTGTTATGCATTACGTATCTCAAAAATAAAAATAAATCATACTGGGAATTATCCTCATTGTGGATCCTTTTCAGCTCACGTATGTGTAAGTTTCGCACTCGCTCCAATCTTTCTAGCTCTGCTTGGATCTCAGCTTCTTCCTGTAAAAAGGTTCAATAAAATGACGTCAAAAGTTTAGCCGGAGAAAAAACCCCAAAACACAACAATCACGGTCAGATTTTACCTTCTTAAGATGTCCTAGTCTCAGCTTAAATATTTCCTCCTGCTCATGGTACTCTGCCTGTGATAATCTGTAAGAAAACACAAACTATATGAGTAAAACTTTGAATGTTTATATTTGGGAAAGGAAAGAGCTGGGGGTGGGGGTGGGGGGAGCAAAGATGAATAAATAAAAAAAAGACTGTACGTTTCACTTTCCGTTCCATTGGCTTTGCTTTTGCGTTTGTTTTGTTCCAGGCTCGGTGGTGGAGTCTGAACCATAGAGGGCGGCTTGCGTTTGGCCAGCAGCTTCCTCTGCCTTTCAATGTCCTCTCGCTGAGAATTGATCCTCTCTTGTTGTCTGGAGGCCAACGGCAAATTAGTGAGACAGACAGTGAGTGAAATTTTCCATTTGAGTATGATATTCTGTAAGCTCTCAGGCTCTTGAATTCAAAGAGGAGCCTTTTCTTAAGCGGACAGAAATACACTCAAGTAAATTACAAGAGATGACATTTTATTTTGTTTTTATTATACCAAAAAGAAAAAAAGAGAAAAAGGACCCTCACTTGATAAGGTTTTGGAAGGCATATCCATCTGTCCACTGCTCAGTGAAAGATGCTCCGTGTCTTACTGTGGTAAAGTGGCCCAACCGAAGCCTATCCTGCATACTTTTGTCCCGACATGCCATCTTTTCTTGTTTGGACTGATGATGAGAAAAATAAAACAAAAAAAATAATAAATGCATCAATTCTGATTTGTTAACTTCACACTTTAGAAAACAACACTGAAATAAGTCACAGCGCTTTTTCATGAACATACCTTTTCAATGAGCAGCTTCTTGGACATAGTCACACACTTATTTAAACGTTCCTTGTATCGCTCCAGCATCCTTTGCTGTTCATCAATTTGTCTTCTGAGATCACAGTTTGCCTACAGCAGAACATACGAACAGGAAATGGTCAGGTTAAAAAAAAAAAAAAAGTACATTTTTTACATTTAACCTGTTTATACATGCACCGCAGGAATGTCTAAGTTCTAACATGCCTTGAGTGAAAAATCATTTCAGTGAACATTAAAACACTCATAACCACTGAAAAAGTCAAGCAGAGCAGTAGAGATGAAATGTAATGAGATTAGTACCCGCAGCAAATCGTCTATTCGGCCTTCCTTCTTCTCCAGGTCAGAGTTCTTGTTGTTCTCCATTGCGGTTAGTTTCTCTATTGTAAGGTCAGACTAAAGGTATAGTGAGCACAAAAGTGGTTGTTAATTGTAGATCATTGTGCATCCCAGATAAATGTAGTGCAACAGAGTCCTAATAATATCCAGTTTTTTAAAAAAACATATATTTCTTGCAACTCACTGTTTCATACGTCAAATACATGACTTATTTTCATTTACAACAGAGTTAATAAAACAAACAGGCAGCCAGGTATGAGTAGAGTGTGGAGTACCTGTGTGGCTTTGTGGAGGATGTGAAGAGAAGTTGGCTTCATCGAACACGAGGAATGCTCTGTGTTGACCGAACTGATGGAGGAGGGGCTTCCCTGCTGTACCTGGGAGGCAGAGACATCCAATTAGAACCTTTCACATTCCGAGGACGTCCAAATGTGCAACGGTCCCCCTTCATTGATAATTTATCAGGACCTGGAGCAGCATCTCATAATAAAACACGACAACAGCCTAGTAAATGTAAATTGGAAGCGAGTGAGATGCAAGATGCAGGTGTTAGGCTCTCAATAAAAGAGTGCTTTGAAAGTCTTAAATTGATCTGGTGGATCACCTATACATGAAGTAATGTAAGGCATCTAAAAAAAATCAAAAATCAAAGCACCAACAGATTCACCTACACTTATTTCTACTATCCTGTGCCTGCTTGAGTAAGTGCTTGCATCACAAACATTTGCACTCTGAAGATATTCCTCTTTCCTTTGTTTTGACTTTTAAGATAACTTTCACTTCTGGTGATCAATCTTGTACTTTACACTGAGCTGCCCACCGACTCTAGCCCATGTTTACAGACCAAATGAGATTCTTCCCATCTGTAAACAATCCTCAACTGGTGGTGATACTAACAAGCGTGGAGGAGAGAATGGCAAGAAAGAGTGCAGAGAGATAAAACAGCGTGAGAAACACCATCGAGCAAACATGCTCACCATGACAGGAGGGTTGGAGAGAGAGTGTTGTGGGGAAGAGCGGACCACTGGTGGAATTCCCCTGGCAGGGCTGGTACCAGGACCACTACCTCCCGCAAACTTATAGACACATACGGAAGGAAAAGGCGAAAAAGAAAAATGCAGTTCAATGGAAAGACTGAGATGGCTAAAAGGAGGGTGTTAAATAGTACGCATGAAATGTTATACACTGCAGAGTGAAATGAGCACTGCTAGGACACAGTGTAACAAAGATGCTAGGCAGTTTTCTGCAACTCACCTCGAAATAATCACTAATTTTATGTCCTCTCGCCCCTGCTTTGCCTGTAAAAGAAATAAAAGGCTGTTCAGAAGAAGAGGGACATGTCAGAGACATGATGAAAGGACCATCAGAGAAACAGCCTTACCTTGGCTGCTGTCAAAGTGGTCTGCTTTGCGTTTTCTTGCTCTCTGGTCATTTGCTTTTTTCTCAGGAGTCTGGAAGGATAGCGACATGAATTTAAAAACAATTCTGTTGGGAAGTAGCAGAGATGCTTGGCATAAAAATGTTGCCATCAGACAGAGACTAACCTCTAGCTCTTTGTCACTTAGAGAGCCCACACTGCATAGACTCTGATTGGACGATTCATTTTGACTCTGGCCTGAGCCCTGTTAAAATAAAAAGGGGCAATCAAATCCAAAAATCCCTAAAAATAACAAGTACGAAATACATACATACAGAATTGCACTTTTAATATTCATGAATTTGCAAGAGAGCTACAAAAAAAAAGTTAGAAACTGCAGAGTAAAAAAATGAAGGAAAGGATGAAAAGCTTTGCCTAAATACCATCCCCATTAAATTCCCACTGAATGAAGACCTGCATCAGTACTATTGCTGGTTCCCTAGGTGATGCCTGTCAATCAAATGAATCACATCAGAATTCAGCAGGCACTGTCCAATCAGGAAGAGATACTTAGTCATTCAGAGCACACCAGAGCTCTCTCCCTGAACTCTCCTAAAATGGCTGAACATTAGGCATGCTGCTGGGGCTGTATTCCTCCCTCTGTCTGTCACCTTTAGATAATGTCATCTATTTTTTTTTCTATTCACCATAGTCTTAACCATTTTTGTCTCCCCCGGATAAAACTATTGAAAAGATGCTCTGCTTGATCTAAGAATTACAGCTTATTTCAAACCCTCCACATCCACCTTAATCATACCCAAACTGTTTGATCTCAAGGAAATGCACTTTTGCAACCGTTTTAGGCCTCATCTGCTCCATTAACAAAAAGTGTCCTATCCCTTTGTCCTAAAAGGATGACAATTTTCTTGTCTTTTATGCCTACTCGGTAATGACAGAAAGAGCAGCAGTGCCTGTCCAAGGTCAAGGGAAAAACTCTAAACTACTCTGTGACATTGAAGAGCTTTTAGACCACCAACCCATATTTCTTCACAGCCATTTGCCGACAAACTTCACTCTCACTCCCTCTCCACACACACATTACATCCCTTGTCATACAGGGTGATCGTGGCAAGATGCCTTAGCGAGCGCCGCCATTTTCTCTGCGGCAGCAGCCATGCCATGCTCTGGGCTCTGCCTATTGCTGGCACAGGGCCCACTCCTGGCACTGACTCTGGCTCCTTAACTGTTCCAAGATCACCTTCCACAAAGACAGATCCATCCATGTAGTAAGACAGGGGGGTGGAAGGCTAAATACTGCCTCCACTTACACCTGGTCAGGAACTATTTCTGCATTCCTCCTCTGCCATCACTCCTCCTCCCCCAACCACCCCTGTCCCGTCTGTGGCCTTTTTGGCAGGCATGACTACTTGCATATACAGCCACTACATCATGAGCCAAGGAGACATGCCATGTCATACCAGCCAAAAAACACAGACACGGCTCAACCTTCTCCAGAGACAGACAAAGAAAAGAGCGTGGCCAAGCTTGTCCAGGCCAAACAGCAGAGTGATGTGGAGGATAAAGTAAGATAAAGAAGGGTAGACACTTGCAATAAGGCATGATCAACACAATATGTGATTATAAGCTCTTTGACAAAAGTGTTCCCATGCTCTACTTTTACAACATCTGCTATAACACAAACCTTTGCCACACCGACCCCAGTAAAGCGAGCCTCCAACAGCTCCTGCCGTCGGGGGTCCAGGCTGTGCAGTTCTTCCATCATGGCTGCAGAAACAAGAGTACAGATTAAGGAGAGTGTTGAAGCGTCTGGAATATTCAAATGGTAGCAAGGGCTCCCTGTTTCAAAAGGTATTAGTTGTGATGAGTCATGGCTCTTTTTTAGTTATATGGATGTGGAAAATTCCTGTTCCGAGTCATCATTAAGCTTGACAATGTTTTACACTATCATTTATGTTTAGCAAGCACCAGCTTCCTAACACTGAAAGCACAATCTGGCCAAAACTAGAGCCAAGAAGGGATGTTTAGTATGCATCAAAGAGGAAGCCCAGATGTGTAAAGTCACTGCCTGGAAAATTATGGCATCACTTGATAACACCCTGGCATTACAGGCCTATGTTACATGGTGCTGTAGTTATAAAAGGTCACTGTTGAAAGGACTGCCAAGTACAGTCACAGCAATGGAAAAGGCCACAATAGACAATAAGTGCCCAGTTTACTGGCCTCTGCGAAGGTTTAAGTTACACGCCCAACACTGGATGCTATGAATGTTACCTATGGCTTGAATATGAAACAAACTGTAACGTACTGTGATTTTATCCAATTAAAAATACACTCCAGTCACTAACTTTGCTAATACATACAGGCTCAACGTATATTACAATATTCAGCATAGCTACTTAAAACAAATTACTGAATTATCCGAGATCTAGTGTTGGATAAACGAGCTAACAAGCATACCGATGTTGGCCATCACTTAGCGTAGCACTGTTAAAGAGCTAACAGTTAGCTAGTAACATTAGATGGGATTTCATTTAAAAGACATCGTAACAAAACCAAGCAAAATGTTTATTAGTGTTGACACAGTTATAGCTGTGAGGTTACAAAGCTACAGCCGAAAAACGACGCAATGACTGTCCAAAAAAAGCGTTACATGTTAGGTATGCAATGAGCTAGTGTTAACCCTAAAAGAAGCATCTTCTCAGTCGTTACCAGGTGCTCGTGCCACGACATCTGGACTCACTGTAGAAAAAAATACACCTTTAAAAAGATATTCTTTTGTTCGAAAATCTATCCATAACTCACTGTTAATTAAGATTTTCCCTGTCCTCCTTCGGTGTTGTTATCCTAAAAACCGTCTTCGTTGTTTCACCGGTGCTCGGTAGACCCTCCCAGGTTAGGCCTCATTCACAGCCGCGTCCCTCGCGTGCTGATTGTTAACGACCAAGACACGGGCACGCGCTGTGTAGCTCAAGGTAGACGACGGAGGATTCCCTCGGAGGCCTCGACGACTCCGGGTATCCCAAACCCGCCTTTACGTTATCCTTAGGCGGGGATCCCCATCACACCCCTCTCTGCGAGAACCATACCGTCTGGTATCTCCTCTCCACACAATGGCGACCCTGAAGTTTTTCAGCAGGTATAAATAAGGTCTTTATGCTAACGTTAGTTACCCCCCTATGGTATCTCCCCCGGTGGTGCGATGAATTTGGGGTCCTGGCTTTCAGCTCGATCAAAACAAAGTTCGGGTGCAGCCTCCTGACTAGCTGCAGGGAAGAAACCAATCTGTTTTCGGAAGTTGTGTTGTGGGAAGCGTTTCAGTTGAATCCGGATCGATTCGGTTCGGTTCTCATGTTTTTGCAATGTAAACAATAATCAGTAAAATCTCATATTTTCTCGTGAGATCGTTCAAGTATTTTCACCTTCCTTCTGTCCACGCCTGCCCCAAATCTCTTTTCTGGACCAATAGCAAACCCCTGTCTACACAATACAATTAAACTGCACCCACCCACCCACACAACTAGTGATAGATTATTATAGGAAAGTTCCATCTCAGTGTTGTTCACACCAACATACCATACTTACTTTACAACAATATACTGCTAAATTACATTTTTAAACCATTTATTAATATATGGGTGTTTAACTGCTGAAGAAAACTTTTCAAGGCAGCTTTAAAATCCTCTCCCTTTTTAAAAAGTTTTTAGAAAAGTTGTGAAGGTTTAAAACAAAACAAAAGTTAAATATGTCATTTGTTCATTTGTTTAAACTTTTATCTAACAGGCTCACATGAAATAAATAAAAATAAATACTTTCCCACATAGCCTATTCACAGTCCAACTTGATTGTATTTGGAACATTTAAACAACATGAAAGGAATTTGATGCCAGAAACACAGTTTTACCGATGTGTTACGAGGAATAAATTCTCATTCATTTGAGCTGCTCATCAGGTCTGATTTTCCGCATAACATGCCACACATTTTCAGTCCGAGACATCTCAGGCAGTCCAGTTAAGAGCACACTGTCCAGCCACAATGTTGCAAGTCAGTACCTTGTTGGTTGTGTGTCAGCAAGTCACCAATGTCACCAATGCCATCACACCATACCATTTTTATCTTTAGTACGTAGAACCCAGTGATATTTTTCTCCAAAAGCAGCTGAAATGATGACTCATCTGATCATAAAACGCATGTCCAACAGTCCATCTCAGAAGAACTTTACATAATAAAGTTTCTGGTTATATATATCTGAATGCAGCAATGGACTGTTTTCAGTAAATACGGTTGTCCAAGGTACCTCACAAGCTCATGTGTACATTTTTCACTGCAAAGGGAAAACAGAACCTAGCCTCTAACAAGGAAGATTGTGGCTCCAGACCAGTAAAAGAGAGAATTCAGGTCCAAAGAGTCTAAAATACCAGCATAGTATGTGCTCTCTTTGTGTCTCAAAATACTAAACTCTGATCCCAAAACATAAAGCCTATAACAATACATCATTTTAATACATCTATGTATTTGCCCGTATGCAGATTTTCCTTTGTAAAAACACTCCATGAAAGTTTCAACAACGTATCAGACAATACAATTACTTGCTTGTGACAATAGTGACAGCTAGCTTATTATGAGACAGTGGCTGGAACTTATTATATTGTTAGCTTGAACTGTTTTGTTAAACAAACAAAAAAACATTATCATGGATTGCTGAAAATCTGGCTATACTTTGCATCATGACAATAAAGGAATCTTGAATGAAATATACTATAAAATTATGTGGGAAGAAATTGTTGGGTGCCTAATTTCTCTGCAATCTAGCATTGAAAAATATTTTTTGAATAATCTTGGACGAAGTTTTGCTTTAAAAAAGGTGAGCCATGGCCCATCCTTGCTTCGAAAAACGTAAACCTTTGATGGCTTCTCCTTTTATAACATATCCTGACACCCTTACATGTCACCAATTAATCTGTTGATTGTGGAAATTTTGAGAATGGAGTTAGGCAATTACTTTACAATTTTCTCTCTGTTTGCTTTGCTCACAACGTTTTGCATGTGATGATGGCATTACATTTCTTATTTATTTATATTTTCTGAATTGAATGAAGTTAGTCAGTAAAAACACTGAAAATCATTCATTTGTATGTATGTTAGTCAAACAAAATCCGACCCCAACTCCGAAAAAGTTGGGATGCTGTGTAAAATGAAAATAAAACCAAATGCAATGATTTGCATAGCTCATAAACTCACATTTTATTCCCAATAGAGCATTAACATCATATCAGATGTTTAAATCTAGACATTTGACCATTTCATGGAAAATATGGGCTCGTTTTAAATTTGATGGCAGCAAAAAATCTAAAAAACATTTGAAACAGGGTGATGTTTACCATTGTGTACCATCCTCTGCTCTTTGAACAACCGTCTGAAAACATCTGGGAAGTAAGGAGACCAGTTGGTGGAGTTTTAAGAGAGGACTGTTGTCCCATTCTTGTCTGATGCAGGATTCTAGCTGCTCAGCAGTCCAGGGCCTTTGTTGCTGTACTTATCATTTAATGAAATGCCAAATTTTTTTATTTGTGAAATGTCTGGACTGCAGTCGGACCAGTTCAGCACCCAGACTCTTCTCCTGAAAAGCCATGATGTTATGATGAATGCAGTATTTGGTTTAGCATTGTCTTGCTGAAATAGGTCTTCCTTGAAAGAGATGTTATCTGAGCAGATGTTGCTTTAAACTCTCCATGTAATTTTCAACATTGTAGGAGCCTTCACAGATTTATAAGCTGGCCACACCATAGGCACTAATGCAACCTTCTCTTTAGTCCACAGGATTTCAGTTCATATATACATATTGTTGTAAATTTTGTACTTATCTATGTTCCCTGCTTATATACAGTATGTATGTGTAAACGTGTACATATGGATGTATATGTGTGTGTAAGAACATACATGTTCTTATGTATATATTGTTCTTATATCTTAATTACTTTTGCTGCCATGACTTTCAAATTGACTGTAAATTTGCAATGACAAAAAAAGTCTCTCTTAATTCTAATCTCTTAATCTATTATTTTCAAATAAGAATTTCAAATTTTGATTCATCTGACCACAGAACCAGTTTCCACTTTGCGTCAGACCATTTTAAATGAACTTTGGCCCAGAGAAAATGGCAGAGTGTCTGGATCATGTTCATATGGCAACTTCTTTGCATGAGAGAGAGCTTTAACCTGCATTTGTGGATTTCA
This sequence comes from Atherinosoma microstoma, assembly GCA_037177055.1. NCBI lineage: Eukaryota > Metazoa > Chordata > Actinopteri > Atheriniformes > Atherinidae > Atherinosoma > Atherinosoma microstoma. The sequence goes on along the minus strand of JBBBVU010000022.1, from coordinate 19,187,133 downwards.
CAGTGGACTGTGTTCAGACAGTGATTTCTGGAAGTGTTCCAGAGCCCATGCAGTGATTCCCAGTAGAGAATCATGTCTGTTTTTTAATGCAGGGCCTTCAAGATCATGAGTATCTAGTTTCACCTTCAGCTTTGTCCCATGTGCACAGAGATTCCTCCTGATTCTCTGAATTTTTTTGCTATTATACACTGTAGATGGTGGGATCTTCAAAGTCTTCTTTGGTGAACCTCTGCCCATCTTTACATCTGAGAAGCTCTGACTCTTTGAAATACTCCTTTTATACCCAGTCATGTTGCTGGCCACTTGCCAAATGCCCCTTTACTTGCTTTTGATTTGTGGCAATTATATTTTTCAGCCTTTTGATTTTTTTTTGCCCCACTCCAACTGTGTTTTTAGACATGTTGCTGCCATCAAATTAAAAATGAGCTAATATTGTCCATGAAATGGTAAAAAATTTTCTGGTTTCTCTATATTCATGATAAAATTGCTTAGATGTGGGATAAGTTTGACAAATGGTGTTTTTAGGATCTTTGAATGCAAATTAGTGTCACATCTACTGTGGTACATTTGATAAGTATTTTGTTTTCTGTTTTCAATTTTGTTTGTTTCTGAAAAAAATATACATAGCACACAGATGCACATACATACATACATACAGCATTAATTAGGGATTACCAGATCCAGAATATCAACATAATCCGGGCCAAACAATGTCAGATTCTAACATCTACCATGATGTCAAATTGTAATATTTTAAATTTTTATTTTTTTTGCCAATTATCTATTGAGTTAGAAGCAGTAATGGCAAAATTATCCCCCATCTCAATATCAATAGTAAAGAATCCTTAAAAAAAAAATCCTGGATCTAGACGCAAAGTTGTTCCTTTGTTCCATTTCGGAGATTTCCTGAAAAATTTATCAAAATCAATTTATTACTTTTTTGAGTTATGTTGCTAACAGACAGACAAACGTACGCTGCCGAAAACACAACCTCCATGCCTTGGCGTAAATAAACTATGGGTTTATGATATTTGTAAATCATTGTATGCGGTTTTATTTACATTTTATGCTACGTACCAATTTTTTAAAAATACTCAGAAGTCCTACTTAAATGTTCAATTTTGCGCTTAAAAGAAAAAGAAAAGGTCAATAGGTTTTTATAAATCATGCAATTTATTCAAAAACATCAGCAGATTAAAAACCATGTCTATCAGAATAGAAACCTTTTGACAAGGGTTACCAGCCCCAACAGAAAAGTCATCATTCTTGTAGCCAGGACTGCCACACCACAAGCATAAAACAAGGCCATCTGCACAATAGCAGCTGAAACAAGGGAATGCCTCTCGCTGTCCCGTCGCCTCCCCTTCATCACAAACACTAGAAATCTTCTCAGTCCCGAACATCCTCTGGAACAACACCACCTTCAGCTCAGCTCCGAGTTTCAGTTGTAGCTGAAGGTCAGGCCAGGCGGGTTGTCTCCTCTGCCCACCCCCCCCGGTGTCTCAAGAGGCCTTGCGGTACTTGCACTGAATCCACACCCTGTACATGGTGAGCTGTTTCCCTCTGTTCACCTGTAGCCGTCTGTCCACAAGGTTCTGCACTTTCTCCAGTCCAGCCTCAGTGAACATCTCATGAAGCTCATCTGGAAGAAATATAGCAGAGAAATATTTTTTATACACGATTAAAGAGTTAATCTGCTAAATAATCTTAATATATTATCAAGTTATCTTTATTCTTACCCTGAGTAAAGAAATATACTCGTGTTCCATCTCCTCGGACATAAAAGTTTTCTGAAAGACATCTTCCTGTAAAGAATAAAGAGACATTATTCAAAAAGAAAATTCACTGATGCCCTGCTTTTGTAACTTATGATCTGCTCAATATGGCATTAATACCCCAAGCTCATGTGGAGCTGGACTTTTTAAAAAAAAAGATTATTACAGACCTTTTTTTCTTTTTTAAAGTAACCAAATAAACAAGTAAATTTAGAAAAAATGTGCAAGCAGAAAAACAGATCTTAGTGAGTTACAGTTTAATAAAGGCCCTGTCTGAAACCGCGTGTCTAACCTTTCTTGAAACGAAGTTGTGCCATATCATAGCGTCCGTAGTCTCTGAGCAGCATCATCCCGCCAGGCTTTAGCAGGCGTGCTAATCTACTGATGGATACCTGCATCCTGAGAGATGGAGGAAACTTTTACACAAGTCTGCCATGTGTCAGACTAACTGAATACTGAAGCTAAGAGAAGAAATAAAGGTAAAGAAATGAGTTCATACTTGTTAGGTTGCAGAGCTGATAACACAAAGATTAGCACTATAACATCAAGGGTTCCATCGGGAACGGGGTAATTGGCTTCCACATCACTCAAGTCGTGAACGAAGGCAAAGCAGCGCTCCGAGTTGTACTCTGGGTTTGCCTGAGGACCAAAAAAAAAGAAAAAAAAAGAATCATTAATAAGTTCCAAAGCCTGGAAAAGAATACACAGCATTCTTTGATCATGCCTAAACTTTTCACCTTGACCAACTCCACAGCAGTGCTGGAGAAATCACAGCAGTAAACAAAGAGCCCAGGGTCACTGCAAAAAGCAAAACGCTGCAGTTACAGATTCAGATGACAAGAAAAGTCCTTTTCAAATCTCAAAACATTAGTGTCTTATCTGATCTTACTTGTTGGTCTTCAGTATTGGAAAAACTGTGTTCCCCACACCACAACCAACCTGTACAGAATACAATTTATACAGTATTATTACAGCTCTCCCCCCCCTCCCCACACACTTTCACTTAAGTCTGACAAAACAAAAATAATCTCTCACCTCCAGAATGCGATATGTGGCAGAGGAGCCAGGAAAGTCACAGCTGTCAAAATCCTTGCATTGTTTCTGATCTAGACCGTCCTGCTGGCTGTCATCGGTGTCCGACACACCTGGGTGAGACTCATGGTTCAGGCTACACTGAGGGGCTAACTCTGGGAACTCCGTGAAGAGCCAGTGTCGGTCTTTGAAGAAACGATTCTCGTGAATTGTGTAAAAGTCATTCCAGTATTCATTGGCCCGGCTGTCATATTCCTCTGTTTAAAAAAAAAAAAAAGAGGTATGGTAATAAAGTTGATGTTATAGTAAAATAGAACATTATGAACACTATACAGGTTGATGAGACAAATATATATTAAATCCTTTTCGAACAATTCAATAAAATGGAGGTTATTTGTGTTAAATTATTTAACATCTACAGCATCTAAAATGAATAAAAAAATATAGGCATTCTCTCATAGGTCAAATTAATGTAGACAACACTGCTGGTAGTTTCCTCCTGATTAGAAGCATTCATATTCACTATCAATTCTTTCTGTAACATTTATGAGCCATGTCCCGCACAGTCATGATGCTACCTTGTTTCTCTGGAGGCAGGGGGTGACTGTTTTCTAAGACTTTCTTCTTTGCAGCTTCCTCTTGTTCATCAGTCCACTCCACATTGTCCCTGTTGACCACAAAACACCATTATCTGGAGTGGATAAAGCAATGTGGGGATTACTAGCACACAAACACTTGACAGTGCTGAGATGCCTGAAGATAAAAAGATTTTCTTGTGGCATTCAGACAGCCCTGCAAGAAATAAAATAAATAGTCAATCACTTTAATAACTCGTTATCTGGTCAACGGTTTTCCTACACCATACTACAGTTTAAATCAAAACAAAACAACAAATACAATATGTCTTAATCAGAGACAAATACCGAGTAATACATTAAACACGTTGTCATCACTCTAAACAATAAACAATAAAAACAGCATCAAACATGACTGAAGTTAGACTTTAAAACTACACGTGAAGCATAATGTCCCATCCAGAAGATGCACATGAACGTCTCTGAACCGGTATGGTTCTCTGGTACCAACCATGCGTTGTGCTGGAAAACCTGTCGCGGGTCTGTGAGAAAACGTGTCCCGAACTGAGGTCTTTTTGTGTCTACGGTGGACGAATTTGACAGAATCAACCCTGTTTCCCCGCTGCCACCCTCCACTCCGTCCACAGTGTGGAGCGCCGCCATGATGGATCTGACGCACCGGAAGAAGAGGCGGAGTTTTATCAGTGATGCATTCAGGGATGAGTGAACATAATGAAGTCATAGGGATAG
>JBBBVU010000022.1:19143521-19164775 GCA_037177055.1 Atherinosoma microstoma | reverse complement strand
GCTTCATGGCAAAGGCTGTGAATACTTATGTACATGTGATTTCTTAGTTTTTTATTTTTAATAAATTTGCAAAAATTAAAAAAAAACATTTTTCACATTGTCATTATGGGGTGTTGTGTGTAGAATTTTGAGGGAAAAAATTGATTTAATCCATTTTGGAATAAGGGTGTAAACATAACAAAATGTGGAAAAAGTGAAGCGCCGTGAATACTTTCCGGATGCACTGTATCTGCTTATGATATACACATACACATACAGAGATAAGTAATTATACATAAACATTATTACTTTAGAGATAATCATAGTAATAATAGTAGTATGATTTGTTGATTTGTCTGAAAACAGTTTCAAATAACTTAGTTTTAGATAGGAATGTCTTTCCATGTCACACTGTCCTCTGCTGGACTGAAAGGAGTACAGATTTTTACAGTTTAAATGTAGTCTGCACAAATAGTTTAGAAAACAGCAAAATAAGAACAACTGGAAAACCTGCACCATAATTTTAAATGATTTTGCACGAGCTTAACAGACTTGATCAAAGATCTGATTGTACTGTATTCATGGGATGAAGGCTACTGTAAATGCACATTTAACAGGCATTTCAAGATATGTTTAACATCTGGATGTGCTGTCTTTGCTGTACACTCTTAAAGGGTAATCTGAATTCCCTAACAGTCTAAATATATGCACGTGATAAATCTGCGTCAAACAAAAACAGAATTCCATTTAGATTATCTATACATTTGCCAGTGAACAACACACCATAAACAAAATGAGGCAGCAAGCGGGATAAAACAAACAAACAAAAAAAAACCCAGACTGCTCCACAGAAATCAACTTATGGGAAGCGTGTGATGGGATGTGGTGAGGCTTGTAGAAGTAGACAATACTTCTTATCTCTGCACTGGTCCATTTATTGAATCTTTATCCCTGTGCCCTTCTCTTACTCCAGCCTGTTGCTAAGTTACTGCCACCCATGTCCAAGAACTGCCACAAAGACGAAATGACAGAAATAGAGAATTAAGCAGAAAAACTATGATGGGCAACTATTCTGCTGGCATCAAGCTCTCAGTGTAGGTGGATGGTGCAGGTAATACACAGTGGGCAATGAAAATCTCTCTCCAGTAATTTTTGATTTGGTTCAATAGGCATCAAAGCCACCTGTGGCAAACGCCCCCTCAGATGAATGGCATTTTGGGAAAAGCATAGCGTTGCTTGTCCTGAATAAAAACCTACAGACTAGGTCAGATGGCAGCCAATTAAGACTGAACAAGTAGAGAACGGGTGGGGAAGGGGGAGTTGGAGGAAGAGAGGGGGATGGAAGGGTCCTGACCTGCGTTACAGATCTATCCAGAGCTTTTTAAGCTTTTCAGTGTGAGAATGCTGTTGCAAGGAGCCAATATCGAAATGCAATCGCTCTCAGACAAAATCAGTGTTTGGTCAACCTCAGCCGGCTTATACTCTCCTGCTTTGCCGGGTTTAACTGGCAGGTGTGAGGGTCAAGTGGGGCGATATGAGTTTTTCTCAGGTGCACCGTCAGCCGGCTTATGAAATGTGCCCCACGATCGCTGATGTGGGACAATGTGTATTTGTGTTGTGACGCTTTGCAATCTGATCTACCTCCCGCTCTGGCCCCTCTGGATCTGAGGCTTACATTTCCCTCCTGAGGCTGATGGCTTATATGAGGAGAAAATAAACATTAATAAATAAACATTTAGCTCAGAATACATTAGGATGTAGAAATGGAAAAAGTGCAATAGGACTTTTTGAAGATCTTAGAGTCGGGGGAAGTTTAATGTAGCCTACTGTTAAATATGACACATATAGACTGAGAGAAAAGGATTGAAGGAACAAAGAAGACAAACTGACGGAAATTGGTGAGGAGACAAGACACGTCATGCTAGCCGGAGATGTGGAGATGTGTCTAAATGGAAATGAGGATAATGGGTGGCTGCTGAGTGCATGAGTTGCCTGCGTCGGAGAGACAGAACAGAAGTTTCTTCAGTGAGACTGATAAAAATCTGTAATCTGTATCGGAAAATAATAGATTTTCATCTGCCTTTCAAGCAGACAGACTGCAGTAGGTGCAGTGTGCACACATCTCTGCAAAAGGAATGAAGTCATTATCTCTTTTAAGTAGCTTTAATGACTGATGGTTGTTTAGTGTGGGGTTAATGTGGGACAACACTATCGTGGTGCTGCTGCAGTGGGTACAAGTATTTAATTAATGGTTGTATTTACAACTATGTCATTAGAAGCCCCAAAGGTGGCAAAATCCTTAAGATTAAAACACGGCCTCTAACATTCTCTTTATATTTAACATCTCTCTCTCTCTTTTTTTTTTTTTTTATAAAAGGGAACTTCCCTCTCATTGTTCTTGCCAGCATTTAATTGTTCACTCACACTCTTGAAGCACACCCAGGGACACCAAGACTCCATTGCGGTCCTGTATTTGCTTTGATCAGATAATACTGGGGAATCTTGGGATAAGAATTAATTGGAAAGGGGGGATGCTTCGAGGAATGTCAGGTGACAAGGCTCAAAGGGGTGTGTCTATTTTGAGTCATCAGTCGTGTCAGGCCCTGGGTCAGCATCACTATTAGAAAGAAGCGATAGGGTGGAGGGTGGGGTCACACAGCAAATCTCTGTTGCTAAGGATGTCTTCACTTAGTTTGTGTTGCTAGGCTGCCAGTCCTCTCATGGTTAGTTGAAACTTTCCTCTTCAGCTCCAGTTTTAATGGAAAGACTGGTATACTGCAGCACATTGCTGGAACCGAAATCCTACTGGCCACCCCTACATCGACCCCAGATTTGACCGGAAGAACTGTTTTGAGTCCTCTGACAGCCTGTACTGTGGACCCCTACAGGGAGAACATCTGAGAGGAAGGTTGACTCATTTCCCAAAATACGTGTCCTCGGTTGCTCCTTCTCTGCACTTTCGGAGAGAACTAAGACACAAGTGAGAAATTAATCACGGCATTTAAGAATAAGCAGACAAAACACATGTCATAGGACTTATTACCATAGGTCCTTAGTAGTTTGTTCATTTCAGAACAAACTGGTTGTTAAAATCATCGAAATCCTTGTTCTCTTACAGTAAATAGTAGGCTACAAGCATTTGCCACTCTAAGAAATATTTCTGTGAACAAACACAGAAGGTCCTGGCAGAAAATTACCAGGTAATTTTACAGTTAACTTCCATTAATCCAAAAACAGATAATTCTGTACTTTCATAGCCCTGTTACATTCATCGAACGATACAATACTGAACAAAAAAATATATTATTTACATCAAATTAAAATATTTACTTGACACTTGTTTTTTTGAAGCAGTTGAATTTAATTATTCAAGTTCAGTTATTAAAGACTAACTACAGAAGTTTTGTAGATTTTCTCAGTGACACGGCCCTTATCGATGACTAATGTGGCATCCATCTTGCATCCTACCTGTGTGAGCTCTCCAGCCAGTAAAAGATTCTTGTCTTATCTCTTGCTTTATGCCTCTCTCTCTTTCTTTTTCTCTCTTCCTCCAAAAGTTTCTTCTTGCATTTCTTTGCTGAATCAGGCAGAAGGGCCAATGTGTTGATATCTGATTGCTAGCATGTGATGTGGTGCGTAGGGCAAAACTCAGCTGCAATGTCAAGCGGCCGCCCAGAAGAAAAAGGTGTATAGTGCAGTTTCTCATTCTCGGGATGCTGCTGGGCAACGACTCCAGAAATGCAAATGATGTTGCTGTGCTAGCAAACAAGTCATAGAAACGCAGAGTTTTACGGTAGGAAAGATATGTAAAGCATCTTTAAGTCCTTTTCCAGCTATGTTGAATTTAACAGTAGAACTTTGAGAGTAGAAACCTAACCTCAGGTTACTCCAGAACACAGAACTCCAGAAATGTTTAAGTTTGAGAAGAAGTACTTGTTCCCAAGTTGCAAACACAGGTAACACAGGTAAAACTAATGTGAAAAGTTATAAAAGAAAATTTCTTCAAATTTTATTTGTACATTTGGCCCTGTTAATACAAATGTTCTTAGAGTGTGACAGTGGGAACTCAATGGAACAAATGGCAGTACAGATATGAACACATTATATTTATAATTAGTACTATTTTCTTCTTTAGTATCTATTCCGTGATTTTCACAGTGTATCTATAATTAATCACTTTGAAAAGAAAACCTTCACTGCAAGAATCTCTGGAGACTGCGACTTATCTTGTTAGCCAGCGTTTGGTATATTCACATGCATCCATGTCAGCCCATATCATGGCATTCCCACCTCTGTGCTTCACTGTTATGACGTCACATTCACTTTAGCAATCCTGACTGTGTTCACAACAAATACATTGGAACCCATCTAAGCTAAACAATTCTATCTCAATCTCATGTGGCCACATTCTTTTCATAATATTTTATATATTTTGATGTTGCAATTTTGTGCTAGAGATAAAGATGTCCATAGAGGTTACACTGTGTGAACTGTTAAAGAAATATGACTCACACTGATACATACTGTGCCAAGTCTGGAGCATCTGTTTTTCAGAGTTAGACTGTGCAGGTTTCCTGTAAATTGAGTCATTTAAGGAGGATAATCTCCACAGCTCTGATTAATGGTACTGCGGCTCACTCGTTACCTTCCAACTGCTGCTGCAACCGAGCCTTTCTGGAGTTTTAGTGGCAGTCAATTTACTTGTTTCCTTTTCCATCACTGATGACTCAAATGAGTTTTTCCAGTTCTTCTGGTTATTTTTGCTTTCCCAGTACCATGATACGGACATGAACACTGATCCAGAAGTGGGTCTTTTATTAGCTATCATTGGATGATCCCATGTTTTTAACAGTCTGTCTTATTTAGTCTTTTTTTTTCCCCTTAGAAAGAAACATTCTCTATCAACTCAGAAGTTTCATTATCAAAGTGAAGAATAATTTGGTATTTGAGCGTTATTGCAGAGCTAAAAACAATTTTACTGTACCTTTTGAAACTGCTGAGGAAAGCCTTAAAAAAATCAACCCATCTATCATCACACAATGTGTTGCAACATGCATACCTTTTGGAGGACAACATTCTGCTTATACTTGGACAATTTACTGTAGCTGGAGCACAAGATAGGCATTTATCCAAAAATAACTGTGATCTCATTTGAAATAAGTTCTGAACCCAAAAAGCATAATGTGTTTCCTTCCGAGGTGAGCAGGAATTCATGAATGTGGCTCTGGAAATCTCAAATCCCCATGTTATTGTGTACTAACAATATTTCTTCAGCATCAGTTTCTTTTCCAGCCCTTCTAGTGAGCAATGCAGCTTCTCATTAAGACCAACTTGTGCACGACGACAGCACACTGGTAATGAATAAGCTTGCCTAACATTTTTGCCATAAAACAAGGGAAGAAGAATTAAACTGTGCAGAGTCGACTATACCTTGACTTCTATTGCAACCCTCTATTGTTCATGAGAGTTTAAAAGTTTTAATGACATTATTTTATGTTGTGCACTTCATTTGAAGTTACGACTTGTGTAGTTAGTCTTACATTTGGCTTCTACCCATTCTTTTAAATCATACTTATAAAACCAAGAAGTATCTCAACATCCAGTTTATGAGAAAACAGCACAGCACTTTGCTGGAATGATTAAAATTTTCTTTATCCTAACTTTATTCTCCTCAATGACCAAAAGGAATATTAGATCAAAATAAAATAAAAAAACAAACATATTTTCTTCATGCATTTTAGCACCATCATGTGGCCAAATGGAAATGAAGCAATCCAGTCAAGTGAACAAATAACAATAAATACACTCGGGCCACTTTATTAAGTACACCTGCTCAATTACTTGTTAACACAAATAGCTAATCCTCCAATCACATAGTAGCAACTCAATGCATTTAGACATGTAGACATGGTTACGAAATCTTACTGAAGTTCTAGTGTGCATCAGAAAGAGGATTTAAATGACTTTGAACATAACATGGTTGTTGATACCAGATGGGCTGGTCTGAGTATTTCAGAAACTGCAGATCATCTGGGATTTTCACAGAGAATTGTTTAAAAAAAGAAAAGATATTCAGTCAGCAGCAGTTGTCTGGACCAAAATGTCTTGTTGATGTCAGAGGAGAATGGGCAGACTGGTTAAATATGATAGAATGCAATGGTGACTCAAATAACCTCTGGTTACAACCAAGGAATGTAGGATGTCATCTCTGCATGCAGAACATATTAAACCTTGAAGCAGATGGGCTACAGCAGCAGAAGACCACATGGAGTGCCACTCCTGCCAGCTAAATACAGGGAACTGAGGCTATAAATCCCACAGACTCACCAAAACTGGACAATAGAAGATGGAAAAATATTGTCTGGTCTGATGAGTCTCCATTTCAGCTGTAACATTCAGATGGTAGGGTCAGGATCTGGTGTAAACAACATGAATCCATCCTGTCTTGTATCAACAGTTTAGGCTACTGGTGGTGTAATAGTGTTTGGTATATTTTCTTGGCACTCTGTGGGCCCCCTTAGTACCAAATGAGACACCACAGTTTACCTATGTATTGTTGCTGACCATGTCCATCCCTTTATGACCATACTATACACATCTTGTGTTGGCTATTTCCAGCAGGAAAATTTGCCATGTCACAAAGCTCAAATCATCTCAAACGGGTTTTTTTTGGAACGGGACATTCTCATCATGGATGTGCAGCTGATAAATCTGTAGCAGCTGTGATCCCAAATGTTTCTAACACCTTGTTGAATTTATGACACCAAGAATTAAGACAAAAAGGGGTCCAACCTGGTACCAATAAAGTGGTCAATGAGATAAATAAAGCATTTTAAAGGAATCTTACTTCATACTCATTTTAAACAAACATATATTCCTTGTTTTCCTCTAATGAGTTCATCTATTGTCCAGTTGAACTTCATTATGAAGTAAATAAGTCACCATCTATATCTAATATATTTTTGGGGATTCAAACATGCATAAGATTTGTTTGGTTGTTATTTGGGTTGGTTTTACTTATACTGATTTAAACACAAGTTAGCACCACAATAAGCTGGAAGAAACAACAGGTAAAGATTCAGGTGATGCAGATGATGATGTAATGACTTCATGATGTCTGTTATTCAACACAAGTCCTTGAATGTTTGTGTCCCCACCCAATCACCACAAAGGTGCAAATTGATGTATGGTGTCCACTTCTGGAACTGACCAATCAGAGCGGACTGAGCTTTTCCTCTGGGTTCTTTTTGCGTTTATCTTTACAGAAAACATCTAAACACACAAACGTAAAAAAAAAAACCTCCACTTGCTTTTTTATCAAGACTTTGATGTCCACCATGCTATGGCCATCTCATGCAGTCATTGTGTTCCACTCCAGTCAATGTGCCCTGGATTCCCCACCCCTTCTTCTCAGTAAAGGCGTCTCATTGCCCCCTCCCTTTCTTTCGCCTCTAAACCAAAATAACTTTACCAACCATCTGTCACTGGGCTCACAGGTCTTCTGTTGCTTAGGAACAAGTCAGACAGTCACGTTCATGTATGCAGCCTCATATGAATATACAGTATTTACATATAAAGTTACACAAACAATAACCACTACATAGAAAACATATCTGTTTCTGTGACTGGTGCATCAATGAAATATGCGCCATTCACAGAAAATCCTCTTCAAGATCAAATGATAAAATTAGCAACAGATTTTAAAGTGTAAAGCTTTGAAAAGATAAACTTAACACTAAGAATGTCAAGCCAAATTTTCAGATGGATTTGATAGCTCAAAAGATTGACATATTTATTAAAGTATCTTTCTTCTGATATGCCCCCCTTTTGTATTCTTTCTTTTTTTGCTGTTGTCTAAAGCCTCAAAGTGGCATTGTTAGGTAGCAGACGATTTACATATTGACAGAGAGATTAGCTGCAAGTACACACTACTTCCCATAATCACTCTGCAGTGAATAATAGAACAAAATTGTGCAGCTGATTTTCATGCTGCCGGTTAATTTGTTGCAATTAACTTAAAAAGCCAATGGGATAATTTGATCTTATTGTCAACATCAACTATGCATTGTTCCTCTGTTACCAGCCATTAATAAATCATCTGAAAACAAACCACCTCCAAGCTCACGAAAGGTGTTTGTGGATGGAGCTAATCATTGTTTGTACGCATGCTTGTCAGTTGCTTGCTGAAAGCTGCTTACGCAGACATCAGGAGCATTGCAAATTTAATTTCATGGCCTTTGTTTTTGAGCAAGCAGATCAATCTCAAAGACACTGCTCATGAGTATTGGAGACTTGCTTGAAGTGAGTAGCTTTTCTTATTCTTATTCTTTGAAATAACTGTTCAGTTCTGCATCCAAAAAAGTGCAAGAGAATTATTAAAAAAAAGAGGAGTAACTGTCTATATAACTATTAGATTTGGAGAATGTTTAATAGCAGTTTTCAGTTGTGGTCTGATGAGTTAAATAACATTACAAAAATCAAGGTATTTAGATCAAAGCACTGCTGGGCCTATAAGAGCAAAACTTTTGATTCTTTGACCAAATTTCACACTTACAGTATTGCTGTTTGTTTTGTCATGAAGTATTCTGTGTATATTCTGAGACTAAACAAATGTATTCAAAATATCACACCAATAAAGTTTCATGGAAAATATGCAAGTAACAAGGCTACATTTTATTCAAATGAAAATTGCACATGGAGGCATACTTTTCATTTCTTTCACAGATGCAGCCTTCTAACAAAGTATTGACTTCAGACAAACGAAACCTCACATTATGCATGAATTTTGCACGAATAACACCAGGATCATAATATAGAAGAGCACTCCTATACACCTACAATATTTGCACAGAAGATCTGTGGAGGCTTGTCCTTCTTCACAGATGAGGTTGCAAAGGTGTCACATGCACCTTCTTGAGTTGCTGCCTGAAATGCTTGATAGACAAAGTTATTTTTGAATGACACCTTCCAATAAGCAATCCAATAAATATTTACAGTTGGGGAATTTAATTTAAGCTGCAGTCTGGGGAAAAAATAACTCTGCTCAAAGAAGCCAGGGGAGGCCCTATTTCTGATAGACATTTGCAAAAGTTCGATCATATTTTATTAATGCAAGTCTTCATCACTAAGCCAAAATTAGTCTCTCAAGGCTCCTATGTCAGTGATGCTTTTCTAAGCAATTACATTAAATTTTATAAATAACTGGAAGGTGTTCCAATGAATCCCATATTGGCTTTAACTGAATTAAATGTCCTGTTTTAGGTAGTTTTGGAAACTTTCATGGTATTTCTAAATCAACAATAGTAGTTGGGATACTTGGGAATATCCATGTAAATGAGACATTTATTCTAATGTTTCTGCATGAAAAATAATTATCTAGACGTGCACCACTTGTCTGCAGGGAACTTGTAAAGGATTCTGAAATAAACTTCTTGCTCTTTAAAAATTAAATGATGTTATTCTAGAAAAGTTCAGAAGAGAACAAATGCATATAAAATAAATGTATGTCTTTTTTGTTTGCTTGCTTCTTTTCTTTCTTGATTGTTTGCGCATACACACCAAGTCCAAGGCCGCCTAACTACCTCCCCCAGTGAGGGTGGTGGTGGTGGTGTGCTCCAAGGGGAATTCATCATCACTTTAAAACGCACCACAGAGGGAAGGCTCACAGGCTAACACAGGCGCACAGGGAGTGTCTCCTATTTCACGGAGAGAGAGAAACTGTGCTGCACTTTACGCACCATCTAGAAGACTCACTTAAAAATCCATAAGACGTAGACTTGAACTAACTTGAAACTTACTTTTTTACGCACCTGATGCGACGCTCAGACTGTAGCGGTCTGGCCATGTGGATGCGGTCATTACGCACTGAAGCAGAAGCAGAACTCTATGTCTGCCAGTTGATCTGGACCTTGAAAGCTTGTCGTTTTTCCATCCTCTTATTATCTTTTATCTGAACCGTCACATGAAGCAACGTTTTGCTTGGAGTCCAGGTTTTGTGGCGAGACTGTGTGCCTGTCAATTGGAGTCGCGTGTCTTGTTGCAGTAACCGAAAAAGAAACATGAATGTTTCCTTCTTCAACGTGACCCAGGGCGCTCTATTCAACAGCAGTCAGACCCTCGCCGGAGCTCTGGATACATTTTCAAGTAACAGCACAAACGACGTGGTGACCGGCGACGGCGGAGGGTCCCTGGTGCTGCTGCAAGACGAGCGCAAACTCTTCGTCATGCGTGTAGTGCAAATCGCAGTTCTGTGCGTCTTGTCGCTCACCGTCATGTTCGGTATATTTTTTCTCGGGTGCAACCTCATGATCAAATCAGAGAGCATGATTAACTTCCTGGTGAAAGAACGGAGACCCTCCAAAGACGTGGAAACTGTTATGATTGGGCTTAGCTAGAGTACTGAGGCCAGATGCAGTGGAAGAAATCCAGCAGCAGGACTTGGTGGGCTTTCCAAACTTCAAGATCTGCATTTTTGTGTGTCCTGGAGAGGAAAGATATGCAAAACTTCATATTTCCTTCCGATGAACGACTTCAGGAAAGTAGTTCAACGACCAATGTTTGTGCGTAAAATTCAAGCATTTGTTTACAAGTGTACCAAATTGTTAAATATTTCTGAGTGAATTTAATATTGCCAACTGGAGCAAAGTAATGACAACGTTTACAAGCTGTTACCTCATGTTTAAGTTGGTTGTTTTCTCTCTTTTTTGTAAATTTCAAACGATTGTTTAAAAAAAAAATCTGTCCTCAAGCATGATTGTGAATTCTTAAAGTCCCCCACCTGCCAGTGTACTCTGTGATGGATGTGTGGGTATTCTCTTCAAAGTATTTTTCTTGATATCGTTTCGTAAAAACACTCTAAATACTGATATTTTGTGATATATATATACTGATATATTTGTTCTTTGAACAAAAAAAAATGTATGTGATCCAGTTTGGCATGCTCGCAGATTGATCTGTAAAGTGATTTTTGACTCGTTTTGCACTTTTGAAACCACAAAAATGCTGCATGAAGTATTTTGTAATAAATCTTTGAAATTGCAGCATGCAATAAAAATATAGAAATACACATGTTCAGCTTTGTCATCTCTCATTCAGCTGGATAATATTTTAGCCTTGCAGAATGTTTCAAGAATTCAAGTCGGAGCAATGTTTAATTATCATTTTTATAAATCATTAAAATGAGAACTTATTCATCATTAATTTAAAGCTACATCAAATTTAAAAAACTTTTTGAAACTAGTGAAGTGATCCCTCTTCCCTTCACACCTCATCAGATTCTAACATTACTTATTCACAAGATGAACACATTAAATGAATATATTAATATGCTATGGTGGGTGCACTTTTATACTGATGCAATCATTCTCATAAATGTTGAAGAAGTTTTACTTAAAAGGTTACATTATGTAGCTCAAAAAGAACATGACTAATCTAGAGTGAATCCCACTTAATAACGCATCTGGTATAAGCATTTATGCGTTAGGTGAAAGGGAAAGCTGACTTATCTTGAGGACATCTGAGCTCATATTGGCTTTAAAGCATTAAATCAGATCTGTTGGAAGAATGGCCAGCGGCAAACAAGAACATGTAAAGGTTAATCTTGATAACTTCCATTTAAATGCCTGAAAGAGTGCAAGTACGAAACTGGAGAGATGTTATGTTTCCTCTCTTTTTATCTCTTTTCTATCATAAAATGTTCATTATGAGAGCATAGATGTGAAAAAATAAGGACTGACCAAAATGAGTGTCCCCAGTGTAGCTGTCAGAAGATTTCACATTCCTTTTGAGACTGCTATTGCACTCTAAGATATATTCTACGTTCCTATCTCCACATTCCACAAAACTTATACATTTTTCAAGCAAAGCAAAAAAGCTCTCCGAACTATGCTCACAAAAAGTTTCCAATTATCAGATGCTGGTTCAAATTTTAGGTTTCCTTTCTGCGCTGTTTTTTTCTTTCTGTCTCCATGCTTACCTTCCTCCTTCTCCTCTCATACACGCCACTCAGACACAACTAATGTTCTCATTATTATTTCACGACTTGTTAGGAGAGCTGGGGTAGATGAATCCTTACAAACACACCCATGCATTCACACATGCCCCCATTCACCATACACACATAAAACACTGGGGTGCAACAGAGCAGCAAATTTAAATGAACATTTTTCATAAATAAACTCATTAAATTATTAGAATTTAATGGAGAAGCACAAATCCATGCTCCATGTCAGCACCAACACATGTATGATTATGAAAAATACTCTGTTATATCTAAACATAATATATGTGGGTGTATCATTTTTCAAAACAGCTATTAATTCCCACATCCATCAATAGCTGTTGAAAGTATTGATGGCAGGATACTATTTGGCAACATTTATGTCTTCTCTGTACACCCACAGCTTCTTACTAGAGTTATGTTTTCCAAAAAAAGGAGCTCAAATCTTATTTAATTTTCTATTTCAATTCAAACAATTTATAATTTGTAGTTGTAAGGTCCATCTTTTCTCCCTAAGCACGAAATGTAACCCTCGGGGTAATGTTAAACAGAATGTTCATTGTTCTTTTGTTATCATGAATGCAAAGAATTGAAAGTTTTGAAGACATAAACCCTGGAAAATTTTAAGGGTTTTTAGAGACATATTGTGTTGTCATTGTCACAAGGGTTTCTTGTACCACCAAAGCCTGAGGTTAGGGTGCAGGCAATAGTAATGTGAAAAAATAAAGCAATATGATGGAAATTTGATCTTTATTTCAATAATAAAAACAAAACAGAGGTTAAGGTTATGTACCAGATAATAATGTGGAAAAAAACAGGTTGAGTGGTGTTTTGCTTTAGTGGGAGAGATAAACACCACCTCATACACAGAGGCTACAGCTCCTTGACACAGCCAACCAGGGTCGAGTCCCAGTCTGGGGCCTTTTGCTGCATGTCACCTCCCCCCTCTCTCATCCCTTTTACTGTCCAGTTACTACTCAATAAAGGTCAAGAGAGCCAACAAAATTTTAATAAAAAATTATCATAGAACTATTTCATTGTGAGGAAAAAGAATAACATATATTCACTATTGCTTAAAATAAGATTCAGTTGCACTAATTTAGATGCAAATCTTTAGTTTAAAGACACATCACATAACTTTACAACCTTAAAACTCTAGGCTCTGGACTCGTTTGATGCCACATTGACATCTACTATGTGCATCTCTGGAACTGTTGCTACCCAGCAGCGTCCCGAGGCTGAGTAAGAACATTTCACAACATTTTATTCCGGGGTGTTGTGTGACGTTGCAGCCGAGTTTTGCCTTACGCACCGTGTCACGTGCTATCAAGTGGATATAAACTGGCCGAACATGTACAGTGACTGATTCAAAGAAACACAAAAATACATTATCTTAAGAAGAGAGAGAAAAAGAGAGGAAGGAACAGAGGAAAAAAGACTTGTGAATGATTGTAGCATCCCTGTGGTGAGATATAAGAGCTCTCTGAGGCCTTCAGTGAGAACATTGGAGTTGCATTTAAGTCTGGGAAGGGACAACAAAAGGTCTGAAAAGAATTTGGAAAGAGCCATTTCACTATAAGATTAGTTACAATGGGAGTACAGTCAAACCAACTGTAAACTTAGTTAGATATTGACCTGATTGAAATAAACAAAACAAAATATTCCTCATGTTTTCATCATGGATCTCAGGAAGCTCTTGCTAGTTGGGGCCATAGTAAGTGCATCTTCTCTCAGAAAGCCTGAAGAAATGAAATCTTCATTAGGGCTGTGCAAGGAGAAAAGCTTTGCTGTCAAAAAAAGAACATCAGGGCAAGAATGAAGAGTTTTAGAGAACACCAAAGACCAGGATGCTGAGAACAAAAAGCCTTTGACAGATGAAGCTAACATGAAATATTTCAGACACAGTAACAGGTGACATTTTTGGCGTAAATGAAATAAACAACATCAAATCAGTTGTGAAGCATGGGGGGATTTAAATACTGTTCTGGTTAATTCACCTTAATAAAATGTGAATTTTCCATTGTATCAGGAGGTGCTTCAGGGAAATATGAAACAATCAGTTTAAAAGGTGAAGCTACAGATGAGGTGGACCATGCAACGGGAGAATGATCCAAAACTTTCCAGGAAATTCATCAAAGAATCCCTCAAAATGGAAAATGAATAATAGATAAGTAGATAAAAACATGAGGGCTCTGAAATGGTCTAGTCAAAGCTGGAGTAGCAGGTTATGATGTAACCTGAAGTCATCTGAAACAGAGAGAAAATGATCCTTCAATAGCTTGAGTTGATCATTTTCTGTCCAATCTCCAACTATGGAGGAATTTTGGCGCATTAGATTTTTGTTTGGTGATCCAAACCATGTTCTTTTTTTATCAATATTCAAACCGAACTATGTATTTTTAATCTCTAACTTTAGCCATGTCTTTGTCATTATCTAAACCTAACTACAAACCATTTTTTACAGTCTAACACTAACCAACCTCAACTGGGAGGAAATTAGAAAAGTGAAAAGTTATTGGACGATATTTGGACTCAAACTTGGTTCTCTTGCTCGAAAGTAAGCCATGTAATTGCATCTTCCAGGCCCTCCTACTTCCATATTTACAGTTTTGAATACATAAATGTTAACAAAAAAACAAACAAAAAAAACACATTTTGTAACAAATGTGCAAATGAGCATGCTACCACTTACTGAGGAAAATATCAGGGTGTAATGGTTTTGGAGTCTTGAAAGTTTGTGGATGTGTGATAGTTTCCCGAAATGCAAAACATAGACATTAGTGATGGGCAATCTCGATTTTTCATCCTGATTAATGACGTGGTTTTATGTGATTGATCGCATTGTTATACAAAAATTCAATAATGCAACACTTTGATTCATTTTGTTTGCTAGTTGGGTGGGATTATTGTCCCGCATAACCAAATAATCCAAGCTTTAGCTACTAAACTCCAGCTGAATCCAGAATACTTTGGTATACAGAGGAGTTTATGGTCTACTCCATGACTGCCTGGTTTAAAGATCCTTTGGCTGCAAAACAAGGCCAAATGATCACCCTGCCACCACCATGATTGATAGGTAGTATGAGGTGTTTGAGGCGTTTATGTGTGTTTTATTTCCCCCAAACTTAATTCTGTGCATTATGTTAGTCTCATAAAATCTTTTCCAAAGGTCTTATGATTTGTTTCAATGCGCCTTTGAAAAACTAAGAGAAATGATTTATGGTCAATACCATATTTTGTGGTTAGAGCAGGGCCTTCTAGATAGGGAGTAGGGACAGAAACAGTTGGGAGAAGCACATGACTAAAAACACAAATCACTCGTTTGGACACAATTAAGAAACATTGGAATAATCTTAACTATCACCACCAGAGCACTGATCAAAAGAAGTACATTTTTCTGATGACATTGTGATCTGAATTAAGAATTTTTCATGAGAAGTTGAGACGTGGTTGTCTTTTGTAGCTATTAAACTATTAAAGCTATTAAAGATAGCACTTGTAGCCACTTTGGTATCACATTTCCTCCCAAATAGGCTTCTCTGGGCTTGTAGCAACATGGTCCAGACTTTAGAGTGGTGCAATCGTCACCATGGTTTTTCCTCCTACCTTTGTAGGTAGGGATATCAGTAAATGGGAGGTGGAATTACAAGCTTGTGCAAGAACAACAGAAAATGGAAAAGGAAGATGCATGCGATGGTGCAACAACAGAGAAGATGTTTTAAATGGATCTAAAAAGCAAGTAATTCCTAATCTGGCACATTTCATCAGTTAACATGAAAAATGTTATTTGAGAGCCAAGTTGCTTTGGCTTCAGACTACTTTTAATAAGAGGCAATATGCTGAAACATACAGTGCGCTTAATTGATGATACATCTCTTCTGCTGCTAATGAATTATCAGCATTACGTGGCATACACGTGAACAAAGAAGCTTAAAAATTTTGTTAATCTGCTGCTACTCTGCATCAAACAAATATGAGACAGTAATCCAGCTCCCTGAGGCAAGATTATCCTTATTGCTCTGAATGAGCATCACACGCAGCTTTTATTAACATTTGCACTCTGCTAATGCATGATATTTATTTATTCAGGAGGCTTCAGGATCTGAAAATGTTGCTTTTGTTACTAGCAAGTAAATGCTCAAATTCTCACATACAACTCTCTTTCTTAACTTGGCTACATGACAGTTGAAATATTCACCCTCTTGCCCAAAATGTGACAATACGAGCACAAAACAGCCACTACTGCTGAGACATACGCTAGTGTTTGCATGCAGTATTATCCGTGTGCTCAATATCAGTTATTAAAATGCATTTTAGCAGGTTTTTCTTTTAAACTATCTAAATGATCTGCAATATTAATCACATATTATTTGTAAAAAAGGGAACTTTAACAGCTCTGGGTCTACATTTTTTTACTTCCTGACAGTGAACTATAATTATAAAACTAAGACCACAAGAAAAAAATGCTGAGATGAATAAAACAATAATGAGTGCACAGAGAGGATGTTAATAGGATAATGTTGCAGCACCATCACAGGAACAACATTAACATGTTAACACTTCACCTCAATCAACATGTGTGCACTTGTGTGGGTTTCGTTGCGTTTCAAGATCTCTCCCCATAACTGTGCATTTACTTGTCAAGGAGCGTCACCACTGACCTTTTTACAAGAGAGACCTCGCACAAAATAATGAACGGGTTGCTGCCCATGAAATCATCAGCTAAATAAGGGTGATTAAACCAGCAGTGGCATCAAGCACTACAACAAAGCTGGTTCTCTCATGAATCTTGCCTTTGTGTAACATAGAAAAATATTAGTCTGAATGTTTTCTGTTCTGTTCTGCTTTGCTTGATACAGATTTGTTAATGTAGCAGACGCTGTGGAAATAACCATTTTTAATTCCCTCTGCGTTTTTGATCAGAGTACAGGACACACAAAAGATCTGTTTTCAATGCCCAGGCAGGTCCCTGAAGGATAAAGTGGCCTTTCTCAGCCCCATTTAATCTGTTTCTAATGGGATGTGCTGTATTCAAAGGAGGAACAATACATGCAAGGAAGTTGAGAAATGGAAACGGTATCTCATATCTCACACAGGTGGATGTAAACACTTGCCTTTGTCCCTCTTGTACACTCACATCCAAACAGTAGATGTTGCATGATAATTTCTCACCTCTTGGGTCCATTGAAATGGAGGAATTTCTGAAAAAAACAAACAAACCTACAGTTATAGTAATCTCATCCATGCACAGGTGTGCATATAGGCACACATTCACATACTCCCCCCCCCCCCCCGTATCACCTCTGTAAATTGTGCCACATCCAATTGAAGTGCAATCTGGGACGCCTCAGACTCATGAAATTTTAAATAAATCCATTATGTGCTGGCAGACAAACAGCGAATGGCAAAATTTCCTCATTCTTTCCAAAAGCACCACGATGTTGAAAAGTTGCCACTTATTCGTACTCAAATACTTACCCCAATTAACGCGTTTCCTCCACAAAATGCTACACCTACATCATTTCACACTTGCAAATGTGTTTCTATGCATGCACAGTGTGACTGTCGTTGATTTCATTACAGTACTATGCTGTCAGCAATAACCCCTGAGGCATATTTTATTTTTTATTTTTTTTGGGGGGGGGCGATGACATGTTTCAGTGTTCAGTGTGCTATTTTTTTCTTGCCCAGAACTGAACTTCACCTGTCAGTGTAGTCTCGCCCCAGCAGTTATGTCCCCTACTCTCCTGGTAGCTTTCATCTGCCTGCACTTTCAAGCAATTTCTTTTTCCGCAGACAATATGAACAAGAAACACTACTTAATTCATTCTAACACACGCTGACGTGTTATAATGGATAAAATTAGATGATAATGAAGAGCAACAGAAAAAAGGTGAGAATGTTTGAAGAATAAATCAAGTGTAGTCCTGGGGTATAAAAGGAAACCCTATTTGCTGGTGAATATAGGGGGACAACAAACACTTTGTAGTTAAAAGAAATGAAGTATCCTCCTTCTTCTTTGACATTTATTTATGTGCCTTCAAAAGCACCTTATTAATAGCAACTGTAATCTCAAGGAGGTTGTGGTTTTACATTTTTAAAAGGTGAGACTATTCAATTCAAACCTCAGTCCATTTTGTGTGAGTCATTACAAGCAATATGCAAATGAATACTTGGCATTCACAGGTTTCGCTCGCACTTGTACTGTTTTGTGTAAAGACCTTAATCATATTCCAAAGGAACAGATGTCTGCGTTTAAACAAAAAAGCGAAAAAGTCAGTGGTAGTGTGATCTTCAGCGACACAGGTGGCCACACAATCTGATTCTGCAGCTTTGAGGCATTGAAAGAAAAAGAGGCAGACCAGATACATCAGTCTGTTCACTACAGAGAACTACATGCTCTTTATTCGGTGCCCAATCGCTCGCTGAGGAGATCATAAACCATTCAGAATTAAATCATCTAATGAGCCTCCAACCTGGGGGAAACTTTTAAATGGAGCATAATACAGTTATGCCTTTCTGTCTGT
Organism: Atherinosoma microstoma; assembly: GCA_037177055.1. Classification (NCBI taxonomy): domain Eukaryota; kingdom Metazoa; phylum Chordata; class Actinopteri; order Atheriniformes; family Atherinidae; genus Atherinosoma; species Atherinosoma microstoma. The sequence continues at coordinate 19,146,271 of JBBBVU010000022.1, read as the reverse complement.
GCAGACCTTCAGCAGTGAGGTTAAATCTAATTCTCATGAGTAATGGTTCGGATCAGCCCCTGCATCTGGGTTCAAATACAGATCCAGTCAAAGCCGGCTAACAGATCTGCACAGGGGAGATCAGATCAAAATGAAGGGAAAGGGGACTTAAAGCAGGTTGGGTCTGATTAAGTCTGTATCCAGAGAGGAGCGCCTAAAAGATGACTAAGAGATACACCAGCTTGGCTGCCTTAGATGAATAAAACCATCATGGGACTAATCAAACCCACAATAAACAAAAAATAAACATCCAACAGAATGGGAGCTCATTCTGTCTAAGGCGAATGGCATTAAAATGCTTCTCTCTAATGGTTGTGTCCTCTCGCAGGGACAGTAGAAGTTTTATCTCATTGATTACCACTGAAAATCAGATGGAACTCTGTTTCACAGCATCATTACAAACCCTTACCTATAACATACTTCCTCAAATCACTTACATTTAAATGGAAAAATACAAGATAATTGGTGTGACAGGCTAGTTTATTACATATTAATAAACTCAGTGTATAGTGGTTTGTTAATTGGTTTAAGTTGCTGTAAGGCAGTATATAAAGCTTGCCCACAGCCAGGGGAGGAGGTGGTGAGTATCTGTCAGTCAGCCCTGTTCCTTGGGGAGACAAGGAGAAAGAAGAGATATATTCAAAGCCTTATCGCACATCACCTCTCTGGCTCTCTTTCTACCTCATCCCCACATGCCAGACAGTGGACCACCAAAGAGAAGGCAACATTCACTGTCTCAGCCCTGTCTTTCAGTCCATTTCGCCCCTGTAGTGCCACCCTTCTGCTCTCTTGTTGTCTCATCTCTTTTCATCTGTTTTCACTCAGCATTGCAGAGCATTGCCTCAAACTTCTACCACCCGAAGGGGTCAATGTGACACAGGAGGGCACCTGGTGAGAGAAAAAGAAGACTTTCAAACTTGTCCAGTCTTAATCAGACATTTTCAAATGATCTGCATTAATCAAGAACAGCTAAATCAGAAAATGGACTCAGACATGTTTTTCGAAAACTTTAAATATCTTCCGTTGAGTCGCATTTCTCTTGAGGCTTAGCACGTTTATCAACGACGGGTAATGAGGGAAAATGGACGACATTAAAGCTTAAAAAAAATTGATCACACTCCGCGGTGACATTATCTAAACAGACCTCAATACTCCAAGCACATGCACACACGCACCCAAATGATTGTGAACGCACACACTGCTACCCCCATATAAGGGCTGCAGGGTGGTGTTGCCATAGGAACAGGGAAAGGTAATGGGCATGTTCTTGAGCTGATGCCGCAGGGGGTGAGGGGAAAAAGTGGGGTGTGTGAGGAGGGGTGAAAGTGAGTCAGAATTATGGACTAATGATAAGAGCTTTAACTCAAAATTTTCCATCTTTCTGTCACCGTCTACCATCAAGCAGTGCCTGCAACTCCAGCAAACACCAGCAACTAATACGATCACAAGTAAAGTCAACAACAAAAAAGAAATACAACAAGTTTTAAGTGCTTGATAATGATGTGATGCTATTGGAATTTAATGCATTCAGCAGGAGATTGAACTTATGTGGTAAATCTTCGCTTCAATACAGAAAAAACTGCAGGGTGTCTCCATGCATACTATTCTCTTACTGCATCTGAGCTGGGAATAAATGATGTCTTCTGCAATGAGCTAACCATAAGTGTTGACTTTATAAGTGTCAGGATGAATCTAGATGTAAAGCATTAGTGAAACACAAAGATTAATGATCATGAATAAGTCTAAAATATCTGTATTGACCCTGAGATGGATTACGTAACCTTTTAAAGTAGTTAATGAGAGGTGTGTAGGCTGCACTGGGTAATAGGATGAAAATGATCTTAAAGTCTTTTTGCCAATTAACATAGCGTTTAAGTTTTTTCCAAAGTTGGTCATCACCTGCTGCTGTGGCTGCTCTACGTTTCCTCTTTCTCCTCCTCCTTCCCACCACTTGATGCTTCCTTTTGTGTCACTTTGCCCACACGGTGACAGTGGGCTTTTAAAAATAGAGGCGATCCACCTAGATTACAGCGTTTTAATTACAGAGCTGGAGATGCAGTGGGGGTATCGAGGCCTCTTTCACTGACAGGGAGTGAGAATAGTTGGGGGGGCTGAGGAGAGCTGGAAGGAAGAAAGGTATAGTGAATGTAAACTAGGTGCTAATTAGTGTTGTCTTACACAGTGAAGTTCTCACGCTGCAACCGTTTATTAGACATGCATTGTTGGCTGTGTTTGAAATCTGCGCACACTATAAATGTACTTGCATGATCACATCAGAGTTATTTTTGATATTGAGGCTTAGAGAGCACCTGTGGGAAGACAAGGAACATATTAAAACAAGGTAATTGTCTCACTCTTGCATTTGATAATCAGGGAAACATTCGAGATTGGTTCTTACACAGTGTGTTGTGACAGCTGTTCTCTTTTAATCTTGGAAAAATTCATCTACATCTAGTTTCCCTTTGGAATTATTGGGATTTCTGTAATAATCTTTTCTAAAAATGAGTTCTGAGTTTCATCTACGAGCTACAATTTAAAAAAAAAAAGGTATTATCAAAGGGACAGTGTGTAACTCATTTGGCTTGCAATTTGGCTATATTTGCAAAAATCAAGTTTCAATTTCATAAATACGCTTTTTATCTTAGTCTAATCACAATCGTATCCAAATGAAAGTGTTCTTGTAGCTTAGAATGAGTTATTTCTAAATACAT
>JBBBVU010000022.1:19015682-19047657 GCA_037177055.1 Atherinosoma microstoma | reverse complement strand
ATCCCACTGTAAACATTATTTATCAGCATCAGAAAACATGAACAACACTGATCTTGTCTGTTGCATCAGTCAATTTGTAAATGACAGCAGGTGTCCTCTGCACGGAATTGTGCTTTGCTAAACTTCAGTGTATTTTTATTTAAGTTGTAACGCTTCTGCTGCTTTTTAAGAATCTGAAGGTGTCTTTGTGGCCAAACTCTCTGATCACTGTTTAGCTTTGGAAAAGCGAGCTAAATAAGATGAGATGCATGAAACTATAGGAAAGAGAAAAGGAGGGGCACTCCATCCATCTTGTGCGAGTATGGAGCCTCATTCCTGGCACTCTATCCATCAATGAGCGCAACATTAACTCTCTGGATCAGAACCAACATCCCCAGATCTCTCTCCAGCTCCTTTCCCCTCCCCTCACTCTGCTAAATACACAAATCCATGTACAGACTTAGTATTCTGCTGCCATCCTTGAAAAACCTCAACATCCGTCTCTCTACCTTCTTCTCAACAGGATGTTCTTGTTTTCAGTATTTGTCCCAAAATGCCTAATTTCCCAAAGAGAGGGGGGGGAATCAAGGAGAAATTTTTGTATTTTGAGGTGGCTGTTTAGTTTCTCTCATCTCCCTCTCGGTCTTTACACACTTCACTCAGCACCCCTGATGTTTAGCTCATCTCGATTCACCTCCTCTTTTCTCCTCTCCAGATCTCCTCTCTGCTGAGCAGCCTGATCTGCTCCTTTCTTTGTCTCTCTCCCAGTTGGTGTTAATAATTTAACTACTGAGCTGCTGCAGAGCTGGCTCCCATCCAAGCCTCCGATTGGCACTGTCTGTCTATTTATGACACTGTGTGGCGGCGCACATGTGTGGGATGTGCAAGAGCGAGAGGACGACTGCATGTGTGTGCGTGCGTGCGTGTGTGAAGACGTGCATGCATTTTGCTATTAAACTTCAGCCAACAGCAAATTAGCCTTGAAAGCCATAAGACTGTCACCTAAGCTGAAGTTAGAGAGTGATACGTGCATTACAAATTCATGATTCCTCCCCTTGGTTTCCAACTGTAAGACTGGACTGTTTAACTTCATGCTCACACAAAGCAGTTTGCATTTGTGTTGCAAGTTGATGGCCAATTCAATTCGTTGGTATTATAGCTGCATGTCTATTGGACGGTCAGGTTCTGTTTAGTGTGATGTAACATTGGTGGGTGTAATGTTATTTTTGGAAGCAGACACTCTAGTGAGCATGCTGCAAATGATTTGCAGTTTAAAAATAAGGTTGGCATAATTGCTGAAGCTTAAAAAAGCTAAATGTTATTTTTAAATTTGTGGCTGTAATAATAGTTCTTCCATAATGTACAGTTTACACCTCCATCTGTCAAATGAAATGGAATATTTTGCTAAAAGTTTTCCCCAACTCTAAAAGACCAAAATTCATAAGTGAAGGCGGAGGACTGAGGAATGCAAAGGGCTTTGTCTTAAAGGGGAATTTTTTTTACTATAGGATTTCAAAGATCCAAAAATCCACACTCAGGAGGCTTATAAAGGCAGTAAGGGAATGGAGAAAGGTTTTCATCATGTCTCACGAGGAGGGAAAAAAGTCCCCTGAATTACGAAAAAGCAGTCAAAGAAGAAAACCAAAGACAAAAGTGCCTAACAGGAATAAAGTCTTGAGATTTAAAATGGTCCTGCTTGGAAATAATAATTAGTGCCTATTCTAACTACAGCTTTATTTCTTAATTCTAAGAATTCTTATTAGAAATTTCCTAAATCTGTTTCCATCACCTGAAAACACAAAACAAATCAGCTGATTTGGACCAAAAAGAAAAGAAAAAAAGTGACATTTCCGAAGCTAGTGTGTGACACGGTGTGAATCTCGATGCCACCTCCTACACCTCTCACCCTCCTACAATCCGGCCCACGAGAGACTCTGCTGGGTAAAATCAGTGCAAGCGGCTCACGACTTTCATTTAGTCATCCCTGGCATCATCAATCATCCTTAAAATCAGCCGTCACACTAACATCACTTATCATGTGCTGTAATGAAAAACATTTGGAAGGGTATTCAATTCTGGCTCCTTCTTTTTTAATATCCAATGAGAATTCTTTCTCTTTCCTTAACATTAATTCATACATTCACACTTAATTTTAACCCCCAATGTCTTCACTTAAGTGTAATGAGCAATATTTGTTTTCCATGGCAGAAATGTCCCTATCAGATTCTCACATCTCTTTGCATGAAAAGCTGATGTGATGAATGAATGAATGAAGAATCTACTGTTTGTTGTAGCATTAAGGCCTTTTGCTGAGATTCATAGTAAACAGACATATGCAAGGCCGCCCACCGCTCCACCTTATCTAAATTTGATACCTCATAAGGGCCTTTCACACTTGTCGGAAAACATAAACACACCGCGAGCGGCTGTGTGTGCACGGAACCTGCACTGTCATTAATTTCAGAGATGGAGGGAGGTCAGTGTACCAGACGGCACGTTTGTGTGCAAGCATGTGTGCAGGCTTGCATGGTAGTAGATGTGTACTCACATGTATGTGAGCGCGCTTGTCAAATGGGGGATGGAAACATGGATGTGCACACGCACGTACACACCGGTGTTGACAGGTGGCTGCGGTAAAGAGGTGGTCCCTAAGCTGGGGTCTGCCTGTCTCTGGCTGAGAGAGAGAGGAATAAAAAGCTCCCAGCAGCTGTCGCCCTAATTCCTCTAACACGGTGCTTGTGCTCTGATTAGAAAACAGATCTGGCCTCTAATTTACTCATGACACCAACTAATGCTCTATATCTCAATCGCTCCATCCCCACTCGCCACTGGACTGTCTGGCTGGACACACACACCTTGTGACTCAGAAGGCTAAGAGATGTGCAGATCCAGAGCCGTATGCAGGTACAGGAAACAAACAAGCAATGGAGTCTTCATACGGCGCCACCGTAAAATATGATGCTGCTGTTCAGATGTGAGCCTGGATGGTTCTTTTCCTCAATCAGTAAAACACCCCACCTGGTCTAAGGAGTCAAGTGTGTTGCTTCGTGATGGCCTGCGGTGCCAAATTCCTGCCTCTAAAGCAATTTGCCATAGAAAATGCAAATGCCAAGGGCAAATATGATTTACTTACCTTATTGATTTTTATAAAAAAGTGAGCTGTGAACCAACTATTGGGAGTTTTCTTCTGGCCTTTTTTAGATGAAAAATTGTTTTGCATGTCATGGACTTTTTCCCCCATCTTTCTTTGATAACTTTTATGGGCAATTTTCAAAAACTTGCAGATGATAAATTATTCTCAGTTTTGCTTCCTGGCAACTTCACCTGAATTCTTGTTTTTAATTACAACAACTGCTTAAATATTCATCAAACCTGTGCAGCAGAAGCCAAAAAGGAGTGTGTAAAGGTTATCAAATTTATGCCAGAGCATCTGCGTAAGTCAAAATGTGTGGCTCATCTCCAGTTTATTAAGATGTGAATTAGGAGATATTAAAGAAACGAAATCTTACAGGAGCAATAAAAGTCAGAAATTTGGCATGCTTCTGCTTTTGGTAATGATCTTTTTTTTATTTGCAGCCAAAACCCATGTGAAGTTTAGGATGCTTTGAAGGCTCAAAAGACTAAATTTGGAGCAACAAAATACATTTTTTTGTCCTGTGGTTTTTTTTTTTTTTTTACACTCAAACATATTTTTGTCCAAATTGGCTTCTTATTCCTATTTGTATGTATTCTTGTATATTTTCTACCTTTGTTGTTTTTTTTTTATTTCTTGCTGTTTTTATTCATTTATTTAGACTTTTTATACCGGGATCTGAGTCCTAATTTTGCACCAGTAACGTGAGCTGGTATGATATAAGAATCCATGAATGTTTGAATTATTTCTTCCCATACTTAGTATGAAATGACATTGAAGATTATGGAGTAGGGAGGGGTCAAAAGCCAAAGAGATTGTGGGTATTTGGGATCTAATTCTTTCTGCAGGAGATATTTAAAAATTTACTGACCGAGACAAAGTGAGAAACAAAGTGATAAAAACCAAGTAACCTCATAGCATAGAGAGGACTTTGACTGCGTGACAGAATGTAAAGTGATGCTCCGTACTGCCAGCAGAGGAGGGCGCCCGGCTGGGCGTCTGGGTGCCGTGACAGGGTTGGCCCAGCAGGGGGCAGAGGTGTGATGCAGCGAGTGGGAGGTGATAGCTCAGTGTCACACTGCACACAGGGTGTCACCTCACCAGGCTGGGAGAGAGGAGAAGGAGAAAGAGAGGGAGAGAGTGGACAGGGAGACAAAAAGGTGAGAGATCTATCTCAAGCTGTGCATCCATCTATATGAAGACTAAAGTTGTAAATTTCAATCTGAGGACATTTGGATTTGTCTTTGCCTCCTCAAACCACTGAAAGGTTCAAACTGAAGGTCAACATTATGTTCAAGCTGAAATTAGGGCTAGAAAATATATAAATGACTTTTATAGAAGATAAAAATAAAAATGAAAAACATTACATAAGATTTAAAGCTTTTTTTTCACATCAAGCCACACTGCGAAACATCTCTTAAAAGTGTGTTCTGTTTTGTAATAGGCTACAACTAGACTTGGTTTTCTTTGTGCAAGTGACTCCTTCTGTGTGTGAAATCCTTTTTATTTCCTCTTTCTTCTCTCTCTGTCTCCTATATCTGTCTCCAGGGACTCACTTGGCATCTCTCCCTACTTTTTATTCTAGCGCCACAAACTGCTGCTGTCTGAGCACAAGCTGGTTGTGTGCACACACTTTCTCGGTTTCACAAATCCAACACTATAACCCCTAACAACCCCGACCAAAGAAGAAGAAAAAATTGGCAAATGATGTATATTCACACACTCGCCTCACAGCCGCTTTAAATGCATCTCTTTCAGATCACTGTCATCTGAAATATTAGAGAAGGGTGCACAAACACATACAAGTTGCATCAATGGCACAGTACAAGCTGAATCCAGAGATTAACACAAATACACAGACTATGATGAAAGATGCTTACAGCCTCACCGGAAATACACACACATACACATATTATCACTGTCAGTAGCTGAGAGACACAGAGGCAGCATCCCTGATACAAATCTGGGTGGAAAGAAAACACACACATGCAACAAGGCCTTAAAACAGAAACAGAAATCAAGGAAGTGAAAGGACACGAACGCTCCACAATTATTTGTTTACTTCGATCCCCGATAGCTGCTCCTTTGGTTTCAAACCGGCTCACACAGCCTCCCGCACGCTTCAAAGTTCCCCAGCAAAATGTACACACACTGACAGGCAGACAAGCCAAACTTCAAAAGCAAGAAATAAATAAATTAAATACAAGTCTGATAGGGATTAATTAATAAGAAGAGGAGAGGGGGAGACGCAAAACAGGAAGGAGAGACGGCGTTTGTAGCAGTAAGAGAGGAAGCAGAGAAAGAGATGCAGTGATTTTTTGGAAGGAGGCTGGAGGTGCAGGCAGCGTGACAGTGTCACAGACATTTTAAGTCTTTAAGGTGAATTGGCATGCAGCAGCTCAGCCAAAATGGAGCCGCACTCCAGTGAAAGATTTATAAATGTGCAATTTGCACATGTGCTGCAGGTGGGAAGGACCTGCAAGACACAGCACGAGGCAGAGTGACTTGCTTCTCTTTTGAGTTTCCTACACTCTGTCTTTTCTTAATTATTTTGAGAAGGGTGAGTGTGAACGCAAATATGCAAATGAAACGGTTATTATTGCATTGCTCATCAAGCAGCGCGGAGCAGACATTAATAGGCTGATGAATATGCATGTGAATTTGTTAATTAAGTTAATTATTCTGCTGAAAATGCATTCGTCTTCCAAGGACATCTTCCCCAGGATTCCAACCTGCTCCACTCATTAGTCATGCGATATTTTACACTGGGCGCTGGGACAAGAGGCAGGAAGGGGAGGGGCTGCAGGGGCCACCAAATTGATACGTATACAATATCAGGGCATCGTTGGTTTCAAGTCCACTCAAGAACAGAAGTAAGAGCATCAGACAGAGATATGACAGTCTTATAATTGTGCCTAATCATTTATCTGCTCTTCAAAAGTGAAGGGTCAGTGAAAGAGAGGGAGCGCTGCAGCCAGATAGAGCGGGGCGTTCACTCTCCTAGTGGCCAGACGTTCACTCCATCTCTGCTTTTTTCTCTTTCCTCTCCAGTAATTCCCCCTCTTCGCTGCTTTTCCTCTAATTGCTTATTAAAACCCTCTTAAATGAACTTTTTGTGCCAACTTTCCAACACATTAATTAATTGTTGTAGCCAATTAAGTGTCGCTGCGCAAATGAGCTTCAGCACAAATGGTCCTGCAGGGCCCGTCCCCCCACTTCACATCCACCACCACCCCCACACCCCCCTCCCACCCTCCTCCACCCTCCTCTCTTACTGCTTTCCCAGCAGCCCCTCTGCCCTTAAAGTGGCAGCATCGACGCGTACAGACAGAAGGAGACAATGATGCTGCCGTGCTGATCAAGCCTTTTTGAATTGAATTGGTAATGAGGTGGCGAGACCTTGAGAAAATACTTTGGTTTGCAGAAGTGCAGCATCATGCAGAGAGGATGATGTGTCTTTGGCCGAGGTGGCGAGAACTGCAAGAGAGGTCAGAGAAAGATGTTCCTTTTTTAGAAGTCAGCACAATCTTCCTGTGAGTTTTTTTCCTTTTTTTTGTATAATGGATTACTAATGGAGCAGAAAATAAAGCAAATACTTAAGATGATGTCGCATTAACGGCAAAGGATTGAATGTGATTTCTGGTTCTTTAAGTTTCATGACTCAGCCTCAGTGATTTGACCCCATCCAATCCAAAAATCCTCTAAAAAAAAAAGTCTCTGGTGGGTTTCACTGCTGTTGAGCAATCAAGAAATAACGAGTGTGTGTGACAGCAGTTTCCCAGAAAACCATAAACTGAGAAGAAATGGAGATGGTGTTATGGCATCTATAAAGTATGCTGTTGCAGCTGTACAGCATATATCACTGCTGGGGAAAAAAAGTCAATCCGTTTTTGAAATATCACATAAATAAAAGATGGAGCCATAAAGGAAATGGCTGACATAAAATTTTCTTTGATAAAAGACAAAGAAGATCTGATGAGGCCAGCACTATTTGATCAGTTGCGTTCATGGCGGAACTATTTGTCTTCAAAAATTCAACATTATTTAAAGGTGTAAATCTGGAGCCAGAAAACACTTTGGAAATAGTTTTTGTACTCTTAAAGAGCAGTTCTCGTCCAATATCAGCCCGATTTTGTTCATCCATCTATGTATGTGTATTCTATACATGTGTCTTAGACATGGAAAAGTTTGAGTGCTTTCCTTCACCGAGTTTACACACTGATCAAACGGCTTCAGTCATCAAACTCGACATCAAACCGGTGAGTGGCTCAGAGATGCAACAGCAGCCCAGATTTATACACACAAGGAAGCGACCACACACACACCTCATAAATGTTCAACAATATTTAGCACAAGAGATATATCACTTGCTCAAATTAGTACTGACTAGGCCTTTAAAAACCCTATTTCATAGGTTCAAGTGAAACCTAGAAATTTATACAAAACAAAGGTGCTGAATTTATGACATACCGTTTCAAACTTTCCCAAAAACAAGGAAATTAAAATGCTGAATCAAGTGTCTTACATTGCTCCTCAAAAAGTGGGTCAGCGGTTGCCCCCTCTGCTTGTCCATCAACCTGGCCTCCTTGTTTCCCAGGTTACACCATCCTGAGTTTGCTGCCAAGTTTAAAATGTACACAAGTTAATACAAACTGATGTGTCTGGCTTAGAGATTCAAGAAAAAAACAGTAATGAATAATTTGTCTAAGAAGGTTTTAGTCCATGAATCTGTGATGTTCTGGGTTACCAAATCTGACTGAGAACAAACTGCTGAGAATAGATGCACATTTTTAAGCCCTCAAAAGCTTGCACAGGAACAAAATATTACAATTTGGCACGAATTGCCTGAAAAAAAGACTTTCAGTCGTTTCACTATTTGTCTGGGAGTCTACCAAAACCACTATGACACTGAAGTGGCTGCATCCAAAATGGAGGCTCCATTTTAAATGCAGCCATCGTCCGTCTCCGTCATGGCGAAAACGTGCTTCAGACTGGCAGCATGGCGCATTTATGGGCATCCCCCATAAGGTGCTTTTCTGATTGATGGCACAGCCTCACGTGCCTCCCTCTCTTCCCTCCTCAGTCCTGATTTATTCGTTTAGTCTCTGTGACTTGGCACTGGCATTGCCCACTACTTCTCCAGTAGAAACTCCCTGCGGGCACATTCACTATTATATGGAGTCCCAACGGGCAGAGGCATCAGACAGAACGCACACATGCAGCACCGTCTCATCTCATTCACACTGGGCCTGCGCTAGAGGGCAGGTGAGCCTCCCACTGCCTCCACTCTAAAAGGATCTCTCACCCAGAGGGCTCAGCTGCTCGTCGGGCCAGAGGGGTAAGCGGCTCTGTAAGCCTGCCAAGAGAGGAACTGGTTGGGGTATGCGTGAAGCCAATCCAGCGCACGAGCACACTGCCAGTCTGCGTGAACCGTGCAAGCTTCCGTCTTTGCCAGTTTATGATCCTTGTCAACCTGTCAGGTTCTTCATAAAGAGATCAACCCAAGTGGTGAAGAAACCAACACATAAATGCAATATGAATGTCACCATCTGTGTGAGACAAACATTTTAAAAAATGACTTTTTTTTTCTTTTTTTTTTACTGTATATGAGAATATATGAATTGTGTTTGCTGTGGGTTACAACTAATGCTTTATGCCATTTAAATTCAAAACCCTGAAGCACTATTTCAGCTGTTTTTGCAGCAACACTGATTATAATCAGCCAACATAGTGTATCTGGTTAAGCCCTATTCATAAACCTTTAAAACTCATATCTTAAAAAAGATTTTTCCATCATACTATACATACTTTAAAGGTACATGTGCAAGAATTACTGACATCTAGCAGTAAAAAGAAAAGGACATAAAAATATAGTTGTGAATGGATGGTGGCCATCAGCTGCCAAAATTCTTCCAGTGGACTCGGGTGCAGCGATGACTGCACTACAGGTAACCATTTCAAAACACTCTACATGTGTACGGTCTTTCTCTATGTGCCTTTTAAGCTGTCACTCATCCCAAACGGTGCTCTAAGTGCGTATCAAAGAAAGCTGGTACTGCTGTTTTCAGCATCAAAGGGTTCTCATTTCACACAGTGTTATTGGCCCATTCATAGAAACCGTAGTAAATATGGTGGTAAAAAAATGTGGTACTTGTCATGTATGTGGACCTCATGGTAAATAGATAGAAATGGTTCGTTCTAAGAGAATAAAATACCTCCAGAGCTCCAGCTTGAGTTCATGCCTACCATCTAGTGGCCGCTTTACAAAGAAACGTTTCAGCTGGTCGGATAATTTCCTTTAATGAACTCAACCAAGAAAGCACATTACAAAATTTTTCCTTTTTTTTTTCTCTTTACAGACACATGAAACCATTTTTCTCCTCCCTTTCTTTTTTCAAAACAATAAGAAAAAGGAAACTGAATAATTGATCATTTCTTTTTTTTTTTAAAGCGTGATATTTTATGTAGAAAATAATCGCACCAAAAAAAAAAACAAAAAAAAAATTGTTGCGAAAGTTGTCAGAGAGACGAGGGGCAGACAAATTAGATGAGGCCTTCAGGGCTCGCATGGAAAGCTGGAAAGGTCTGTGTGCATGTTTCTAGCTTTATACTTCAATTAGCAGGACAGCATGTGTATTATGTGGTGGCTTAATCCATTTTCAAGACTTGAACATGAGAGGCTTGGTACAAGACATGTCGGAAAGCAACACCTTCAGGTAGGCAGAGTCACAGTTCAGCTGGGTTGAAGACAGAATAGCAAAGGCTTTAATAGCCTTTGTGTAAAATATATATATATTTATATATATATATATATATATATATATTTATTTAAAAAATGGTTCTGCAAATGTACACAACTGCCATCCAAAGCAGGAACTTAACCCACACTTCCCCAAAAGGCTGAGATCATTCAGGGGTCGCTGGCGTCACAACGATCACATAAGGCCAAAAACAGGAGCTAGCATGTAAAGTTGAACAGAAAACGTCATTTTTCCAAACACTGATAATCTTGTTAGAAGTGGGCACTGCAGTGGACATAACAATCATTTATTTAGGAGGGGAAAAAGTGGTCATTGCTGCTTTTAGAATTGTCAGCTGCATACCACTCAACTCCAAAGCTTCATTTCATTCAACTCCAGACCTTCTAACGTTGAGGAAAGAGCAGATTTGAATGTGGTGAAAGTCCCTAATTTAACCATTTAAGGACAGATGTACTCCCCATTTTAAGATTCTCCCACCAATACACCCAACAGCTTGTTCAGATAGCGGAGATGTTTGTGACATTACCTGGAGAAAAAAAACAACCCTAAATCTCTTCCATTTAAACATTCATTTTCAAAATCTTGGATTCAACTTTCTCTACCTGCCACTGGTCCAGTGAGTCACTTTCTGTGGGGGGGAGGGGGGGGTGCATTCTCCAGCTGCCTTTTCCTTCAGGCCAGGGTTGCTGGAGCCATCCCATGATACCAAACTTTTACCTCACCAATGGACTGGGGGTCAGTGGGCGGCTCCGTGGGAAAAACGGAGGTCCTGGTCTTTAGGGAATTGCGCTGCAGTTGTAGGAGCGGCAGTCTCTAGTCCAGCTGGTGCCTCGGGTGCAGCTGGAGGTTTAGGGGGAGAGTCGGCAACCCAGGATGGAGGCGGCTGTCCCCGGGCTGGGGCATCCACAGCCGGTGTAGGGTCTTCGGTTTTCTTAGAGGGTGCAGCTTCTGAGTCCTGCTGAGAGATGAGCTGCAGCAGGGCTGCGGCCACAGCAGGGCTGATGTCCTGGCTGGGCTGAGTTTCTGACCCAGTCTGCTGGGAGTTCCCAAAGAGAGGAGCTGATGGAGGGGGTCCAGGTGGAGAGGGCGGACGCTGTTCACCACTTGGAGGCACCTGGTTGGTCACAAGTTGTTTCTTTTTGGAAACTGCAGCATCTAATGGATTCAAACAGAAAGAACACGAGGAATTAGACATAAAAGGAAAGATGTTTTTTAAATTTTAATTTTCCCCAAAGCTTTTCCACCTAACCTGCACTTAAAGAAAGCAAACCTACTTTTTTTAAACAAGGCTGACATGGAATTACACATCAACTTCCTGTCTTCACCACAAGAGGGAGGGCATGGGACTCAAGTGCTTTGTCACATCTAAATTTGCTCAAATCCATTTGCATTTTTGGAGTTTACTCAGCAAAACTAATGACTGAAGATGTACATCTCAAAATAATCTTTAAACAATTGCATGTCTGGCCAGTGAAAATACATAACCGTGTGTATGTTCAGTAAAAATAAATCCAGTTTTAAATTACAAAACTGTTTATCATTAAGAGTAATCATTCATTCTTAATAAAATAATTTAAATCTTCAGTCACCTCTAAAAAAAAAAAAAAAGGGGAAAAAAAGGGGGGGGGGATAAATGTATGTACAACAGACGATGTGCCCATCCCCCAAACAAGTGCCTTTATTCAAAAGAAAAATAAAGGAACTGTTTAAAAAGGAAATAAGGTGGATGGACAGAAAGGGAGACTTGTGGAATAGATTTCTAAATACTAGAATTAAAATTGCATAACAGAATTTCTCACCCACAGTGGTGGGTTTTTTCTTTTCTTTTCCTGTACCAAACCTAGTGCGGCAAAAGTCGGACCGAGGCTGTGACTTTCTGCATTGTAGGTTAAAATAACAATTCCAGTCTCACCAGCAGAGCTGTTCGGCTTATTACCATACACACACCAACACCTGACCCAGAGTGAGCAGTAAACAAAAAACAAGAAAAATGTGACAAACCAAAGTTAAAAGGAAACACATGCAGGTGAGATCTAAAGATTCAAAACATTTATTTTCACTTGATAATTTATTTCTTCATAAAAAGGCTGACATTACAGACTGTTTAAAGCAACATCTCTTTCTGTGACGAATCCATGACACCACCTTTATATAATGAAAATGAAGTGAGGAAGAAAAACATGTGGAAATGGGACAGAAATAAAGACTGTGGGAAAGAAAAGAGAGGAGGGGAAAGGTGGGAGGAACACAGTGAATCTTTTTTTTTTCCTTTTTTTTTTCCTTTTACTCAAATGAAAAAACACTAAACTGTCCTCTGGTATATTAAGTACATCCATGATGCACCAGTGACGCCCATGTGCCCCAAACATTTACCTGTCTACCAGGGTCACATGACAGTCAAAGTTCAAACATTTGACCAACTTTTTCTTTTGCTCTTTTTATATAGGCACTGAAAGGGGAAGATGGTGAGTATGTGTCAAGGATAAAAGATGGGCAGATGTGAGAGAAGTCTAATAGCCCCTTTCATTTAGATCATTAGTCATTTGTAAATCTCATCAGATAGCCTAAAAATCTAATTAATTTGATAAGAGTATATAGAAATCTTGGGTACTAAAACTCTGTCAGCTTTGCTCTGCTTTCCACATTCCTATGATTTCCCAGCTGACCCTGGTAATCTTTTTATTTCCCCTCTAAAGACTAAACCCAGACTTGCCCTTGGAATCAGTAGTAGAAGCGGACGAACTGCGCGTAAGCGCCTCCTCTGACTGAACGCCATTGCTTTCATCTCCTTGCTCCTCAGTTTGTGGTTTTATGATTTGCCCCAAAATTAAAGCAAGCAGGTTGGTCTGGTCTTCCTGGCTGAGAGGTGGCTCTCCAGGTGGAGGTGAGGGCTCCTGGGGTTCAGGGGGAGGCTCTGGAGGCTGGGAGGCAACAGCAGGCTGGGCTTGGTCCTCTGGAGCCCCCTGGTGGTCAGAGGCCTCACTGAGAGCCGACAACATCTGGGTGACAGTCTCTGGATTAGAGAGGTTGAGGAGCTGGGCCACCTGTGGGAGGTTGAGGTCAGTCTGTCCTTGGAGGAGGTTCAGCAACACAGCCAACTCTGTTTGATTCAGTTGCTCCGCAGACACTCCCAAGCCTGAACAAACATTTACAGAACAGGAAATATCACAAAAAAGAAGGACGTTAAAACAATTTCACTGTTCGGTAAGAAAAAAAAAAAAAAAAAAAAGGTCCATACTGGAATTTGGACATTTCTATCTGGTCCATCATTCCATCAGCATTAGTCTAATTAATATGTTTTATATATTCAAAAAACTAAAATAAAAAAGTTTGCTTCTGGGAAAAAAAAATCTCACAAAACGTTGTGACACAACATTTTGTGAGATTTTTTTTGTTACCTGACAACTCACTCTCTAAATTGGCCGTGGAAGGTGGTTTTCCAGGGGGAGGTGGTGGGGCTGTTGGACTACTTTGAGGACGACTGTTCTCGCCGCTCGAAGTCCCAGTTGCATCTTTACGGGGCACTTTGGACACATCCTCAGCTACTCCACTCTGACGTGCACGCCTCCTCTTTTTACTCCACAGCTCATGACAGTCCTGATGGTGAGGAAGACTGGAAACAGAGAGGGAAAACAACCAGACACTTATTTTATTGCAAGAGTGAAACCTGTAAGCAAACAGCTGTTCTCCTCATTTACATACTATCACGTGTCTGAACACTTTTTTCTCTTTTGCTCTATTCAATACATTGACAGTCTGTTACTGATAGGAGCTACTGACTCTGGTGGTGGCATCTTGTTAGGCTCTACATCACAGAGGAAGTCACAGAAGAGAGCTTGCTCTGATGTGCAGCGACGTGCAGGGTCAAGGGTCAGCATCCTATCCAGCAGGTCCAGGGCAGGAGTAGGCAAGCTGTGCAGAAAGGAACAGACAGTTCACCTGTAGAACCACATCAAGGCTGGATCACAGCTAATTTAAGATATGACTACATGTCTACATACAAGGCAAATTCCTCCCGTAGTCGCCGCCTGTACTGCTTCTTGGGTTTCATGGTGTTAAAGAGTGGAAGTTTAATGACATCAGGCCAAACTGCAGGACAAGGACTCCCACACAGGCGACTGTAAGAAAGGAAAAGGTTAAGCACTAGGTTGTACAAGGAGAATAACAGAGTAGGGGGAAATTATGTGTATAATAGAGGTGCATCAGTTAAAGGAATCAGCATTTTTTTCAGCTTAGGTCAGCAGCAAATGTGTCACATCTTTTAATCATCAGACTCACACAAGCCATAAGATGCTTCAGATCATGTAGAAATGCTCAGTATAGTTGGAGAAACGTCTCCCATGCTGCTGCAGTGCATGTCCTGCTGTTCTGATGTACTGCTTGTTTCTCCATTTATCTTGTTAGTTAGGGGTGTAAGAAAATATCGATATACTGAAATATTGCAATATTTCGTGTGATATATTATCATTTTTAAAAAATTCTATCAACAATTTGCTATGTATGCAAACGTTTCCAGCGGTGGGTCATTTTTGTGTTGCATGTAAACCGGACTTTTTTGCTAAAGTCAACTAGAAGAATTCTAAGCACTTTAATTTTAGACTTATACAGATGTACATGTTAAAGGGATAACAGTACATTTTTTGCACCAAGCATATTTTCTTTTGATAAATACTTTGAAATCAAAAATGTATTTATGCTCTATACATGACCAATCTTCATATATTTGTTATATATTAAGCTACATACTTTTCATATTGCACTTAAGTGGTGGTATGTTTGAATCCGCAGTGATAACTATTAGAGATCTTTACTGATAAGGCTGATTCTAATTTCTTTATTCATCAAGTGTCTTTATTTCTTCTGTAGTGAAATGTAGATCCTCTGTTCTCATTCAGTAAGTTGATGTCTATCATATTACAGGTTTGACTGTTTACAATGCTGTGACAGTTTTATTACAATTAAATTCTAGTACAGAAAAATCTTACTTATAGTATCACAATATATTGCATCGTTGCCCCTGTATTGTGATACATCTCGTATTACCAGATTCTTGCAATCCACACCCCTTTTGTTAGTATGTGAAAAAACCAAAACACATAAGCAACATCCAAGTTTCCCATTCTTTTAATTCAGGGTGAAAATATCTTATGTCTGTTTGAAAACAGGGAACCAAAATATAATCTGAGAGGAAAGAATATGTTTAGAACACAAATGGTCAGAACTAATGTTAAAATGAACACCGTTTCCGTCAGAGGAGTCAGCTTGTGGAACGGTCTCTCCGATGATCTTAAGAGGAGCAATTCAATCCATTAATTCAAAAAACAATTTAAATCTGCCATTTTAAATAATTACAATAGTGACAAAGTTTAGGAAAACTTAAGAGAGCCAAAACTAACAAAATAAAAAAATATAAAATAGCATCCGTTTATAAAAAATAAAAAAATAAATAAAAAAGTTCCATGTGTCTTTTTTGTTTTGTTTTGTTTCTTCCTTCTTGTTGTTTTTTTTGTATTTTGTATTTGCTTTTGTGTACGGAGAAAATGGAAGGAAGAGAGAAAAAAGGGTAAGGATGGCCACAACACCACAACTTAAAACCAGTAAAGCCAAAGAACCGATCCTGGACTGAACCTCCTCCTATCGACATTGATAAGGACTGCATGGAGAGGGTGTCCACCTTCTAATTCTTGGACATACCCCCTCTCCAACGACCTTTCCTGGACTGCCAACATATCTACGGTGTCCCAGAAGGCTTAACAGAAGCTACATTTCCTGAGGTTACTCAGGAAAAACAACTTGAGCCAAAAAATGCGTTAACCTTCCACTGTGATGCCATTAAGACCATCTAGTCATACTGCATCTTGGTGAGGTAGCCTGGGTGTGCAACCATAGCTGCACAAAACTGCAGATCCTGGTTCCTTTGCTGAGCTGCACACATAAGGAAATCCACACACCCTTCAAATTATCTGCTTTACTTTTGCCATCAGGAGAAAGATATTTTTACATAAACAGGCACCTCCAGATTCAGTCAGGTTTTTTGTTTTCCTGCAAAAATTGGCACTTTTAACTCACTTTTTTCAAGTTGAGAAATAAACTACAGAAAAATTCTAAGAGCAATACGAGCTGCCTCTGCCATGTTTAACATGTATATGTACTTATTCCCAGTAAGTTAAACATACATATGTATTTTTTAGTGCTCCAAATCTGTGCATACTGAGTTTACACTGACGTTAAAGCTTTGTTGAAAACAAAACCAAAGCTTATTTTCCTCAAAATGAGCCCCCTTGCTCGTTATATAAATAACACTGGTCTCCATGACTTAATGCCGCAAATGTATAGGGACATTATGCAAAATGTACACTTGACTTTCTTTGTACAGACACATTCTGTGTATTAACCTTCATTTGTGCAGCTCTGTAAATTATTATTGATGTATTTGGGAAGTGCGACCTACCTGATGAGCTCCAGCTGTAGAAGTTCTTGGTTAGCCTGGAAGATGGGTTTCTTGGTAAAGAGCTCTCCAAGAATACACCTTAGTCATAAAAAAAACAAAAACAGTGGACAAATGAAGCAAGGACAAGAATTTTCTCAGGATGCACAGCCTATGATGCAACTAGGTTTATTAAAGATTGAAGAATATTTTCAAGAATAATGATCCGATGGGATTCTTTACTGGGTTTGGTAAATCTTACACTTTGTGAAAGCCTGTAAGCATCCACAGAGTTTTCAGAAAAAGGTGTTTCTCTGGGGTTTGGACATGAATAATAAAGATCTGAATTTGTTTTTCTTATAAAATCTGATAATTCATTGGAAATGTACAGCAAGTAGTAAAGCCTCAGATTTAATGCCGTTACTGCTATATATTAAAAGCATAGAAAACATTTAAACACAATGGATCAAGCTAAATTAGGCAACACTGCTTACAAAACAAATATACAGAGAAGAACTCTCTTATGTCTGGCTGAGCTGAATATGCTTCTTGGTCCCAACAGTAACCCAAGATTAGAAAAGAAACCTCAGATTTAATGCTGTTACTGTAATATATTAAAAGCATAAAAAACATTAAAACACAATGGACCGAGCTAAATTAGGCAATAGTGATTAATAAAGAAACATACAGAGGTAACGTCTGTCTGACTGAGCTTAATATGCCTCTTGGTCCCAACAGTAACCAAGGATTAGAAAAACAGATTCAGTGTAACTCCAAATATTTAATTGGCTGTGTCCCAATGTGCACCCTATTCCCTACATAGTGCCCTATATAGGGGTCACACCATTTTGTAGGGGTGTCCGAATGTCCAAAGAGAAAAAAAGTAGTGCACTCAAAATTACCCACAATGCATCTTGAAAGGTAATGAGCATGGATGGTCCCCAGACGAGTCAATATAGACCACAATGCGGGCAGGAGCTAACGTGATGTCTTGCTAATGTAACAAACGTCTTTCTCCCACCCGTCTCCTTATCTGCCGTCGTTTTCTTATTTCTATAATTATTTAGTTCAATTCGTGTCAGTAAGATGATGCTAAAATTTAAAACCGGCACCATTTCTCTGATGGAAGATGCTGCATCAGGTGACGAGTGTCACGGACATCAAAGCAGATTCAAATAAACTGTAAGACCATCATTTAAAAGAATATATCTGCAACAAAGAAAGAATAAAACACGATTTAAGGATATAATATATTTTCTCTTAAGAGTTTGGATTTGATTTGGATGTATTCACGGCGTCCGGGGCTGCTGTGGCGACAGGTGTTAGTCACGTGATCTGCGGCGGGTAGAAAGAATTGAGCTTCTGTCTGAATCGCCATCAGAATGAGTGCCCTATGTAGTGTGCTATGTAGTCTAGCCCTATGTGCATGAGGGGTTAGGGTGGACATTCTGACAGCTTTAGTTTTAAAATACTGCCATATTGCTGCTTACATTACATAAAAAATATTTTCCAAACATGTTATTTTGTGATTATCTGTTAAAAAACAAATAAATAAAACACTAAAATAACTATGGTATCCATTTTAACCATAAAGCTGACTCTTAAAAAGGCATGTTAATTCAGATGGACTCCTAAATGGATTCTAAGGTTTACCAATGGGTCAATGAGCATGAATGAATGATTTAGCAGACAATGTATTTGGGTTTTATGAGTTATATATTATGGTATATGAGAACTATTTCACAGTAGAATTCTAAAAGAACTTCTGTAAAAGTTTAAGTGTGAATGAATGGACAGACGTGCCATCATGACCATTTCAGACTCACCCACAACTCCAAACGTCAATGGCTGGGGAATACCTCTCTTCACCCAGCAGTAGCTCAGGGGGGCGGTACCATAGTGTGATTACTTTATTAGTGTACGGCCGGCTGGTGGTGAGGAAGGAAAAAGAACAGATGGTTCACATTAATACAGCATCTATGCCCCCGTGTGTTCAAGCAGAAACATTTCAGCAGTAAGTGAGTAGTTCCTGGGACACGGTGCCATCTACTGGAAAGTTCTTGCATTTAAACCAATAAAAAGTTCATTAAGTTTAAAAACATTTAGTTATAAAACATTCAATCGCTCAATCAAATCTGATCTAATAAACAGGAACACTGTGTCTATACATTACATATCATTACAAAAACATTTGTCTTACCTTTCCTCTGAATTGTAAAGTCGAGCCAAGCCAAAGTCAGCCAGTTTGATATGACCTCTGCACAGT
The DNA here is from genome assembly GCA_037177055.1 of Atherinosoma microstoma. Taxonomy (NCBI): domain Eukaryota; kingdom Metazoa; phylum Chordata; class Actinopteri; order Atheriniformes; family Atherinidae; genus Atherinosoma; species Atherinosoma microstoma. Next base: position 19,029,091 of record JBBBVU010000022.1, on the reverse strand, counting down.
AAAACAGACACAAACATTTGAGGTTAGAAGCTAGACTATCAAGAAACATGTCAAACAGCCAGCTTCCATTAAAATGTATCTGCGAGAGAAAAAAGTAGCATAAAATGCACACCACACTGAGATAAAATCCTAAATAAAATTGGTCAGTTAATTGGTGCAAACTCCCTAATTTGGATAATTAAATCAGTGATAAAGTAAAGGTCTATAGTTGTCAATCAAAAATGAATATGCCACATCATGTCTATCATAATTATGTGCAGACTCCAAAGTTTTTGCAAATCATCAAAATTTTCTGAACAAGTTTGATTTTCTGTCATCCGAGACCTGTCTGACGTCAATATCTCAAAAGACATCTGACAAGATCTACTTGTTGCTAACTGATGTAAAGCATTCAAGGTTAACTGGTTTAACTAGCGGCCGCCTCCTTAATGTGCTGTTTTAGTCTTCCCTGCAGGGTATCAAACTGCAGCTCTTACACACGCTGATGAAACTCATTTCAACACCAGATCAGACAGAGTATTTATTTAGCTCAACTTTTTCATGCATCCTGTCATGGTTACTGGGTGGATGCTCAACTGTACCGTACTTGCTGCACTCTATCAGAGCTGTCATTTGAAGTACCCAATTAATTATAACTAAAGAAGTGTTCATGTGTTCATGCACCTTTAAAAACAATATGACCAAAGATAAACTTGTCTGACAGAATTTAAAGTTGTAGCAACAACTAAAAAATGCTAAAAATGGATAAAACTAATTTGTATCATATTTTTTTTACGTTGATTGACATTAGTGGGTTAAAATCACAAAAGTAAAACATCAATGATAAAGTAGTTTTTGTTTTTTTGCCCCTTTTTTTTTTTTTAAACACTGATACACTAGAATTCCACTACAACTGATATTACTGCTCATCTGCTGCGCTCATTTGGTTTTGTCCTCACAGGAAAGATGTTATTCTGTTTCAAAAGAGTCAAATTATTGTTCTGTATTAACCAAACAAAAATTGCTAAAACAAATGTATTATCAAAACCTGGAAGGCTAGTGATGAATGACCATCTTTGAGGAAGAAATGTGTTTGGAAGAAAATCCTGAATGGCTGTGACTAGGCCTGTCGCAATAAGCAATAAGTCAATTATTTGCAAGGTAAGAAAAAAATGAGCGCAATAAGTTTGCCGGCCACAATAATTTTCATTTGTTCTCTCTCTCTTTCTGAACCCTCTTGTTTCTTGCAGAATGATCTCTCGTGTCATACCTGAAACTACTTTTTTGTTTACAGAGGTACTAACTGGCAGTTATGCCAGTTTTCCCTCTCTGAGCCTGATGTTTAATATTTTTGCATACCATACAAGCCTGTAAGGGGTGTTTTGATCTGGGGCTGGTTCAGTTGATCAGGTCTAGGATCAGCAACTTCATGTGCCCTAAAAAAAGAGGTCAGCTAGCCACCTGAATATGAATGAAAAAACCTCTCTTTCCTGAGGGATCTGGCTTTGTCCGAAATCACAATGCCAAGATTCACTGAATTGAAATTGTGAAAGAATGGTTCAGGGAGTAGAAGACATTTTTACACATTGATTGACCACCACAGACCTCAAACCTCTGAGTCCAAACCTCAAAGGTGTAGTGTGAAAGAATTACTGGCAAAGCACAGTTGACAGTGGCTGTCAGTAGTCAAATTCTTCCAAACATTTCTTTTCATCCACAAGTGGATCCAGTGGCGTCAGGTGCAGAAATGACTGCACTACAGGTAAATACTTCAAAATTGTATACATGTGAACTCTTATGTGCCTTTTAAGGCGAAACTGATCCCAAACGAGGCTCTAGCACCTATCAAACAAAGCTGCTACTGGAGTGTTAAAGCTCAGAGGGTCTCACTTCACACAAAGTTGTTTGTCCATTCAGTTTCTTACCTGTTATTCAGCAGTATGTTGGAGCATTTGATGTCTCTGTGCAGGAAGTTGTTCTTATGGCAGTAGTCCAGACCTTCCATCAGCTGGCGCATGAAGCTACGAATGTGCTCATGGGAGAACTGGACTAGGCCCGACTCCAGAAGGCCCATCAGGTCATGGTCCATATACTCAAACACCAAGTAAAAAGCACCTAAAAACAGAGATAACACTTTGAAACAAGCGTACAGACATGAACCAAAAGTCTGGAGGTTTTTTTTATGCTGTTCTCTCAGATGAGAACATTTAACCAGATTTCACATATCTTCAAACTGGAAGAAAGTACAGTCAATTCTCCAAGTGTCACAACCGCACTACCAAATACATTACAATGTGTTGTAATTTCCTCAAAGTCGAGTGTACATTACTTACTCACAAAACGTCTTGCTACTGCCTTCAAACGTTGACTAATTTTTGAGCAGACTAGTAGTTATGAGCTTTGAGTTTATATTTTTAAAAGGAATAAAGTGTTTGCTGATGCAAGAAGGTGTCACTTAAAAACAGCAATGATCAGTCAGACTATAAAATATGTTCTGCAGAGAGGAAAATAAGGACAAATGACCAGCAATGATTTTCTAGTAAATGTGCAATGTAGAATTAAACATATTTAGCATTGATTTATTTCATTCTACCTTGTTGCTGACATCCAACAACCCTGTTGGATTGTATTAACCATATTATTGGAGTAAACATATATGCCACTTGCAGATCTCAGCAGGGCATTTTAAATGGCATGCAAACGGTGCATGGTTGTAATGGCACTCTTTGTACAGATGCATACAAATTGTGGACCCAATGTTTTTTCATAAAATATCATATTTCATATTAAGCTAATGAATTTGGATCATTGTGTTAAAACAGATACATAGCAGAAACTCCAGTTACAGCTCAAACACATTATCTCATTTATTCAGCTCAGACTAAAAGAGAAAGGAGTCAGTACTGCAGCTAATCACTGCGTATAAAACCCTGGAGGACAGTTAAAACACACATTTATCCTATAGTGTGACCCTTCAGATTTGTCTAAACAACGTGTCAAATTAATCCAACCATGCTGAGTGTGTTGGTGCGCTCACCATATCATGGGCAGCAAGTTGTATCATTGGTTTGATCAATGTGACCGCAGCAGTTCACACTAGTAACGAGTTAAAAGTGATGTGCATACATCTAAGTCCAAACGGTTAAGTTTCCTGTCTCAAATGTTACAAAAAAGCTCAATCACATATGATGCCTACATGTACACTTGCCACCAGTTTAAAAAAAAGCAATAAATGTATGAAAGCAGGGGTGAAAGCAAATAATTATCCTGAACATAAATGCCTGTGATTAAAAAACTAAACAGCTAGATCTTACCTAAATGATGACATGTCAGTTCTAACTCATAATACAGATGTCAAAATCAGGTCCCCATGTGACGCTGTCTTGCAAGTTTAACATGTTTCCCTGCTTCAAAACACCTGATTGAAATGAATGGGCTATTGTGCCGAACATGAAAACAAGCCGTTGGAGCCATTTGATTTCAGTCTGGTGTTGGAGAAGGCAAACAACTACAACCTGCACGACAGCAGCCCTCGAGGACTGGAGTTTGACATCGCTGTTCTACATGGCTGCATGTAAAGCAGTGTGCTGATGTGCAAACACACTGACATGTGCACGCACACACAGGTGAGCATATTCTCACCAGCAGACAGAAAATGTGCCCGAAAATATGTGGCCTAAAGGAAACAAAAATATTAGCTTTTTGTAAATCCATCCACTCCCAATTTAGTTCTTCAAATGTTTTGGAGGGTGTCCGTGACAAAAAAAGTTATCAAATCGCCCTGTATCCTTTACAACAGACTTCACAAACTTCACCCTTCATCCTGACAACCATCATGAAGTACCATAGCCAATGTTTACAAGCTATTCACCAACATCCCTCCTCTATCGTATGTTCAGTCTAGCATCTGTCTAAACTGCAGCTTGATCCCTCAACCAATCATTTTCCAAGCCTTGCTCAACTTCTGATTGGTTAGTAATTTTCTAAACGTGACAATGGCCCAAATTAGCGCACAGTTATTCAATTGTCTCTTTTTGTTTTTCGCCACAAAAACTCTGCACACCGGAGATCCGGCACGGTCCCAGAAAATTTTAAACCCAATGAAAGTAGTTAAAGTTGACAGTATAAACTCAGCTGTTGGAAGACATCTAAAATCTGTCATTGATGACAGTTTTGAACCAACAACAGAGGTTTTTGTGCCACCTGGGTTTTTAAGATTTTCTGATGAACTTACCTTTATCCTTTTTAAAGTCAAGTGCATCCTGCTTGTCGGTGACAATTTCCTTCATGTTGACTACACTGCGGTGCTTTAACTGCCGCAAGATTTTGATCTCTCTGATGGCTGTGATGGGGAAACCTTCCTTTTCATTGTCCAAACGCACTTTCTTCAAAGCAACCAGTTCACCTGACAAGGATAGAGAACACATGTGGTTTTTAGACCGCAAGGTGCATTGGTGGTTTGAACTCTACAATTCTCATATAAAAACATTGATTTTAGTCTTTTAGTGACTAACATTTGAACAATATGTGCTTACCAGTGTCTTTGTCCTTTGCCTTGTACACCTGGCCATAGGTGCCTTCCCCTATTATACCAATTATATCAAATTTATCTACACAACGTTTTCCCCAGTCACTCAGGTTATGTTTGCGCTCACCATATCGTGGGCAACAAATCCTAGAAAGCATGAATAAGAGAACAAAGGTGAGAGTTAATATGGGATTAAGACAAAAACAGAAGCAAGCAGGTGAAAAAAAAAAGAATCTGACTTTGGTCTCTTCTTAAGGGTTGTTTGGGGCATTGGAGGAGGCTGGCGGACAGGGGACTGTGGAGGTGAGGAGTCCATTCCAGACAGGGTGGGTGGTAGAGGAAGATCGTACAGAGACGGCCGGCTGCGTAGTTCTTTTTCTTTTTTTGATAACCTATGAGGAGGAGTGGACTTCTTTGGACTGAAAGAGCAAAAAATATCATTTTAAACAAAAATATTAATGAAGGAAAGAGTGTATGTATGCACTATATGTACAAATAAAGATGCCCAAAAACTGCCTGCATATATTTTGTGGTAGGACAGAACATCAAGTGTTTCCTTGATTAACAGGAAATTTGCAGATGTGATCTGTAAACAGTGAGACAGTCTCTCCAAACGACACGTTGCTACTCGGGTTAAATTACATCAGATGTCTCCTAATCTTTGTTTAGCATTTTGGTCCAGGGGGACATTTGTACCAGTTACACAATATTAAGTAACAGCACACTTTTGAAAATTCATTATCAGTCCTCAGTACAAGTTGGAATAAAGTAGTGGTCAGGCAGTGTGCACATGCAGCTCACTCAGCCAATAAGATGGCAGAGATGATGGTCATTACTTGTTGATCAAAAAAACAAGACAGAATGGTCAAAATCAGGGCAAAGTACATATTGTGTCTGGGTGATTGTAATTGTCTTTAAACAAGAAAAAAAAGACATTAAAAATTTTGTTTTATGAAAAAGACCTTGCAAGCTAAACATAGCTCCACAACACCGGTGATATTACAGCCCCGAAAAACAGCAGCTAGTTTTTCAACTTCGCTAAACTGCCACTCAAAAAAACTAAAAGAAAATTTTGCTGGTTATACAATGATGGAGACACAACCATCAATGTTTTTGACTATATGCACTGAGCTCATCATATTTTATAGGATATGTTTTCTATTTTATTTGTAAGTTAAGATATGTCATCCAAGTGCTGGAAAGGAGGTACTGAGTCTAAAATTCTGTAGACTAATAAAAGGAATGACAGAGTATAAACCATAAATGCTATGCAAATATCATTTCAAATGAACAGAGCTTTCCAATAAACAGATTTAGAACTCAAAGATGCATCTGTAACAGGAACTAGTGTATGGAATAGTCTGGACAAAGGTGCTAAAGAGGCTCAATCAAATACTACTTTTAAGAAGATAATTAAAGTAAAAATATGTTAAATAAATATGGGTGTTATGGATTTTCTGGTTTGTTGTGATAGGTTAAAATGAACAGTGCCTTGACATGTAGATGTGAGAAGCTATATCAGCCTCATTTTAATTTTAACTTTCCTGTATGCATTTTGGAGAAATTATGTAAAAAAGTGACAGTTCATTTAAGATTTTTCTTTTTCATGCCAATTTTCATTCTTGTATTTGGATTATCTTTTGTTGGTGTTGTTTTGTTTCAAGAATGATTTAAACAACTAAACGATATAATGACAGAGAGCCAATATATTTCAAACGGTGCATGTTATCTGACAAGGATCTGGAAAACCGTGTTATCTGTTAATGCAAAAGTCCTCCAACTAGTTGCTTTTCCCAGTGTGTAACGTAAGTTATTGCATATAATGATAGTGATTCTCTAATTAAATTAGTTTAAAAATTAACGTTTCCCAACACTAAGTACAAAGTAGGCTGAGTTTCCTCAACAAAAACATATCTTTAAACTAATTTTCCTTGTGGATTTCAACAAGTGAGTCACTTTTTTCATATAAACATTTTCATTTGATATAATATTTACTTATCACAGGTGTTCTTGACAAACTGTCTTTTGAATGGTGATGGAAGTATATTCAGAGTGACAGGAGTTTCCTCACCTGTCCTGAGCATTTCCCAGCAGCATAGGCGGTAAAGGCAGGGGGGGTAAAGTCGATGTCTTGTGGAGGGGTGTCTGACGGACGGGGCTGCGTATAGGAACTGAAGCTGGTGATTTGGCCTGGGATGTGGGATGCATAGGAGGCTGAAGAGTTGATTCTGCCTGAAGAGGAGGTGGTGGTGGCACCTGAATGGTTGGACAGGCTGGTACAGGAGCGGAGGGCTCAGGTGGAGGTGGTGTAATAGAAGTGGTAGACGAGGAAGCTAAAGGCGCAGTAACTTGATTTTCAGCATTGGGAGCATTAGAAGAAAACTGTGCAGTTGGTGGGGGCTGAGTTTCCAGTGCTGCTGTTGAGTCTCTTTCCAGCTGTGGAGCCTCAGCTTTAACAGGCCGTGAGGATGTGGAGCTTGCAACTTTGCGAGCTGATGGAAGAGGAGACCCACTGCCAGTGGCATTGGCACGAGCTGCCGCCTCAGCAGCCTGGCGTTCCTTTTTTCTGCGAGTAAGCTCTGCTCCCAAGCTGGAGTTGAGAGGCAGACGAGAGGATGGAGGCGAGCGGCTAGCTGGCCGGCTACTGTGGGAGCTTGCCCCCCCTCCACCAGAGGAAGTATGCCTCTTAGTGCGGGAACGAGAAGAGGAGCGGCGAGATGAAGAGTAGTGCAATGGGGAGCGACTTCTGGACCGGGCTGAACGTCTAAATAAAGCAATTAGACATTTAGACAAATGTCAAACAATGCAACACACATTTAAAGGTCATAACATTAGAAAATGAACACGCTGTGTCTCCTGAAACGATCTCCTCTTTGAAAAACTAAAAGAATCCTTTGTCACATTCTAGACGCAAAATAAGCCTTGAAATTAAGAAAGCAACACAAGTAAATACAGATAAGAAAACAGTTATATAACTTCTAAACACAATGATTTATAGTGGACAAAAAAGAAGATGTGTGGCAATGTAGAAATTAATCTATAAAAACTTGTTAATGTCTACGTCACAATCAATGGAGCTAACTTAAAGTTAATCAAAAATGAAAGTTTCTGATAATTCCATCACACATGTAAAACATAAAATCATAACAAACACCAATGTTCGAGGGTCCTGAACTAAGGGTTACAAAACCTCACTTTAGTTACATTTTATCACCCTTAAGCTTTGGTATAATAAGGCCAACTACAACATGGAGAACGTCTTCAATCCTGACTCCTCCAGTCTGATTTTTTTTTCCAACATTTTGCAGGAACTGAAAATTCATCAGATCTACCAGACTTACAACAACACAGACTCGTTAATTATTATAAAAGCTGGACTGACTGGTCAAAAACACTCAGCTTGGCCTTCACCATTTCCCCTATGAACATTGGATTGATACGGGTGGAAGCTTTTCCAAATCTTAAGTACATTCAATACAACGGTTTCCAGAGTTGGTTATACTCACCGCGACATGGGGCTAGTACTGGAGGACCTACGGTTCCCATAGGGGCTGATGGAGCGCCTCCTAGAATAGGGGCTGCTGTCCCTCTCAAAGCTGGAGGACCTGTGTCTACTGCCATACGGGCTGTCCGATCTTTGCCTGCTGCGGCGAGACACATCCCTATAGGGACTTGGGCTTTGCTGGGCAATCCTCCGCCTTGAGTAGCCGTCATCCCCCTGCTGTCCATAGCTACTCCCCTGTGGGCTCTCACTGCCACCTCCTCTTCTGGGACTGGGTGAAGAGCCGGTGCCTTTTCTACGAGGGCTGCCCCTACTTGATGACTTGCCCTTAGGGCTTGACTTGTGGCTCTTGGAAGATTTGCGGTGGGCCCTATCTGTCCGGCACCTTTGGGAGGAACTGCGGCTCCCCTCCCCACGGCCTTCTCTGCGTTGTTGCCTGTCTTTGCGTGACTTCCCTGAGCGACTGCTCTCCTTGCTGCGAGATGAAGATGTGGATGAAGTAGTGCTGCCTACACTGGCTGCAGGCTGTACCTGGGAAGAGACCATCAACTCCCCACGTTTGGTGTCGCCCTCCGGCTGGAGCTGACGTTTGGATGAGGAGCTTGATGAAGGGGTCTTCTCCTTGCTCTTCACAGTGCCCCCTTTCTCGCGGTCTTTGCTGCTCTTTTTCTTGTACCCAAGCTCGCCATTCCCAGAGTCTCTAACTTTATTCGGGTCCTTTGACTTTTTTCGAGAGTGTCTGTGTCCCTTGTTTTCTCTACTATCAACCTCTCTGTCAAGATCATCCCTGTCGTAGTCTGGTGAGGGCTCCAATCGGCCCCCGCCCCCCCTCTCAGAAGGCCTGGATGACGGCGGGTCCGAGAAAGTGTCCGAGTCGGAGCTAATATCATCGTACTCCACCAGAGGCTTCACCGTGTTAACACCAGGAGGCGCAGTCTCGCCAAGGGTAAAATCTTCGGGTCCCTGTGCAGCCAAGGATTCCCGATTATGTTTAGCTGATTTATGTCGCTTGCGTTTTAAAGAGGACATTGGAGATTTTAACTGCACCTTAACGTTTTTGCTCGTCATGTCTCCCGCAGAGGTATTAGTGAGGCCTTGGGTCTGGTGTGACACACCGCTGCTAGAATCCAATTTCCTCTTGGTCCCATGGTGTCGGTCCGACCCAGGCATACCTCACACCGGCGACGGTGCTTCCACTGCAACTGGGCCTCGGTGATCCAGGAAATTCATGAACAGGAGAACAGCCGCTACTCCAAATGTCAAAACAAAGTGTTGAAAAAAGCAGAAACTGGTCAAAAAAACACACAAAATAAACACTCAAGGCCGCTCACGTCCAGTCCTCCTTTGCGCCAATTCATTCCATGAGATCGACGGCTTGGTTCTTCGAAGCAGGAAAAATAAGCCACTGTGGTTTTCCAGTACTACAAAGTTTATAATTCAGATTAGTCAGTGAATGAAAAAGGTCCAAACCAAACATTGGAGCATTGTGGTGTCGTCTCCGTCTCAGCGTAGCTAGCACAGCTAGCTAATGCTCGGCAGCTAGCGAGCAGACTCGTGAAAAAGAAAAAAGTCCCCTTGTGAAAGCTGTCCTTGTCCGGTGCCAAGTTAAGTAAAGGTGTTTTTATTCCATAGAATTACGGTCTTAGCTTTCAGAAACAAGCAATTGCCCTCAATAAGAGACGCTCGTTTCTCGAACAAAATGAAAACTTGACCCGGTTGGTGCTGTTTACATGTTCCCTTTAATGTAAGTTTTATCCCCTAGAAACTCAATATTGATAAGAAATCATAGTATTTTCGTGTGCAGTAGATGTTCCAGTTTATTATCAATGGCTCTGGAAATCAACCAGGCCTATATTTAGGGCGATGCTAGTGGATTTAATATCTTCCACAGCCCTATCTGAAGGAGACTACAAACGCCATTGTGGCTCCTGTGACTAGCAACTTCTGCGCACATCAAGAGAAGCCGGAAAGAGGAGCTCTGTCAATCTTGTGCGTAACCTAGCAACTTCCTATCACAAGAAAGATCCCGCCTACAGTGCTCATGGTGGCGCCACAGCGACGCAAAAATGCTGAGATGTGTACTAAGTTGCTCAAGTTAAGTTTCGCCCTTTTAGGTGAAATCGAATTATGACATGAAATGTTAAAAATGGGATGAAATGTTTAAAAACAAAGGATGACTCATATTACCTTTAGTTTCATGATGACCGTGGTGAGACTAATTAAGGCAACGCTTAGCCTATATCAAATAAGCAAAAAGCACCATATCCCTGAAAAATGCTTTATAGATATGCATCACTGAAGTTATATTGGAAAGAACTATACAGTCTTGTGTCATTGCAAGTTCATTTGATTAGTGTCTCGAAATATTTTAATTTCTTGGACTAATTGCTATTCCAAGAGCAAACATTTCCTGCAAAAGTCACTGTAACATGCTTCACGATCTTAATCAAGTGTAATGGTCATTTTGTTGGCAGATAAACTTTTATGAAAGAAAAATATTTGCATTTCAATGTGTGTGTTCATATATGGGAAATATATTTCTCATAAAACATCTTGGGGTGTTTTGATATGGTGCTTGATAAAACATAAACAATGAATACATGATTAGATTGTCTTAAAGTTTCCCATGAAGTTGAAAGAGTGAAACACTTGATTTCATGTGTTGTTCATGAACATGGCAGCTGCAGAGTGGATGAGAAATTGTCAGTGATTCCAGTTTGATTTAGTTGCTTTGTGGTTAATCAAACAAAGAACATGTTTACTCTTTTATATTGCACAAACATTTGCCTATATTGCAATATTTATTGATTCAGATATACAATAAGATGCATGTGTGGTGCACACTCAAAAGTTAAATACCCTTTCCTCTGTTACTTGATTTGTGCTGCTTTAGTCTGGCCTGCTATTAAAAGGGAAAAAAGCTGCTCATTCTATAAACAAAGCTTATGCCATCTTCAGAAGAATATTAACCTATATGAGTCTCAAAAGATGAATTGTAATGATGACTTTTAAAGTAGCTGCTTCAGGCTGCTAGATCAGTAGTGTGTTGCATCAGTTCTTTGTGGATATACTGCATAAAAATACACTTATTGCCTAAGATTTAATTTTGATATAATTTGATCTTTTCAAGTTCAAGTGCAACCAAGTCAGAATTAAAGCTTAACAGGACAAAAGCAGGGAAATTAAATAAATGGAAAGAACTAATATTGTTGCCCAGTTGCCCAAACAACAAAAGCAATTTGCAAAACAGCAATAACATAAATTACAATAGAAATAGCTATACTAACAAAAAGCAACATTAAATAACACAAAAACTATATTAAAAGAAATCTTGCCTGAAATCTTGGTTAGATATACATTAAGTCTGTTAGAGAAAGCACATCCTTCATTCAGGTCAGGAGCTGGTTCCTCAAGAGTTACAATTAAAAACTGGGCAGCTGTAATTTAAGAGATAAAATGGTTGTCTTTTAATTGGATGGACTCAATTTCACCAGTTGATGTGTTGAAGTGTCCTTGGAAACACAAAATAACTACCTATCAAGGTTTGTGTGTGAAATGTGTGTTCAGTCATGGTCATTGGTTGGTATGGCCATGTGTGCCTAAGTGTTATTTTCATCTCTTAACCATGACAATATTATGAAACATATCTGTTTTAAGTTAATACATAAAAGTAATTATTTTTAGGAGAGCTCTATAGCAGTTCAATAATAAATTTTGTTCTTTTAGTGGCATAATCATTAGAAAGTTTTTTCCATGCAAAATTTAACCATGTCAATGCAAATTAGTTAGAAAACAGCTACATTTGTGTCCGTCCAGACGACATTGAGCTGTTGTCGAGCATGTGTTCCTCAGTACCATTACGTATTTAGACGAGCAGCCGTTCTCGTTGCTGATTTGATAAGATTTTCAATTGGGGCGTGGCTAGTGAGAAACGAGGAAGTGCTGCTTCCTCTGCAATAACAAAGTTGCTAGGTATTTAAATGAGATCGATTAAAGTATTTAAATGGTTATCATGGCACAAACATGAAACATACACGTTCTATTGTCATTGTTACTTTTGCTCTCACTTCAGTAACAGGTAAACCAAGTGTCAAAACGACAATAGACTGTCATCTAATATACTTATTATTTTAGATAAGTTAAAGGAAACTATGTGCACCATCTGTTCTCTTCTTCTAAATCGTCCAAATGTTACTTTTATGTGGTATATATTAGCCTATATGTGCCCCCGGACCGTGTCAGGGCAGGTATTTGTGCTACGTATGCGTGTTAAAAGGTTGACACCCCACACTGATATCTTTGCTTCAGTTGGGACTTGGCTTACACTACGAAGTCTGGCTAAAGCACCAGTAAGTAAGTAAGTAAGTAAAGCAGTCCTTTTATGTTTGGCCAATGCATTAGTCAGACACACAAAATCATTTTTTCATTTTGAATTATGTTGAAGTAGCAGCCGCTCGGTTTTAGGCTTCCAGATCCTATCCCTGTTGGGCTATTGTGTGGATGGATATAAAGCTGTACAGGGGGAGGAGGAGGTGAGGACGAGCCTAGCAGATAAGAAGAGAGGTGGCTTATTGGCTGGCTGTTGCCACTAACCCATATTTTACCCGAAACAAGAGGTCTTGTTTTTTTGTGTTACAGGCCGTAAAACAACGACATCGCACTCTAGGAGCTACACAAAAGGACATGATAATCGAGGAGAGGGCCCGTATCTGCATTTTACTGCGCCCACACCGAATTCATTGAGTCGGTAACCAGCAGTCCGACATGGGGAAGGAGGTAAATGGTGTTTCGCGGAGCCGGTTTGAGGTGAGTTAACCACGTCTAGTTACTGACAGTCCACGGCTCACATTCAGCAAAACTGTTAAAAATGCTAGCGTACGGTCCCGCACGATGAGTGTTGCTGTATTTATTGCTAAACTGCGCTTGTGTTGAGGCTATTGATGCAGCTTCCGCAGTCAGTGTTTGGGATTAGGTCAAACACTGTTGTTTTGTTCAGACCACATACAGCTGAGGCCTGGCGTGTCATTTCGTTGAGGACACTGGTCAATGTTTTCCTCCAACCCTGGCGTGCTGTTATTAGCAAAACTGAGTTTTTTTTAATTGTGCTAACATGTTATCCTTCCCCCTTTTGCGCCGTCAAAACAAAGACAATGAGGCCACAGAGCACGCCGATAGCAGACATCAACACAGTATCAGCAAAAAGCGAATTTGTCGACTTCACTTTGGAGCTGTATTTGATTTATACTGAACTCGTGTTTTAAATTGTCTTATTTATTTTGTAAGGCTGAGGTATTTGTCTATATGTGGCCACCGCTGCAGTGGTAGGGGGCCTCGGTTGTGACTAATACCTGTACCCGGTATAGCACACAAATATCAACCTCACACCATCAAAACCCACAT
>JBBBVU010000022.1:18993967-19014084 GCA_037177055.1 Atherinosoma microstoma | reverse complement strand
TGTATGTATGTATGTATGTATGTATGTATGTATGTATGTATGTATGTATGTATGTATGTATGTATGTATGTATAAACAAATTTCTGCTTGATTATTATTGATTAGTAGTATGCTTGTATTCACATTTCAAATAATAGTGTAACAACTTAAAACTTGAGCACATGTTAGCCAGTTGACTTGTAACATGTCAAACTCACTGAAATCAAGATTGAAATGTTAAATTTTACTATAATATATGGCCATGAGGTTCTAAAAAGAGTACTAGATGTGGCTCTCAGAGTACAAAAATAATCCACATATGTAAACTGGATGCTTGTTTTTTTTTTGTCAGTCTTTATGCAAATCCAAAATTATTCTTATTGTTTTATCTGTTCAGATACAGTCTCATTCATTGCATTTAACGGTGTAGATTTAGTGTCTCTGCTGTGATTTTTATAATATATCAATACATTTAATTAACCTTATTTTGGATCTGGAGTCGATGAGGTTATTGAACCGAATCAGCATTTAAAACCTCCTAAACTTGCAGGAAGGTTTTACTAACCATTCATTGCAGCAAAGTTTTTGCCTTTTTCACATATCCAGCCTTCATTGTCTCAGTTGCAGTTGAGTTTTATTCTACAGTATGCTCCCATAGGCTTTTATTCTGTGAGCATTCATTGAGTTTCTCTTAACTTGGCCACAAATCTGCCAGAATATTCAACTGTCCCATCTACTTTTTGTTTTTTATGCCTCCCTGCCATCACAAGTCTATGTTAGAGGTTTCTTTAATACTGGAATAACTAATCAGTAAAACCGTTTGGCATACAAAGTGGTAAATCAGGTTATAATCTGTAGCTCCACTGCATCTAGATGATGCACAGTTGAAAATGGGTAAATCTTTTTGAAATGATTTGTGTAAATAAAAATTACAATGGCACATTAACTTGCTAAAGGCATACAGAATGCTTTTTTTTGTTTTCTGTAAGGATTGTCATTGTAAAGCATTTTTAGTTTATATTACAGCATCGATGTCCATTGTGCATCTATATCCCTACATCTGTAGTGTAAATGTTAATTATAGAATAAGAATATTATCCTACTGTGATAAAATTTACTTAAACTCTAACCATCTTGTTGTCCATCTAGTTGGCTCTGTTTTCTTTCAGTATCCGATATTTGGTAAATTTTATTAATTTCAAATGATAATTTGTTCTGTGTGGGTTCTGGTCACGGGTCTTTTTCATCTTCTAGAATATAATCACATTTTGTTTTGCTTTATTGTGATCTCTAGCTTGAGGATACAGCTCACCCAGCTTTTTTCTTTTTCTTTCTTTCTTTTTTTAATAAACCTCCTGCCAGGCTTACGTCACTGATTATAGCTGACCAGTGGAGAAAACATAATGCTCACATTCATGGAGCATCAGGTTCATTTTATGTTAAATGACAAAAGAGGACAGTGTATGCCCGTTGACCATGCACATCTACCTCTTTTGGAAATGAAACTGGATTATTTGGACAGAAAGAAGCGTCCTGGAAGGCGAGCTGTCATAGTCGATTTGCCCCAAATCCAAACGGTGAACGTCTGTCCCGTCTTTCTCCTGCAAAATTTTACACATTTGCGCTGGCAGGCAGCCTTTACGTAGACGGCCGAGTGTGCGCGGAGTTTCTGTGTTGTATCAGGGAGACATAGAAAGGCTTTGACCCAGAGCTGACTGGTTCTTCAAAGGTCCAATCGCTAATTTCAAATGGCAGACATGTCAGATTGTTTTTCATGCTGATGAATGGGTTTATAAATCCCAGAAATCCAAAGCTATTATCTTGTTTTTGATAGACACCTTTTAATTAAAATAGCAATCTTTAGGGACTTACAAATCATTCCCTCTTTTTTTTTTTTTTTTTTTGTCTTCTCTCAGATATCGAATGCATGACTTATTTGAGTTTATGGACGTGTCGTGTTTGTTCTTGACAAGAAAAGCAAATAATGACTTTTAAACCCCTTGTTGATCATGTCAGATATTTACCTCCTGTGAATAATGTCTGCACACCGAAACCCTTAATTACTCCTCCGCTGGTTCAGATCTATTTTTCCTATAGTCTATGGTGGGAAACTGAAAGGAGCCAGATGTTGCTTCATCTGTGGATGCTCCCAAACATCATTTTCTTGCATTTCACAATCTTGCAGAGTTGCCACAAATTATAGGTACCCTTCGTCTTCAGTGAGAGGGGGCGTGTGCGTCCTCTTCTTAATAAATGTTCATTTATTGTCTCTTTGGGTACTGAGGCCTCCACCCCCCCTTTGCAGATTACAGCCTGGTATGTGTGTTTGCAAAGGATGCAATTATTTGTGTGGAAATCCATTAACTTTTTGCAGAACCTGGAACACTTGTGTGAGTTACGAAAGATTTATAGTAACTGATTTCAGTGCTGATGCAGACGCCAGTGCAAACTCATTAGTGTAAACAAACACGGATATGCATTCATTACGGATAACGTGGAAGCAAAGGCCGTCTCAGCTCAGTAGTCAACAGGGCAAAGTTCTGTCTCACTGATTTTTCTTAAGACACAAAATTCTGTATCTTTAACTGTTTTTAAAAAAAAAAATCTTCTGTCACCCTTCATGTGTCTGAAGAACTGACACTGAATCCATCTCAGCTAATGTGATTATGATAATTTGTCTTTGCTAATGTGTTGGATGTCCTTGAGTTAGGTGAGTAGATTGACGGGGCCACATTGAGACAGGCTGCCAGGACTGATAATTCTCTTCTGCTTCATTTCAGATGTTCACAAATAGTGATGAGGCGGTCATCAATAAGAAGTTACCCAAGGAGCTGTTGCTACGGTGAGCGACCTTTTTTGTTTTTTTTCCTCAAAAGTACACAAGTGACGTGCACAGATCTTCATACACGAGGGCACTTCTGGATTTAAAACCAACCCACTCTCACTGTGCATGTCATTGTCACATTATTTACTGTATATTCAGTCACTCAACAACTGGGATGCAAATCCCCCCCCCCCCCCCCCTTCTAAAAGAGTAATTAAAAGCAGTTGCTTGTGGCTATAACATTTAAATTGATTTCAGACAAAAGAACTTAAAAGCCCCTCAGCAAACAGAAAATGAAGGCCATAACTCAAGCCTCGGCCTTGCCAGACAAGCTGCCTGAGCTGCGGCTGCTTGGCCAGGTGCAGTGCTCCTGATTTGTGAGGCTGTCAGATGACACTGCAACTCACTGCATCCCTGCTTCAACTCAAACACACAGTCTCCACATCTTCCCTGCTCTCTGTGCAAACCTCTCTCCTGATGTCAAAGATGATATTAGCTGATTTACTCGCATGTCTTTGCTGCGAGTGAAAGCAGACGTGGGGTTGAGTTCAGGGCAGCTCGGTGCAAAGAGGAAGCTTCTGGCAGTAGTGATCAGAGTCTCTGAAGCGTCCTTGTCTGTCTTCCAGAATCTTCTCCTTTCTGGATGTGGTGACACTCTGTCGCTGTGCCCAAGTCTCTCGGGTGAGTCTCTGTTCATGTGTGTTTTCATGATCTTATACTTTTGAAATGAAACATAACTCTAAATGTTTCTTTCTTTCTCACTGTTTTATTAGTCCTGGAACGTCCTGGCTCTGGATGGCAGCAACTGGCAGAGAATCGACCTGTTTGATTTTCAGAGGGACATTGAAGTGAGCAAATCTTGAATAACCCTCCCATTAACTTTTATTCTCATGTTGCTTTACTCCCAGTTAGTCTAAAACAAGCTGTAGAAGCAAACGCAGCGGGCTGAGTTGATTGTTTTTGTCACAGGGCCGGGTGGTAGAGAACATTTCAAAGCGATGTGGGGGGTTCCTTAGGAAGCTGAGTCTTAGGGGGTGCCTGGGTGTGGGCGACAGCGCCTTAAGGTGAGTTTTGTGACAACTTGGCCTTACAGAAATTCTTTTCTTTGTCTTTTTTGAGAATTAGGAGACAGTTTGACTGAATCGACAGGAATGTTTCTTTTTCTGCAGGACTTTTGCACAGAACTGCAGGAACATTGAGCTGCTTAGTCTGAACGGCTGCACCAAGATCACTGACAGGTATGGGTGTTGTCAAGCAGAAGTGCTGCAAATATGTTGCATACACTTTGTTCTTGAAAATGTCCATTCACCTCCCTCTGTGCAGCACGTGTAATAGCCTCAGTAAGTTCTGTCCAAAGCTGAAGCACTTGGACCTCGCCTCCTGTACTTCCATCACCAACCTGTCACTTAAAGCTCTCAGGTGTGTCACTTCAGCATATAAAACCTATATAAAGAACAAAAGCATCATTCATTGAAACTGTTGCTTTGACTGGACTCGTTTAGCTGCCCTTGGCTTTCACAAGATTCTAAATCTAACCCTTTGCTTTATTCCTCCTATCAGTGAGGGTTGTCCCTTGTTGGAGCAGTTAAACATCTCCTGGTGTGATCAGGTCACCAAGGATGGCATCCAGGCTCTGGTACGCTCCTGCCCTGGACTCAAAGGCCTTTTCCTCAAGGGTTGCACACAGGTACTGTTTATGGCTACAGGTCAATAAATTCAGAGAAAAGTTTTATCATGTTTTTTTTTTAGGAAAGAGATGCCAGTCATTGTATGCGTATATTGCACCATCTTCTTTTAATAATATTCAACATTGCTTTGTTGGTGATTATCTCCACTGTGACAATCTCTCCCACAGTTAGAAGATGAGGCCCTGAAGCATATTGGGGCTCACTGTCCAGAGCTGGTCACGCTTAACTTGCAGACATGCTCAGTAAGTACATTTATCAGGACTGGATGATGCAGTCACAATAAAAGTTTTCAGGAGAATTACTCAAATGTTATCCAGTGTTCATTTAGATAAAAGAAATGCATACAGACATCCTGCCCCTCCAATCAGATTGGTGCCTTAGTGCAGATGTGCAGTCGAGTCTTGTGGCAGCACAGTTCATCAACAATTTATGAATCAGATGATGCCCTCAGCACAGCTTATCTGGTTGAGGTCAGGATTCAGTTTTTAGGTTTTCTTTGCAACACAAAGACCTCCAGCACATGTCCCCCATCAGACCTCCAGACTCAAAGAGGGTTGTTGAGATCGTTGGCAAAAAGGCAGATTTTTTCACCATGGACCATTAATTATGACTTGGATGAAAACCTTTTTTCTTTTCTTTAAAGAAATGAGTGCAGAAAGTCTGATTTAAATACGACTGCCTTTATGTTTCACGGATCTGATATTAAATATTTCTCAGAAAACATTATTGTAAAATTTCTAAATCTGAATTTTAGTCATAAAATGAAAATATGATGGAATAAAGTTAGATTATTCAGACTCTTTATGCTTCAGTAGTAAGTAAACCCATATATTACATTTATTCTCCTCATCTGATCCCTCAGGATCTCATCTCATCTGTTCCTGAGTGTCTCTACTCCTTTCTGCTTTTTGGACTACTTTTTTTTTTTCTCTCTCCCATTTCTGTTAGTTCTTCCTCACCTGTTCCTCCTTTGTCTGAACACTTCAAAGTTTTCTTGCATAATACTTTGAACGGAGAAATGCAGGGGAAAGGAAATTGCTCTCATAAGCTGAGGTAGTTCATGAATATATGTGCCTTTGATGCATTCTCACCAGAGAACGCGGCACAGGAAAAAGTTTTGCATGGCATGTTTTTCACTTTTAACCATGGATGCCGATGTGAGCGGATCCCACCCTTCACCCCCACCCCCAGCCCTCGCCACACAAACACTTTTCTCTTTGTGAGCAGCAGATCACAGATGAGGGCCTCATCACAATTTGTCGGGGTTGTCACCGCCTGCAGTCTCTGTGTGTGTCGGGTTGTGGCAACATCACAGACGCCATCTTGCATGCCCTGGGACAGAACTGCCCCCGCCTCAGGTGAATATACACACACACACCTGACCTCATTGTCAAGTTAGCTATGGACAATTTCCTAGACCCTGCAAAAAATAATCAAACTTTTTAGGTTGAAAATTAAGAATTTTAATGTGGTTTCAGATTGACTTGCAGTCTCTCTGATTTTAAGCAACAACAACTTTTTTTTTTTAGAATATTAGAAGTGGCTCGCTGCTCTCAACTTACAGATGTGGGCTTCACAACGTTAGCAAGGGTAAGTAAGCATGTTTTATGTAGAGTGCATGCTCATGCATTGCAAAGTGGATGTTATCCTTCTACTTGTTTAGTTCTTTGTTCCCAAAACAAACCAGCAAGCTCTCTCTAATTTGTCTGCAGAATTGCCATGAACTTGAGAAGATGGATCTAGAAGAATGTGTGCAGGTAAATCGATGTCTCATGTGTGAAGTCTGCTGTCATGATGGCGATCTACATGTCTACAGTCTGTTTTCCATTTTGCATCAGATCACAGATGGAACACTCATCCAGTTGTCGATCCACTGCCCTCGCTTGCAAGTCCTGGTGAGTGTGTGCGCTTTCCTCATCATACTTATTTTCTTTTTTTCTTTTTTTTGCAACGTGTCACAGCTTGCTTTAACTGCGAGTTAAGTAATGAAGCTCCTACATTGATTCCACTGTGTTCCTGCAGAGTCTGTCTCACTGTGAGCTGATCACCGACGACGGCATCAGGCACCTCGGCAGCGGCCCCTGCGCTCACGACTGTCTGGAGGTGATCGAGCTGGATAACTGCCCCCTTATCACAGACGCCTCACTGGAGCACCTAAAGAGCTGCCATAGTTTGGATCGCATTGAGCTCTACGACTGCCAGCAGATCACCCGTGCAGGCATCAAGAGACTAAGGGTGAGTTGTGTTGGCTAACAAGTATGAGTAAGCACTGACTCATATGCAGAATGCTCAGCAGACACACATTTTTGTAAAGTCAACATATGCCTGTTGGTGTAAAATTTTATTCACAGCCACAAATGTAGGTGACTGCAAGTTTAATGCTGTGATGCTCGCAGCCGATGGCACTGACTGCACAGATAACTGGCCTGTTTGTGTCAGTCATTCAAGCTGCTGTTGGACTATTTACTACTGTTTGTTTGTGTAAAGTAAACTTTTCGCTTTAAAGTGAAACTATTTCTCACTAAATGTAGATGTTTAGTTGAGTTGAACTTGTTATATTTGTAGAAATCACAGCACAAACATCGTTCGGACTTGGCGTTGCTGTGTGAGCGAACCCTTTTGCTCCAGATACTTGATGTTTTTAATGTCATTTAACTTTAAAACAGGAAAAAAAAATCTTTAGAATGCAAACTCACAAGGGAAGGTGAACTTTTAAAAGCACCCATGTACAAAAGTTCCAGCGATCTATTTGCAGAATTGAAACGCAATATTCAGAACTTTTGTTTTCATAAGAGAAGTGTTGCATGATAATAAAAAGCCCCCACATCATGTTGCACCACTGTGTTACCACGATGGCTGGGGAGGAATAAATCAAACTTTGTGCTTCTTCCTTTTCTCCCTCCTCTATATTTCTGCCTTTTGGTTTGGACTAAATTCTAAAAATGGATCTGCAGGAGTGAGGAGATTTAATGTCGGAGCTATAAGCAAAGACAAACCAGTGCATACTTTACAAAGTGTTTTCTGTATCTGTGGTATCTAAAGAGGGCATGACATTAATCCTGGATTAAAATCTCAATGTATACATTGTTATAATCCTCTTTAATGCTTGTCTGACAGAAACAATGCAAACCGTTCTTTTTTTAAATCTGTGAAGTTTTCTATAATGCAACATAAACTAAAATCCATAATTTGTTCATGTTATTTTTAACATTTATTTAGAAGTAGCAAGGAAATTATATCTAGCATTTTTCATTGAATAACTTTAAAAAAAAAAATTTTTATTTATTTTTGAATTTTATTCAATTGGTGGCAGGTCATTGTTGGGTATAAAAGGATTATCTACCAAAAGCTTATTTACTCTTGACAAAATCATAAAGAAGTTTTAAAAAATGGGAAATGAAAACCGGGAGAACTAAGTGCTAAAAGGTCATGGCCAGAAACCTTTGTTGCATGCAAGTAACCCCTGAGTCATCAGGCTGCACTGCATTGGAAGCAGTCACTCCACCATGATCACTATAGCTACATGGGCTCAGGAGTACCTTGGAAAACCGATTTCCCTTAACGGCCTGCAACCAAAAATGTAACATAGATTTGTATTACACGAGGGGGAAGCCGTACATCAATCCTGCACGAAAATGGCTAGTATCAGGACAGATGGGACAGAAAGACTGTGGTCAGATGAATCAATATTCCAGCTGCTTTTGGAACAAATTGACATTGGATGCTTTGCACCAAAGACAGATAGATAAATACTTTATTGATCCCAAGGGAAATTGAAATTGAAAGGCCATCTAGGCTGTCATCAGTATGAGAGCATATCAGTACTTATGACATGAATAACATGCAGATGAAGGTAGTTGGGAGAATATATCCGTCAATGACAACCACAGACTGTAAGCAGCTGAAATTGTGGTTTTAGGAAGAATAGACACAGATTTTTCAGTTCTTTTTAGTATCCTTTAGTGTGCTCTGACCACAATTATTTTTGATTGTGTTACATTATTTTTGAAGTTTTTGTTACATTTTTAGAAAAGTGGGGTTTATATTTTGACTTAAGAAATGCATTACTCAATAACCTTGAGAATTTCCGTTTTATATTTTTTGAGGATATTTCAGAGAGACGTTTTCTTTCTACTCCCCGCATTTGACTGCTTTATTTCACATAAGAATGACTTTGTACTGAACAGACTTGATAAATACTAATTTTTTTAGTCCACGTCTCTGTCAGACAGCAGAGGAGCTTTCCTTCTCATCACCGGTGACTGTACTGAGCGTAATGCATGGGCGGTAGTCGGATGACATGGGCTCACATTTTGTCCAAAATGAATTGTGATGCCTTAGTCACTGCACCACCCACTTGAAGGAATGAATCAAAACCGTTAAATCAAACCATATCCACGGCAGCACTAATTGAACACTGTCCACATCAAGCTGGATTTGTCATTATCTGATCTCATGTTTGTCATTTCACTTTTGATGGAAGTCAATCAAAAGCATGACTGTTTATTAAATAAGCAGATTTTATCACCAGTAGGTTGTATTTATGTATTTTATGCCGTGAACATGTTGAGCTTCTTAAAGCAGTTTTGAACATTTGTATGAGTCATTAACACATTTCCATGTGTTTTTTTTTTTTCTTTCTCCAACAGACTCATCTGCCTAACATCAAAGTGCATGCATACTTCGCTCCTGTCACTCCACCCCCTTCTGTTGGAGGCAGCCGTCAGAGGTTTTGTCGCTGCTGCATCCTGCTATGATGTCAAGACAACGACCCCCTTTCCCGTCCCCTTTCGTCCCCTCGAAGCCCAACGCTTCCACCCTGAACTGCTGTCCCCCTCCCATCCCTTGCCTCCAGTCAATAGACTACATGCTGGTGTGCTGATGTGAGCTGCAGAGAGAGGGTGAGAGCCAAACAACGCTACAGGGTCTTGGGTAACTTTCCCAATTAGCATTCTCAAATCTTCCCCCCACTACACAGATACACAACAGGCTGATCTCTACAGACACACAATCAACTCTTAGAATAATCTCAGCTCTTTCCTTGGCTGGAAATAATGAACACATCAGTATTATAAGAGGGTTTTACGATGATCACTTTAAAGGGATTTAAATTTCCCTCAAATGAAGTATGACTTTGAGCCAAGCTCTTCACATCAAAAACCAGTGGAGACTTTTTAAGGATCCCACTTAACCTCTCAGTTCCCCTTGGTGTTGAAGGTCACTGAACAGCTACCTCTAAACAGGAACTGCATGTGAGTAAGATCAGTGTTTGCTTCTGCAGGCTGTTTTTCTTTTTTTTCTTATAAATGTAAAAAAGGCTTCATTGCCAGTTAGCTGCCAAAACCCCAACACTCATAGAGCAGAAAGTCTTTTTCTTTTGTTTTTTAAGAATACTTGCAGCTATTTGCACTTGCAGTAAAACACAGACGAGACACTTTACAAAGACGACCATCTCAGAATTGAAGACTGGCATTTTACTAACACCACACACCAGCGCTTGCAGCCGCTGTGCTCTCACCTCTCTCTGTCTCTCTGTTACAATCAGAAGCTTCAAGTTATGAAGAGAAGGAAGAAAAAAAAAAGTTTGATATTTTTCTAAAAATGGACACCAATTAAGACTCAGAAGTGGGGACTCGAGAAGATGCCAAATGTTGCATGTAACTCCTCTAGTTTTTTAAAATCTAATTGTAAATATGTGAGGACTGTGGGAGTCGGGAGAGCGGAAGCCAGTTTAAACACGATGATATAAGATGGGGAAGAGACTGCTGTTAATAGTCCTTCCGAGGGAACTCTGAAGCTCTAGCATATATATGCGAGAGCGAGAATGAGCTGGTTTGTGACAGCATCAACAGAAAAGACTTCTTTTTTTTTTTTTAAAGGAGGAATAAGAGAAAAACAGACACTACATGAATCCATGCTGTCAGACCAGAACAATGGAAAAAAAAAGCCAACTGAAAACAATCAAAATACGTCGTCTTTCAGTTTGATTTCATTAAGTTGCTCTTGATTTTTGCATCATCAATGGTTCTGACTATGAAGAACTGGCGAATCGCACGCAGTGGTGGAAGCACGTGCTTGACGTCGGGAGTTGCAAACTGTGTGACTCCTCGGCTCCTATGAGGCCTTGCAGGGGACGGAATGACGGCGCCTTACACCCTGCCACCCGTGACCACCTCCGTCTGTCCGGGGACCAGTGACACTGCCGGTAAAGACGGGATCAGACTCGTGGAGTCATTTTAAAGAAGATGACTGAATCTTGAGCGCACAATTCTGGCCTGCTGACAGACACGATGGATGATTATTTTTGTCAGAGGGCTATAAAGAACTTCAGCTCCCCGCCCTTTGAAGTATTGAAGCCTTTTTCTTATGGATAACCTTGTCCTGCACTTGCACCTGCTTTAGTCTGTCTCTTTCATTTTTATAAATGTGTCTTTTGCTGCTTTTTTCTTTTTTCTGATTTCCTCTGATTCTCTGACTTCCTCTGCTTTTCTGTTTTTTGCTGTGGTTTGGATTCTGCCTGCTTTGTGTTTTGAAGTCACGAGTTCAGTGTCTCCAAGTTGAGTTTGAGCCCTCTTGTTGGTAATTAGTTTTTATCTGATGGAGTTTGCTTTCATTAAGGGTTTGTTACTAAATGTTCAGAGTGTAGCCTTTGTCCAGGGGAAGTGTTGACAACAGTGCAATTGTACTTAATGTTAAATGTGAGTTGTTGTTTATTTCCCCCCTTTTTCTTTTTTTTAATTTCATGTGAGGAGTTAACGATGACCTGTATGTATGAATGAGGTAGGGTCTATTTGCTGAATGTGTCCATCAAGGAGAAAAGCTCATTAAGTGATGCGTGGCGCTTTACCACACAAACTTTCTCTCATAGTTGCGCTTTCCTCTCCTTGATTTTGTCCCCCCCCACCCCCCCCTTCTCTCTCTCTCATAATGCCCTCTGCTCAAATGCATCAAACAAGACATAAAGTGGTGAACACAATGTAGGATATCAATCGCCCACAAATGTCCTCATTCTGGTTTAACACGTGCAGCAACAGGCAATGATGAATGATGATTCTATTCATTGTGAGATGTGACAGCTACGAGAAGCTGGGATGAATTCAATGTAATCCTCTCTGGTTGGTTTTGTTTGGATTGGGATTTTCAGGGAATTGGCAGAAGAACCGCAACGACAAAGAAATGTAATGTGCTCTGTCACTGTGCTCTAAGGGTTAAGACCGTTAACTTGAAGACGAGGGAGAAGTCCGGATTTTTGAGCCTGGATGTAACACCCGATTTGCTCTCATCATGATTAATCGTTGCAGCTAACACACATGCTTTCCCCCTGAGCCAGAAGGTTTTCATATGTACAGAAGAGATCACCCGTCATCATTCCTTCTCATGGTAGAGAATGCACTACAGGCTTCACGCAGAAAAAACACGACACATATTTTTCTTCACAGTATCAAACACCTGCGTGTCTTTGTGTCAGGCTTCCCACCAGTTTACATGGAAGTTGAGCTGTTGCGCTCATGACCAGCTTGTTTTACGGCCAACTGGTCCCAAACACTAGAGTTGAGGATTAAGACTGAGGGCAGGAGGTGAATCTACAGTGTGTCTATGATGATGGTAGATTGGCACCTGAGATATTTCAAAAAGTTTTGACAATGACTGTAGTTCATATAATTACTGTAAATCTTTTCCTTTTTTTGTCTTTTTTTTGTCTTTTTTTCTTTCTTTCTTTTTTTTTTTTTTTTACAATTAACCAATATAAATAAATATGTACGTATGAATAAATATATACCTATATTATTAAGACTTGTCTTCGTTTCTCATTGCTCTTAATGGTGGTTTAACGGTGCAGCAGTAGATGGCAGTAAAAAGCCAGTTGTACTAAATCCTGCAAGTCCTTGTCTCCTGGTTTTAATAGCCCAGGATTGACTCAGCCATTCAGTGAGTCTAAATTATTTGTTTTACAAATGGGGAAAATGTAAGTAAACCTCCACTTCCCAGTTAGCAACATATTGGTGTTCATGGAATTTTACTTTTTTTTTTTTTCGTTAATATAATTATTATTTTTTTTTTTTTGCCCTGTCTCTTTTTAGCTGCTGAATATGACATTATCCAGCAAAAATGCTTTCACATTTCCCAGTTACAGAAAAAAACTTCAAATACCTCAACACTGTAACTAAGACAACTAATATATAATTGATAATTATCAATTCATCACTTTTGAATATTTAATCTGTTTTTGTCTTTTGAATTGTTATTGAAATGAACTATTTGGATGGGTAGATGCTCTTTCAATACTGTCGTGCGTAAAAGATTAAAGTAAATGCAAACAGAAACTTAGACTTTGAGAAGTTCGGTCTTCAAACAATACTGTAGTGCTGAAAATTCCATTTCCTAAAATAAAGATGGGCCATAGTATTAAATCCAAATGAGTTATTTAATTGAAACTGAATGTGATAATTTATAAATAAAGACCCTCTTTAATTAAAAAGGTAAAAACAACAAATCAAATACTTAAGCTTTTTTTTCTCTAATTGCTGATTTTAGATTTGATGTTGGAAACTTGTCTCAAAATTTGGGCATTGGTATATTTACTACTTAACTACTATTTTTGTATCAGCTCTGTTAACACTTTGAGCTTTTGTAGTTTTGAAATGGGAATGATTTCCACCACCTGTTCAGTGTAGGATTTAGTAAGTCAGGGTTCTGGGCTGCTGCCAGCTATTGCCCAAAGACCTTAGATGGACCCCAAATGTTCACAAAACAAGACCTAGAATGTATTTGCGTGCAAACATTAATTTGAAGTTTGTTTGTTTTTTCTGATATTTGGCATCTTCGTGCAAGGAATCATTGTTAGCATGGTATTATCTTCAAATAGGTTATGTCAAATAGGATAATTGCGGATAGATATTACAGTTTTATTGCAATTTACTCGGGCATAGAAAAATTTTGGACTCTGGGAATACTTTTTCAGGTCCCTAGATGTCTCTAAACACCAAAGACAATTATAAACTTTTCAATTTTTCTTGCACTTTTACGTGAGTTCAGTATTGGTTTGGCTCTTTTTATAACCAGTTGTGTTAGTGACTTGTTGCCAAGTAACCTAATTAGTTGTCAGGTGTTCCACTTGGGTGGTGTTTTTTTTTTGCCTTTTAGGCAATAAATTGCTTCACCTGTCTTTTGTTGCCCCAACTTCAATTCATGTGGATCGTGTCAAAATAAGGCTAGCCTTTATTTTTCATAAATTAACCCAAATGTACATTTAAAATAATTTTCAAATCATTGCATTGTGTATTTATTGACATTTCACACAGTAGTGTTGTATATATACACTCACCCTGTTCTTATAGGCTCAGAGGAGCTGATGATGTCAGTGTGAAGTAAGGAGGGGAAAAAAATCCATGGGTCTCCTCAAATACTGAAATGATTCCAAAGTTTTTCAGAAAATAATAATCTGCCTCAGTATCTAAATTATAGACTGACTGAGTAAACATATCTACTTACCAAAAAGGTGAGTTTTAATTCAATACATTAAATCACTTGGATATATCATATATTGTACAAAAGCAAAAATAAGATCACAGACTGGTGACTGCAGGTTTGAAATGGGAGTCTTTGGTCCTTGTGCTGCATGGAAAGTCAAATCTTTGTATTTTTGCGCTGATGTTCACATGTCTGAGGTGGAAGCACAGATCAACAATCAGTATCAATTTATCCCAGTGGAAAGAGCAGCAGCTCTGGTCCTGTGGCTGCACCATGACGACCGCTGTCACGGCTGGGATCTGTCTTCCGCCGCATGAGACTCATTTAGTTCCACTCATCCTCCAGCTTTTCACTCCTCCACCACCCGTCTCTAAATGGCAGAGAGATTCACGTGTGCTCACTCCTGTTTTAATGTTCATTATTAGCCAGAGTGTTCTGGCACCCAGTGTTTCACATGAGGGATCAAAGGAGGATGGCACAGAGGGAGAAATTTAAATTGACATTATGTTTCCCTCATTGAGTTCTTTCTGCTGTTCTGTTTTCTGACTTTGAACACAGATGGATCAGAACCCTCGTCACACACCAAGAGATTGTGCTCCTCTGTATTTTTAACTTCACCTTCCTTATTTTTATTTTTTTTTGTCATTTTAACCTTTTTTTCTGGAGAGTGTGCTTTTCAGCAGTCAGCCCTGCTATGTGCTGTGCACTGGCTCTGAGTGAAGTTATAATTAATATGTTAACTGGGGCTCAATTCTTTGTCTTCTTCTTCAGTGTCTTTTCTCCAGCACACCCACGCCCAAAGACTTTCTGACAGCTTTGAGCAAACTTTGATGTCAAGATTTGGTGAAATAAGGCAGAGCAGATAATAAAATAATAATGAAAATTAAAAAAAAAAAACATATTTAGAAGTGAATCAAAAACTTGAACATACCCAAACTCCCAAACTTTTTTACCTTCAGTCCATTCAAAGAAAAACCCATGGATGTGTGCACAGCCTTGGTGTTTCATTCTTTTGTTCAAAGGGTTTTTATTGCGGAGAGACAGTCAATAAGTGCCTCTTGCAAGAGTCTGGTGAAGGCAGTTAGGAGTGCATTTAAAATCAGTAGAAGCAATAGGCTACTTTAGGTACTTTAATTGGAGCTGTAACTCAGCAGAGCAGCACATTCCCAGCTTCTGCATTCACTGCAGCAGAAGACAAATGGAAAAGAAAGCTGGATGGTTGATGAGTAAAAGTATGGCTACATTTCTGCCAAAAACTCAGAAATCAACTAAAAGAGTCAAAGTATGTGGGTGAATTTTCCTTCAATTTCACCAAACAGGCATAGAATGATCTTCTTTTAGCTTTGTGCCTCTCGAGTTCATCTGTTTGGTTTCTATTTTCTGTATCTTTCATAGTAACAGATACAATTTCAAACTATTCTGGTACTGCAAGAACGACACAGCAGAATTAACTGGAGCAGTTTTGACACAAATAAAAGGCTGTGCTCGTTGGCTGATGAGGAGCTGCTCCTTTTTTATGACAAACAGACGGGGTATTGTGGAGAAAATCAACGCTTTGTTCACAAATTGTACGCTATTCTCTTTTTAGGTGTAAAAAGCTTCCGCTCATTACCGACAACTTGAAGCTTGATTTATTCTCCGTAAGTCCTGACTTAGTTGTAAGAAGAAAAAAAATCCCGCCAATCGTGCGCCCCAGACGCGCAGAGAGGCGTGCCTCCGATTGCGCTTAAATTCAAGTCTGTGCTGTAGTGAAGAGCACAGATGACTCTGAATTTGCACTCAGTATAGAACATCCAGATCACAGGTTGGCCTACATTTATTTATTTGATACTTACGCATCAAATCTGATTTTAACCTTTTTTTGGTACTTGGAAGACGGAATTGTGCCACATTGGAGCTTCCCGGTGTGCGTAAGTGGACGGTATCAGTCTGTTCAGAAGCGAGGTTCAGCCTTTGTCCTGAATACGTGTGGCACGAATAAGATATAGTTTAACGGGCTTTTTTATTAGTTACCCAAATCTCTCGTTTAACCACCTTGCAGCAGCAGCAGCAGCAGCAGCGCGCTCTAATCCTTCTCATGTGGACCTGACACGCTGACTCTTTTGCGCCGATTAAAGCTGGAGATTTCCTGCCGACTGGATACAGTTTGAGTTAAAACTTTTTTTCTTTTTCGTTTTTATATCTTTAATCGTAAACGGCTCTTTCCAGTATAGCACCAATGATGACAGAAAACAGTGAGATGGAGAGCGACTCGCAGCTCCAGCGGTCCCCAAGCAACATACCCATCCAGCCCATGACATCCAAGGCAAGTACCCACAGTTTTGACTTTTCTCAATCAAACAGCACCCATCTTAATAAGCTGATCTCTGCGTCTGCAGATCTCTGCGTAAGAGGAGCTAAAATAAGACACAACCAAGCAGTGAACTTTGCAGAGTGCTCCGTAAGCTGAGAGCAATTTGTCTTCAGCAGAGTTCGCTCGATGTGTTTGATGGCTCTGCGATTTTTAGTTGTCTGATTGTATTTTTCCACGGGTTTATGTAACGGGGATGACAGGTCTTCACAAATGCGGTTGTATTCCAATCACTGCGTCACTAGGTGTAACCTCACACGTAGGGTCTGATGTCACACTCTCCTCTGTGTGTCTCTCTCTTAACCAAATCCATTTCCTGCTCACACACAATTTATAAACTCTATTTAGATAGCTTTTTAATTGTAATATCTGTTGCTTTTTGTGCGTAAATTAATGTCCATTGCATCTTTTAGGTGAAGAGCAACAATTTGCTGTCTCCTGCACTGCTAATGTGCATAAATGTTAGCTGCTTATATGCGCATAATGACCCTAATATGCAGAAGCGGATCATTTGCACTATATTCTGCCCCCCTGAGCAGAAAGTCCTTACAAAGTGTCTTTCTCCTTTCATTTGATTTGTTGACTCAATTGTATACAGAAAGATTTCAAGCACTGGCCTCCCAGAGCTGTGAAAGCTTTCACACTGCTGCCTATTCATGGAAGGACACTTGATTCGTTAGTAGACTATACACAACTTTTTTCCTCAGGGAAGTCTGTCTCCACCTCATGCTTGTTCTCGCTGCCCACGCACAAACATGGGTGCTGATGGCACGTTTGAAGTTGAAGTGACACTCCTGCGCAGCACGGTCAGACCCTTTACAGGCCGACTGCCTTTGTGCTTCATTTGACGTCCTCTGTGAGAAGTCAAGTCGAAATTGTTGCAGGCTATTTTATCACTTCTTACTCCAGGGCGATTCACTCCAGCTCTCCAATCCTCGCCAGCTGCTACCAAAAAATAAAGATTCAGGAGTAATTTAGTTGCAGGCAGGACTGATTTGTATTCACATGTTTCACTTGCTTGCTTTGGCTTAACCACATTGCAACAAACTCATCAGCCTGGTTATCTGCACCTGCGTTTCCAATCGATTGAGGCTGCCTTGGTTGAATTCCAGGGCTGTTTGAAATGGATTTGATATTAACCTTCAGCCTTTATGCTCACGGAACTTCCTTTGAATGGGCTTCAGTAGCCATCTGCCACTCCAGGATCAATTTGAATTTGCAGCCATAAGAGACCCCATTAAGGAATCTTGTTTGATACTCAACTTAATCTCAGTGTCTCTGATATATGTGGTCACAGAAGACTAAAAATCATTCATGCAATCACTTTATTCTTATCTATTTTAAACATTTAATCAAGCCCATCCCTAATATATAAATCTCAGCCACAGGGGGCAATTTTGAAGGAATCTAATCAAACTCAGCCATGTGTCCGTGATGTTTTAATTGGATTGGAAAGATACCAGCAGCAAATTCCCACATAGATAGGTACCAGAAATAAAAAGCAGGTGAAAAAGCTGCCAGAGGACTCAGTGGAGAGGAAGCATTGACTTTCTCTGCAGCTACTCGACAATGTGCATTGGTATAATGCCACGGTTGGCAGAATGGTGCTGCCAGTGGTGTCTGTCTTTGTTGAGAGCTGTTTGATCTCTCAGGGTTGTTGGTGCTGTTGGAGCTTTTCATGTGAGAAGGGAGCCCGGGTACACTATTGATTCTCCAGTTTGGGAGCTCAGACAACGAGAAAAACAGGCCAATCGACAAATTTTTGGGGGTTGATTGACGACCCATTTGTCAGCTTGCGCATTGGAAGATGACAATTCCTCCATTAATCCATGAGTCTGTTTATGATTCTTCATTCACTCATCTTAACTCATCGTGACTACTTAAGCACATACACAGCCAGCTCAGTGATGAAAGGTGGCTGCAACTCTGCAGTGTGAAAACAGCGATTTGTTTCAGCTCCAAACTGACACTACATGTTTACTTAAGCCATAGAGTTTGTAGCCAAGTCTGGAACGAAGATCCTTCAGTTTAGTGTTTCATTTTAAGTCCTGAACACATGAAATGGCTTTAGCAATAAGAGAAGAAAAAACGGTACTATGCTTGGCATTTTTATAACAGAGTTATCCAAGAATGGACAATACAAAGAAGGATCTGACATGTGGCAGTCATGTGGTTTCATCCATTAGCTTAACTTCCCTATCTTTGAGAGGATATACAATGAATTCTTTTGGAACATCTGAACACTGATAAGGCTGTCGGTAATGACTTAATAAGCTGAAATATCATTTGACGTGAAAGGTTATAAAAGAAGGTCTGCAAGAATGAATTTGTCCTTATTAAAAGGTTAAAGGTTAAAGATATAGGGCTCAAATACCTAAAAACTGTCTATCTGCTTTTGACGAAATACACATATCATTTCCTGGCATCGAAGGTAAAATAAATGGTAACAGCAGTCGATATCAGCTAGCTGTCATTGACCAAATACTGATTTTTAAGATTGGTACCATCCCAGGTCAGAAGTCTCTCTGGAGCTGATGAAACTTTGATAAAATCCAATTATCTGCTGGGAGCAACGTCCTGATTTTCTATGTGGATACAAAGTAACTGCTCATAGGAATATAGTATCACAATACTTAGATCAAATTTACATGAAAAGATTTATTACCACTTTTATGAGGTTAAAAGGTCTTCACAATGGGACTGAATAGTTGTCAGCCAGTAGAATGTCATCTTCTGTGTGTTCAAATCATTTTTATAGCTACACAAGTTTTATACTTTACTTTAAAACAGATGGACATGTTTTTTTCCTTCAGTGTGGAATTGTTAATCAGTGCGATCTCACACCAGAAACTTGTTTACATTCTGTGTTATATGAAACAAATGACATGTTCAAACGCTTATACAAAGACGCACATTGAACTTTATGACAGAGAATCTAATTCTGGCTAAATCTGACCCAATATCATCCAAAAACCTTTGATTTCTTTACTGTGTCAGTTGGTTTCAGGTTAGGGAAAAAAATGGAGAGAATTAGTTATTGATAGATGCATTATGCTTATTAAGTCAGAGATTTGTGTCACATTGCTGCCCCAAAACAACAGACAATTTACAATTTTTCCATCCCACAATTCTTTCACTTTTAAAGAAGTATCTGTCTGATTTGGAAACAAACATACCTGTCGCACATTTTCCAATGAAACTGTGTTGTTTTTAATGCCTAATACAACGGTTCAGATGTTGAAAACTAGTGGCTGGATTCAGGCAATTGAATTTAATTGGTTGGTGTAAGAAAACATCATGGCTCGGTTGAAATGGTTCGCGTGTTGCATTTTTATTTATTTTTTTGGCTTTTCAAAAGATGAGTCCTGTTATGCAAAATCTATAAAAATGGTGCATTAATAAAAGGAACTTCATGCTAAAATATTTTATCCCATGATTTCCTTTTTTTTTTGCAGTTTTTATCTTGAGAAAATATTGTTTTATGTAAGATGAGTCTTGATGTTTACTTAAACCTAACCAAGTGTTTTTGTTTACTAAACCATAATCAGACTAAGTCAAAATAAATATGAAATGTAATACGAAATGAAATTCAAAGCACATTCATTAAGAGTGGACAGAACCTCGTGTTTCCTGCATGTTTTCTTCCTCGGAAACAAAACAGCCCTGCATGAAACTTTCTTTTTGACATGCAAACAAAAAACGAAAAAACCTTTTCCATGTTTCCTGAAATTCCATCCATCCATCCATCCATCCATCCATCCATCCATCCATCCATCCATCCATCCATCCATCCATCCATCCATCC
>JBBBVU010000022.1:18967004-18993701 GCA_037177055.1 Atherinosoma microstoma | reverse complement strand
CATCCATCCATCCATCCATCCATCCATCCATCCATCCATCCATCCATCCATACATCCATCCATACATCCATCCATACATCCATACATCCATCCATACATCCATCCATCTTCTCCCGCTTATCCGGGGTCGGGTCACGGGGGCAGCAGCCTAAGCAGGTAAGCCCAGACTTCCCTCGCTCCAGCCACATTAGCCAGGTCATCTGGGGGGATCTCGAGGTGCCGAGGTTTCCTGACATTCTGTTTTAGTTAAGCAGGTATACATTTGGAGGTCTTAGTTCTGCAAATAATATTTACTGAGTTGGACCATTCACAAAGTGCAGTTGTGTCTGTCAGTGGCACTAGAGAGAAAAATTATAGTATTACCATATTCATTAACATTAATCTGAGAGGGAAATGTAAGGTAGCACCACATTTCACAGCAATCCATCCAATAGCTGTAAAGACACAAATGTAAACTTCACGGAGCTGCTGGAGGTATTCAATAGGATTTTCTGTTTGGGGCCATGAATGCCTGCGTAACCCTGATAGCGCTGAGAAAATCCACAGACCATACGAAAATCTCTCTTAATCCGTTTAAAGTTGAGGGGAAGGAAAAGTTACCATGAGCATCAAATGGAAAAGAAAGTGTTTCTCACTCTTGGCCTGATGAAAAGGGAAAAACATCTATGATGCACACCAGTTCATTCACACGGGGAACAGTCTGCAGACATTCAGCAAAGTGAAAGCTAAAATGTTGCAAATGATCGACCTTGAGCGCACAGGTTTCCGGTGACTACCATTTTCTGAACTGCAAAGTTCACCTCTGAATCAAACAGCTCTTTGAAAGCAAGCACTCTTTTAAGGTCACTATACATCTCATTAACCATCACTTCACTTTCTCCTCAGTTTAAGGAGGTATGACACTGATATGAGTGATGTGAGCGGGACGTTCGGTATGTCAAGCAGAGCTGCAACGTGATATTATGAAGTTGTGTGTAAATAACATGTCAGCCTCGAGCAGATTTCGCGTGTCGTGTCAGTTTATGTTAATTTTTCCACACGTGCCGTACAGTCTGTTCAAATGACAGCATGAGCAATCCTGGAAAACATGGAGGTAAAGCAGTTTGTTGATCGCAGAGACAGTGATTCGGTTATGGTTTAGTCAGAGTAGACAACCAAGCATCAAAATTGCACTAATAAAGATTTTTAAAAAAAGCTTTGTGTTAGCATTCAAAATTGCTTGCTGCGTGTTTCATGCACGATTTAATGAACTCAGACTGTGGCTGAAGTAGGCCAAGGTCTTCATTAATTAATGTAACACCTTCACTGCTGTGATGTTTATTGATGTGACACTACGAGGAGAGGTGTGAGCTGCTGAAATATTGGAGTCTAAGCTACGGGAGCAGAAAAGATAACCCTCACTCCTATTTTACTGAGTTGCTCCTCCATTAAACAATCTTGAGACAGAGACAGAGAGCATGTGATTCTGTGTGAATAAGCTTATGATTGATTGTGTGTGTGTGTGTGTATAAGCATGTGTAATAGGAGCAGAACACTGGAGGCAGCATGTGATTATGCATCTCTTATCTTGTATTCAAAGCAGGAATCTGCCATCCTGCCATGCATAATAACACATTTTTTGGATATGAAACTGGCCCACTTACCCTCCATGGTAAGGCAGCTTTGTGACCAGAGATTTGATAATATGTGGAAATTTGTGAAATCACTGTGATTTTTGCTATTGTGCATTCTTCTATAATAAAATCTCACGGTTGAAGTAACCCCATGAAGGTGTATAAAGGTGTATTCTCTATACTCCATGTACATGGTGCTGGAGGGTGACAATTTCCTCTGAAGCCGCATTCTCTGCTGATGACCTAGAATTAGAGTGAGATAGAAAACTGTGTCTTTCACAGTGCTTTTACACCAGTTTCCCTCCTTAAGGCTGAACTATCCCCACTTAGAACAGGGTCAGACACTGTAATGACTCATTATATAGATCCATGCGTGCACTTTGTCGACATAGATGTTATGAATGTCATGAAAAAGAAAAAAAACCTTTTTTAGCCAGATGAACACTCGGACAGAGGCATTGTTGGTTTTTGAAAGTGTGCATTTCAAACTTTTGTGCAGCTCAACAAAGACACAACTGGAGTTACTGTATTGTACTGTATTCTTTACTGAGAAAATCACTGAAAACCTTTAGCATATTGTGGACACGGTCTCTATTTATCATTGCATTCCCAGTGGGAACGATGCTTGTCTTGCTCCGTCTTGACCTCTGGACACGCTTGAGTATCCCATAAATATCTCAGTCTGGCCTCATTAAATTTTAACAGAGGCAGCAAGACACACATATTTGAGTTAAATGAAAGTCTTATAATTGATTTATGGCCTCTCAATTCTTGCTATCTGTCTGTGGAGCTCTGAATTTGGACATTCGTGCCGGCTACATGTGGGAACAGCAGGAGGATTGTATGTGAATTGAAGATGTGAGAATCATCAGCTTTTACAGGTCTGCTGTGACAACTTGTCAAATTCTGCCCTGCAGCTGTGAGATCAGTGCTGTCAGAAGAAAAGGATATAGGGAACATTTACATTTTCCATGGCAAGATAAATCATTTATGAAGCACAAAAAAAATTTGTTTATTTGTTTTGCAGGCAAGACGTGACCTAAATGTTTTTATTTTAGGAGAGATGCATTTTATGGAGGGTAGAGGTCTGTGTGGTGCTTTCAAGAACTTAGTTGGTGGAGGAATTGTAGAATTTACCGGCACTGTGAAACTGCAGAAAATCAGAATTCATATGGGATTATTTCACACACCAGTGTGTCTTCTGAAGTGGAGACTTTTTTATTCTTCACAATATGGTGTAAAAAATAGATGTATTGTCTCAATTCAGAAGAAGTTGAACCAAAGTGGAAGTGGTTTGAAATGCCTCTGAATGCCAGTTTGTTCTGCCTCTAAAATACCTCCGGTTTTAAAAAGTTCCTTTTCTCCAGATACTAAACTTTTTCATTTTTCCCCACTGTTCATTTTTGTGTCATTAGTCAGAATCACTCTTTCAGGTTGGAGAGCGGTTCTAGAGACTGTAATTCTATCAGACATCGAGCCTTAAGATATATTCTTGCCCGATCCGGTCGAACGTCACAGTGACAGTCACAATGGCTACGTCCACCTCTTCCAGTCTTTGGGCCTGACCCATCCTCCATATCAGCATCCCACCTGCCATAGAAACACATGTGAGATGGAGCAGTGTGCTCCATCTCACATGAGTGTCCCACATCAAGCGTGAGGTCACACTGGCTTTGACTCAGAAGGATAGTGCTCTCAGCTAATGCTCAAATAGAGGCTAACGGGAATGCTTTTTAGGTCTGCGCACTGACAGATGATTAGATTAGCTGTAATTGAGACATGTGGTGTAGCCGGAGCTGTTATGCCAGCACTCAACCACTCTGATTGAGGGAGCTTGGCGCAAGTGATGCTGCAAATAAAACATGAAATCAAATCGCTGCACTATAAACAAGATAAAACTGCTGACCACCTCTTTGTAAAGAGATTTGATGAAGAGTTTGGTGAATCATATACTTCATGTTTTACAGATAAGTAATAATAGTATCATTTAGGAGATAATCTGCTTTGTTAGAAAGTGAGAAATCTCTAACTCTTCATTAATGAACACCACGGTACAAAGTGGTAATTGGCTCTTTGCTGTTGTTCTGATAAATGCAATTGCCCTTATTCAAAACCCTTAAGTCTCTAAATAGAATTTTTTTAAAACTTGCAGTAACTCCAACTATACCAGAAACAATCACATTTATCCATTTATAGGTCCAGAATTTAGCTCGTACTGCGATATGGGAGAAGTATATATGTATTAAACACATTAAACAATCCACGTATCCACACAACCCACTAAACTGGAACACTAGTACATTTATCTTCTATACATCCAGAGGGAGCACAGAAGACAAACTACACAATCCTCTTCAGCTAACTGAGAAACTTCAATGGCAGGTGAATGAGTGCTTGTAATGGTTTTGCTTTCACAGAGGAATGCAGAATGTTCTACTAGCAGGAGGGGGAAAAGAAATATGTTCAAGTTTTTTATGAGGTTAGTGGTTACAGCTGTGCATTTTTATCATAAAGAGGCACCAACTACAGAAAACAATATTCGCATGATCGCTAATGAAGGAGAATTTAACAAATGGAGTTTCGCAGGAAGCATATGGAGTGCACAAATGTAGTCGCACTCTTATGTTCCTCTGACTCTACCTCCATGTGCCCACACACATACACACACTCAAATAGACAAACTGTCTTCATATCTTATTACCAGACATGTGGAGCTGTAAACAACATGTCCCTGTAAAGTGATTATGTTTGGCGCTGAGCAGAACGAGCGTGGACAGGCAGACAGAGGGAGCATGTGCGTACACAGTGTCTGTGGCCCGCTGATTATCTGTCTCCCTGTCTGTACGTGTTGAACCATTCTTCTCCTGCAACGCAACCACACCCTCACACACTTCTCCTTCATGTAAGGGGTGATGAATGGCCGCCTAGCATCATCAACTGTACATGGAGCTGCAGGTAATTGTCAGGAAACATGCTGTTATCTAGCCAATCAGTGCCAGGCAACTGTGCAATGATGCAATGATGTTTTATGTTGCAGATATGTGAGTTTGGCCTTGTGTATTCAGTGCAAACATATGACACTATCAACATCATCTAAAACCTCAGTATTTTTTTTGTATGATTTTAAAAAAAAATCTCCTATCAATGATGAAGTGCTAAACAAAAGAAAAATGTGCTGGCATTTTACAAAATAAAAGGTATAATTCATAGCGAAAAAGCAGATGCACTAGTTCTTGCCTGTGATGGGACAAAACTCCAGTCTACACTAACTGGTCATTTTCTGTTTTCTGGGTTATACCCCATAAAACCAGATCCAGAACAAAAACAACACTACTTTGATTGGTCAGGCCTAAAACTAAATGTTTTTATGTGTTTTTATGTCCATTTTTTTTAATTTTCCCTGTTGCTGTTGTTGTGTTTTGCACTAAAATAGTTTTGCACAAAATACTGAGTCTGATGTAAATATTTGCAATACAAAGCAAAATGAAGCCATGAAACAGTGAGGCTGCTTTTGTGATCCTCTCTCTGCCTCACAGTAGAAAACCTAAAAGGAAATATTGGATCCATCCAATTTGGCATCAACAGCAGGAATAATTTCACCCATTGATACAAGAGTTGTGGTGTTCGTGGGCCACTTTGATACCCTCCTGGCAATACTGGAACCACACACTATAAGAAAACCACCAATTCATGTGATCCAAACGTTTACTACTTGCCATAAAGTGCTTGGTGCTGAGACATGATGCCGTTTGAATGGTAATTGGAGAAAAGCAAACTTGTTCCCAAAACTGTAATAATAGACAAAAGCTTTAGTCAAAACGTGTTTGATTTGGTACTGAAAGTGCAACAATATCTGAAGGCAAATACAGATTTAGTGTGATGAGGCCTTATGAATCCCTGTTGCAACATCATAGGACTGTAATTCCTTATTTTGTTTCTTCACTGTTGCCCCCACTGTCACCATTACCAAAGAAAAACCGTTTGTACTCAGCAGGGACCAGTGTTTAACTGCAAGAGGTCTCAAAGAGAAAAGGCTTGTGGGTCAAATGCACAAGCAGCCATGTTAAATATGAGAAAGATGTGCTTTGTCTCACTAAAGGAAGCATCGTGGTAGCATTGCTATTGATGTGTTGTTTCCTTATGAGGTAATATTGCATTGCATAAGTCTTTCCCTTTCCCTGTGGTGTACATGTCTCAGCACAGTTTATGTTGTGTTTATGAATGCTGGGATATTGCTTGTGCTGTCCTGAGGGTTTATTGAACATTTGTTATTGCCTCTTGCTTATCTTGTGTTTATTCTCCATGTTCCTCCTCCCTCCATGTCTCTGTCTGTGTACGTGTGTGTGCAGCTCCAGCGACTAAAACGCTCTCTATCCTTCAAGACCATGATGCGCAGTAAGAGTGTGGAGAACTTCTTCCAGAGGTCTTACAGTGATGCTCGCCTGCCCCCAGACTTCATCACAGACCCTCCGCCCCCGTCTCCGCCTCTGCCGCCTGGCTCTCCTCTCGTCGGCGAGCGCTCGCCATCCATTTCACCGTCTCTCAGCCCCAACCTTTCCATCTCCTCCCACTCCCCATCTCTCAGCCTCTCCCCATCGCTGCCCACCAAGCCTCCACGGCCTCAGATAACCCATTGTTTCCAGGACCACATCTTTCGCAAGCCAACCAACTGCCAGCACTGCAAGCAAATGATAGTGGGTAAGGTTTTCAAAGCTACCCCAGGAATCAAAATGAGCATCGTCTGTATCATTTAATAGGCAAGGCAAGTTTATTTGTATAGCACATTTCATGTACAAGACAATTCACAGCCTGTAATATAGGGATGATCATCAGAACTCATTATATCATTAAAACTTTGGCCAATTATTGTAGCCGCATATTTATAGATTCATAGATTACATGGACCACAAACAAAACATTGAGAAAAATGATCCCCTCACAGCCGTTTTTTTAAACTCTATTCAAGACATATTCGATTAAAACTAGACTGCTTGTCTTCAGTGCATACGTGTGACTTTTATCTCTAATTTACTGCCTCCATGAGCTACTAGCCGCTACTATTTCTGCTAAATCTACTTCCTGTCAGTATGATTGATTACAGTCCCCAGCCTGTTCCCTTGAGTTTGCATCTGTGCTGTTTTTTGTTTTTTGCATGCATTGTGAGTTTATTTATGTAATGCATCACCTTGCTGTAGCTATACTCATCAGCATTCTTAAAACAAAGTGGAGCCTCTTTCTCCTTGTTAAGCTGATTAAGTAGAATCCATCTAGTTTGTTTCTTTATTCTGCTCCCTACTGCATAAGCGGCCTGTTGATGTTTTACCCATTCCCAACAAATTCAGAATCGGTCACTTTCATTTTAGAGGATAAAAAGAGTCTCAGGCTCCTCATTGTTACAACATATTACATGAAGGTTATCTCATTATGAAATAAATTAGGAGGAAACATCTTGGTATTCAAGAGACTTTTATCACTCCAACACTTGAAATCCGAAATGAGAAAACTCAACAAGTCACTGCCAAATCGATTATGACTGAAATATCTCCAGCTGGTTTCCAATCTCTCCAGGTTTTTGTGGGAGAGAGGAGTTGTTGATTATGAAGCTGTTAGTGTCAGCACTGCCAGCTTGATAAAAACTAGGACAGGGCTTGATTACTTGGGCAGAGACAAAAAAAAACCTGCTTCTGTGATCTGAAGGCCACTTTGTTTTCTTTGCACTGTTTTTCCTGAAGCCTGCTGTGGTCGAATTGTTTCTTCTTTTTTTGAGGCTGCTTCCATGTCTGTGTCCTCTGTGCTTATTTTCTCATATCTCTCTCTGCAGGAAACTCCAAACAAGCTCTGCGGTGTAAAACTTGCAAGATGGCTGCTCACCTTTGGTGTACCTCAGAACTATCACAACAGCTGTGTCATGGAAAGGTGCGAGTACATGCAAAGAATTTGAGATTGCATTTACGGCTTTGTAACGTCTTTTGAGTCTATTTTACTGACTAAATACCTCTGTTTATGCAAATATGATACAGACTAATGGCTATATGTCAAACAGTAGGTTATTAGACCACATTATTATATAAATGTTCCGTAGAAAAAACAATATGAAAGAAATGGCTCAGCAGTCAACAGGCAAGTATAACGCAAAGACTGGAAATGAGGTGAAGCTTGGCCCTGTTTAATTTAGTCTCTTCAGTTCAAAAGAATATTTGGCACCTTGACTTCTCTAAAATAGCATATTTAACGATTTAACGAACAAAGGCGATGGTTCGTGAACTTCTGGAGGGCTTTTTGTTGCCTTTGAAACAAATCCAGGCAAGCCGTTTACTCCGTTTACCGGTCTTTGTTAGCCACAAAAATGTGCCAACATTAAACAAAAAAAATTGGGGGATTATTTTAAATTTCCAAAACGCCTTCAGTTGTAGAACAAAATGTCCCGAAACAAAACCAGTCAGAGCAACAAAACATATAGCACTTAGCAGTATGCTCCAACAGTGCTCCTCTCCTTACCATGCGAAACCCTCCTCATGTAAGATAAATGTTCAGATGTGCCCAAGCTGGGTAAGAACTGTCATATCACTCATAATGTGTTGAATCTAAAAGGGTTCAGACACAGTCAGCAACATAAACTGAGTCATGAGTTCACCTGTTACAAGGCTAGGACTTTGTGCTAACCTAAGCTAACAGCTCCCGACCTTCCCTTTTACTGTTGTTGTTTTGTTTTTTTTAATGTCCAAGGTATCTTATAAAAGTGGGTTTACAGCCAAATTAGGATTAGTTTAATTGTCAAAACCTAACCAAAGAGCAAATGAGAGGAAAAAGGAAATCGACCAGTCTCCATTAACACATAACAGTCTCACACTGGAGGATAACTATGCTAGTCATGTCTGACAGTGATTAGGTGGTGTTTACTCCCAGCATCAACTATCAGATTGGGAGCATTACTACGCTAATGCCAAAGGACATTCTCATAATTTACTTTGACAAGACTCATTCTTTCCCACAGAGACAACTACTTTTGAAACACCTCATTTTTCTTCCTGCATCAAAAGGTTGTTTACGTGTTCTTAAACTGGGTCCTGCAGTGACACGATCCATTGGATGTTAAAAATAATCCGGTTAGTAACACCTATTGGCAATATGAACCGTGTTACGCGGACCCAGTCGGTGTAAATGTCCGACACCCCGTTCTGAGTAGCTTTCAGCTGTAGCTCGCCTAGTCTGAAATCAAATTTTTCAAAAAGAAATCCCACTTTAAAAAACAAAAAAAAAACAAACTGTAACCTTGAACAACATTATCAAGAAAGCAAGGCAAGCTTTGTTTATTTGTAGGATGTTTCAAGTGCAAGACAAAGTGCTTTACAAGACAGACTTTTCTAGTCATATGTTGACCACTTTTACACTACATGTACAAGTGCTTTTTCATATTACTTACATTCAAACCCAGATAGATACATCAGGAGGCAACGTGGGGTTCAGTGTGTAGGCCAAGAACACTTCAGCATGTAGCCTGGAATCGATCCACCAACTTTCTGGTTGGCAGACAACTGCTATTCCTCCTGAGCTGTAGCCCATATGCATAAAATATTAAAAGCATTACAGTAAGGTGCAAAAGAAAAATTAAAAGGAGAATTAAAACCGACTACAGAATACATACTTTGAGGTACATACAGTAGTCAAGGCTAGTGAAAATGAATACATGAACAGGTTTTTCCATCAGTCCCTGTATTCAAGATATATTCTTCAGGTGGTAAAAGGACAATTTTAAAGGAGATCATGGCCACCTTGTAGTGCAGCTTGGCCACATTTCGAACAAAGAATGAGTAGCTGTTTTGTAAATAGTAATTTTGAATACTCAGTTGACCAATGAGAGCAGACTGGTCCTTTCAGTGGTGGGAGCTTAATTAGCCATTTACTACCATGGAGGGCTGCAGACAGACGGGATAAGAGGTGCTAAAGCAATGTAGCCTACAGTATGAGAAAAAATATGGACTGAAACATGCAAACTTATTTTAGTAGAGCCATAAAATAGAATTATAAACTTGCAAATGAACATAAAAAGTTAAAATGAACATTAAAATGAACATTTAATGTTCATTTAAACTTCACCCGTGAAGTTAAAAATGTGGTTAAAAAAAAATATACAATATAAAACACAACTCAATCCTTGCTTTATAGTTACTCTTCTTTACAAAGATAAAGCTTTAAATTTTTGCCTCAAGAATTCAAATGATAGAATATCATTTCCATCCATCCATTTTCTGTACCGCTTAATTCATGCAGGGTCACGGGTGGGCTGGAGCCTATCCCAGCAATTATCAGGCGATAGGCAGGGTACACCCTGGACAGGTCGCCAGTCCATCACAGAGAATATCATTTGCTAAAATGCAATTATTTAAAACCCCAAATTTAAAAAAGAATAATTATCCTCTAGTGAAAAGCAGAAGACAGTAGCCTATTTAGCAAGAGGAAAGCTTTCTGAGAGCAACTTGGAAAATTCTTAAAACGTGTTGAAGACAGCTGACTGAAGTTTCACAGTGTTGCACAAACATGTAGAGGGAGAGGTTGAGAAACAAAGAGGACAGTGCAAGGTAGAATATAATCAGGCCAATCTGAACATCTTTTTAAGAATTAAGGTGTCACAACAAAGAGACTAGCTTATTTGCAAGACAAAGTGATCTCAGCTGAAACACTTACGGTGCTTAATTCAGTGTGAAATTGCCATTGAGAAGATACACACACAGAATCATATGTGGACACGTCTCAGCGGTTGAGTGAATTAATTGTTCAGTAGCAAAGGCGGGAGATTTCTCCAGTGTACACCTGATAGCAGGTGCACTGCTCTGGGTACACTTACTAAATCCATGTCAGTGTGTTTTGATGTATTTCTGATCCAGTCATTTTAATACAACTCTATTAAGGTTCTAAAATCACAACACGGTCATATCCATTTTCCCGTGGGCTGAGTCTATAACCAGGAAGTACTGAAAGCTGAAAAAGTC
The DNA here is from genome assembly GCA_037177055.1 of Atherinosoma microstoma. Lineage (NCBI taxonomy): Eukaryota > Metazoa > Chordata > Actinopteri > Atheriniformes > Atherinidae > Atherinosoma > Atherinosoma microstoma. Next base: position 18,983,098 of record JBBBVU010000022.1, on the reverse strand, counting down.
ATTCTGCTTTCTGGTCTCCTCCATTAGTCTGGAGCATTCAAGCGAAACTTCAGCTCGCCGATGCTCGTCAATGACCAATTGGCTGTCGTCAAGGAAGTTCAGCCGAGCCAAGGTGAGGATTTTTCAGGGTACCTGTGTATGTGCGTGGATGTGTGTGTGTGTGTGTTTGTGAGCGCCCTGGTTTATTTGCGTCCCTGTGCTTTTTGTTTTGTGACGTTGCTCTTGTCTAGCGTCTTGGTTTATTTTTAGATTTTTGTGTGCTCGTGTGTGTACTGTAACAAAACCAGAACTGCCTCCCTCTCACCTGACAACCGAGGAGCATGAAGTGGAAAGAGATAAAGAGGAAGAACAAATTCAGCTTCTCTTGGAAGCTGGTGGACGGTCTGCACCCTGAAAGTATGTGAATAAATATTTATAAACTCTAATGTTTATGTTCTTATATCTCTGTTTATGATTTGCTCTGTGTACCTTCAGACTGGTGAAGGGTATTAAGTTATTGCGAGGCACTCCAGTTTGCAAAGCTTTATAAACATTGAAGTGCTGCCTACTTGCTTATGGGTATGAGTCCTCCTTGCAAGTTCTGTGTGCTTATATATTTGGAAAGAAAGTCCTCCAAATTAGTTTTGAACATATATTTTATTTCTTAAATTCATCAAGTTAAGCTGCTGTAATGTGATGATACAAGCTCTTTTTCCATCTGCTGGCCAAAATAGTGCCTGAACTGGTTCTTCCTTACATCATCATCTCTGGATGGGGGCTTGTTTTACCTCTGGAAGAACACCTGTGTAGGTGCTGTAGTGCTTCATCTCACATATTGCTGACTGAGGTTTAGCATCTCATGCTTTTCTTTATAATTTAGTTCCACCATCACCATTTAGTACTATGATACCTGGGGCTCTGCCAAGGCTGGCTGAGGCTGCAATCTGCCAAACAAACAATCACAAAATGCAGGGTCTTCATAATTACAGGCTTGGCAAAATATATAGGGCTCATGTTAGCACTCATTAGTATTTTGTTTTTACTTGCAGAGTCTTTAAAACTGTATTCCAAGGCTTATTTTAAACCACATTAATGAGGATGAGTCTGATACCTCCTAGAGAGACCAAGCTGGTTCCTGCAGATGCTACAGAAGGAAAAGAGGTCTGAGAAGCAAAGAATGAATTAAAAAAAAGAGAAATTGTAATAATTTCTCATAAAGAATCCTCTTTCAACTCTGAAAGAAATTGTAAGGTCTTACACCTTCAAGATAATTGTTTTATAAAGCAAAGGAGTGTCGAGTCTCTAAGCAAGGGTTCCTGTCGTTTACTTTTCTGTAATTAATTTCTCTCTGTAGAAGCACCTCTTCCTACGAGCTTCAGCTTTATTGCCTTTTAGATACTTAAATCCCAATGAAGGCAGTTGCACTGCGGTTTCATTTCATGGGGTTCCCGTTGAATCTTTCTGACAAGAGCACAGAAGGACTTAAAAATGAGACCTCAAACCATGGCGCCTTCATCCTGCGCAGATACACGTTTGAACACAGCAGATCTGCCCTGCAGAAAAATCCGTCAGTCCTCCGTTTGGCTTGTGTTGAGCTGGACAGAAAAAGGAGCAGAAAATCTCATTCCTAAGATTTAGATTTACATATTGAAAATGTCATTCCTTATTCTCTTTTTACTCAACTAGATCTCCAGATATATCATAGCCATTAAATGGAGAGACATCTCTGGTGTGTACATTCATTAGGATGTCTTGATGCCTTCTTAACTTTTGGCTGTTGCTCCTTCTCAAATCTAAAGTGGGTCACTTTGGTCCGGGACTGCTTTACTACGGTTATATTTAGACAGGTTCCTCCAGATTGGCAGAGCCAAAGTAGCCGTGATGTACAGCATAAGCTCAGCATGTAGTCCTAATTGTAAAGTGTGGAGCTGAGGCTTTGACTGAATAATTTAAGTGTGTAATTTTTCTCAAATTTAAATGTGTGTGTGTGGTTTCAGAGGCTGTGAGGATGCGTGTAGACCCTGTATATGCCGCTTTGCGCTTCGGGACGTCTTTGGCACAGATGAGCCGTTCCAGTTTTGGCAGTTTGTCAGAATCACCAACACGCAGTGTGGTATGACATCATTATCCTGTAGGTGTGGGTAAAGGGGAGTTTAATGTGTTTTTACAGACATACAGTAAGTTTTAAAAACACAAATACACTTGGCCAACCCACTTCCCAAGTCCTGAGACTATTGATAGCGGTTTGTAGCAGTGCAGAATATTTCCAAACCAGGTTATGGTTTCTCAAAACTTTAAACTTGCTGCTTGACATTCATTGATTTATCAAAAGTTTATGATTAATCTCCTTTTGAGCCATTAATGAGAAAAATGTTTGGGTTGCCTTGGTGTTTGAAAACCTTCTTTCAACGTAACACCTCTTGTATTTGTTGTCATGGAGACAAAAATAGACTGCCTGGCTATTTCAGAAAGCCACACATGAAATTTGGACAAACTCTTAAATGCAAAATACCCTCCATGAAGTCTGTTAAAGTCTGTAGTATCATTTCTGATGTTTTTAACATTTTTCTCTTCAAAGAGCAGTTTTAAAGCAATAGTTTGACGTAGTGGGAATTATCTACTTTTTGGCTGAGTTTGACAGTATTGATCTGTGCACAGCGTAAAGAGTTTCTGAAGTCTAAAATATGATAAGCTGGAACTTAAGAGGCTTTGTAACTCCACATAAAGTAGCTCTGTGTAGATATGTTAATGAACAGTATCCTCAACAGGAATCTCTGGGATATTTGTATGAAATGCTTTTCTTTATTTTTCCAGAATTAATCTTGAAAACATTGAAAAAATAGATTTTTTTCAAAGCTATGTGGTCAAACTCATACCTACCTTATAATTAAAAAAAAGGTTTTTCTTAAGTTAATCGTTCTGAGACATATTTAGCCAACACTGGTTTTGAATTTCTGTGTAGCTGTATAGCATGTACAGAGGGTGCATGTTGGTTGATATGTCTTTTAACAAGGTACTTTACAAATCTGACAACATATTTTGTATTTTATATTGGTCATGTTCTGTCCCAGTGATGTTTCATGCATTTATTCCAAAAACTGCATTAAGATAAGCTAATAATCGTCCCATGACTTCATTGAAGATTCCCCCCAAAATGGAATGAAATGCAAGGGTGCATGTTATGGATACCTTAAAAATCAATGTGAACACAATAATCCCAACGTACAAGAGTCAGATAAGTGGTATTTGTCAGAAACTAAATAAGCATATCTTCTAACATATAAGCATATCTTCTGTCCGAGCATTAACAATAGTGACAAACTTTGAGTAAGACAAATCAATCTGTAAAAAATAACAAATCATTAAACTGTATCCTCTTCAACATCCTGCTAACACTTTATATTTTCCTCTATTTCCTTCTTTTAAGGGGGAGGGAGGTGAGGAGCAGCAGCGACAGTGCAGCATGGAGGAGGAAATAACTCAGGAGACAGGGGGTAAACAGTGTTTTGCTGTGCTTCCATGTATGCAGATATGTTCAGTATGCCCATCCCCATGTGTGTGTGTCTATGCCTGTGCTGTGTTTATCTGTGCATGACTGTCTGTGTGAGAGATTTAATGTGTCTGCTTGTAAAAAAAAAAAAAAGAAAGAAGAAAGACTGATTGCATGTGTGTCAGGGCTTTTCTTTGGCCTACCCTCTAAAGAAAAGAAATTCTCATTGCTTTCAGATGCACCTGTCCCTGACACAGAGATGGAGGAGGAGGTGGAAGAGACCTGTGAGCAAGCTCAGATTCCTGCAGAGGAGAGCATGAAGGTACCTCTCCGTTAAGTCCACTTCTACAGAAAGTCACCCATGGTTGTTTTACTCCCCGAGCATGTATTCCTGTCTCACTGCCTACCCTCCACGTATCTCCCTGTGCCCAGATGCCCAAACGCATTGAAGTCCACTCCATCCACACCTATGTAGCCCTCTACAGGTTTATGCCTCAAGAACTGAATGACCTGGAACTAAAGTGAGTAAAAGCCAACCTGGCTGACCATGTCCAAGCATTTTTATAATTAAACTGTGTGTGTGCAACTACAAGAGTGTTTGTGTGATATTTGTGCTTTTAATTTGAATTTTGCCTTTGTCTGTGCGATGTCCCATTCTGTGATTTGCCCTGGTGAATTTTCCTGCAGGATGAAACTGTCCCCGCCATCTGCAAAGGATGGTGCCGGGGAGCCCTTAAGGACAACTAATTATAAACCCAGATCTCATCACTGTCCCCACGTAGAGCTAGTGACTGAGCTGTTTTCCCAGCAGAGTAGTGGATAAAGACAACTGAGAGATGAAAGGGAGGACCTATATAAAGGGAAATGGCATAGAACCGAAGCATATAGAGAGTGAAGAGGGAGAAACAGGCACAGGAAATAAAGTGTAAATATCAAAGTTGAAGCTATATACGATGAAGGAGCAGGGAAGAAAGCTGAGGGCGGGATGTGAGGATGGTTAGAGGACAGCTTTCATAAAGGTAGAGCAGTGGGATTGTTAACAGCCATCTGTGCAGCGGCTCTGTGTGTGTTACACTGCACAATATGAACTGAGGGGAAGATAATGAGCTTCTAACAGAGGGAAACGAAAGGATGAATGTACAATCACTTCAACAGAAGTTAAGATCTGTCTGCATTTTCTGTATGAAATGTATAAAGTTACTAATGTCTACCGGTCCAGCAGCTGAGACTGATGCATGACATTTACATTTGAAGAACAGATTAGGTTTGCTTTAAATATGAAATACATCCACAAAAATGTTTTCAAATTACCTTGGTCGGTTGGACACAAGATATTGGTTTCTAAGTGACCACAGTCCCAGTTTATTTCTCTCTGTAGCGTAACAGCAGAAAATCTGAGCACAGCGCAGGAGCAAACACAGCTGATAAAGGTGTTTCTAGCCCAACCCTAGCCGGAGTAACATAGCCTACAGCAGAATGAGTAGGATGTCAATCAAGCACCACAGTCGTGAAGTCTTATCAGGCACAATAAGTAAAAACACTCTGGGCCAGAAAAATAATCTGTATGTATGGACGGTGTGTCTCCTTTCCCCTCCCCAAACGTAAACTTGTATTCATGGAGAAGCAATACATGTTCAGAGAAAGAATTATGAGGTGGGATGGGAAAAAAAAGAAGGAGAGAATTTAATTTAATACATAAAAGGGAAATTTCACTGAGGCTGCATTTCTTATAATTGTCCACACCTATACCAAGAGGCACAATTTAACATTCACAGACGCACTGAAAATAGCTAAGTGTGCTTCATTGTGTTGAGCCTGCTATTCATTTTTTTCCGTTAATGTGGATGCTATAAATAGCTGCAGCCCTGTTTAACGGTCATGCATAAAGATGCTTTTGTTGAAGGAGCTTACTGATGCATTTGTAATCCAACCACTTTTTCGTCATTAAACCAGGGTCCTTTTTTCTAAACATGGATAATGACGTCTATTACGTTTTTCTATTGAGTAATTATTGCTTTCCACTTCCCCAGTAAGTGTGTCAATATAAGATTCGATCAAAAGATGTGGGTGGAAATTGAGTTGCATGCAATTTTCATAAGAGAACTGGGCAAACACTGGGCACTATGAAATCTGTAGCAGTTTTGTTATTGTCCATACAATCAATTTTAGTTTTACAAAACGTTCTATGCAAGTGGTGAAGAAGCACATTGAGGACAGTGACAGTGAAATATGTAAATCAAAAGTTGCTGTAAAGTTCCAGCTTACATCCAACTTTGGAGGATTATAAAAGAGTATTTTCTTGCCATCCAGGAAAGCTGCTGTTCCCGCAGACATCAGTTAAAGTAGGTTAATGCCACTGTTCAATTCATACCATAAAGCTGCATGCAGAAACCTAAAAAAAGCGATTTTCTTAAAGTTAGAGTAAGACCTGAAAAATAGATCCAGAAAACCGAGCTCCTCATTAAAAATTTAACTGCAGTTGCCTAAGCGGCGCTGGTTTAACTCTGCTCTTGTAAGTGCGTGAGGTGTGATCATATAGGGCAGTTGTCAGTGCTGAGACCCAAGAGACTTGACGTGCAATTGGGACAGCATTTCTCCCTGCATATCTAGGACAGTGGGCCCTGTGTACGTGTGTGTGTGGAGAGAAGTTTAATCAAAAACTAGTTGAATCATTAGAATTCAGACCAGGTTGGGTCAGCCTTAGATCAAGTCCAGCATTCATCACAGCAGTAGATTTTGTGTGTTGTGGAGTAGACCTCATGACTTTGGTTGTCAGCTGCTTCGTCACCTCTGCAGAAGGACACAAAGACTCACCCACATTTTAACTGCCACATCTTTGTAACCATGGGTACTACAGGGTTTTTTGTGGCAGTTACATAATGTTATCTTTTGTTATTGCACTCAGCTCTCCTTTCTTTCTTTCTTGCTCTCACACCACCTCATCTCCCCATCATGTATCCCTCTCTTTTCTCCTTGTCCCTTTTTTTCTCCACCTCAATCACCCCTTTTTTTTATATTATCTCTTTTAGTCCTGGCGATCGGGTGCAAGTCACAGATGACTCTAATGAAGAATGGTGGAAGGTGGGTAATAGATCATTTGCAAACATCTGTGAGTTTTTGTGTGTCTCTGAGGGCTCAGAAAGCTGTGTTTGTGTGCATCTATTGTGCACATGTGCTAATTCAAGTCTTTAAATTAAACCTTTAGTGTGTAACACCTGCTCCATTTTCATAAATATGCAGGCAGCCTCAAACAAAAATAGAACATAATTTCCTCCAAAAATTACCAAAAGACTTTAACATAATGAACGTGACTAGTGTTTCAACCTCAAAGAGGTGTTTGTTGAGTCTATAATGAGCATCACTTTCCCCCAATGGAAATGAATTTCTGTGTGTCAGCGAGTTTGTGTTTCAGTTCCAAACAAAAAAAACCAATCAGACTTAAAGGGCCCATTACATGATTTACCAAGTTTTCTGGCTGATCTGCAGAGTTAAAAACGATGTGTTCTCACCTTAAATGTTGTTTAATAAAAGGGGAAACACATGCTTTAGTATTTTTATGCAGAGGGAACTCGATTTATCCAGAAGTCTCAAACTCTCGATCGTGAGATTTTCTTTTATTTATTTTTTTTGCAACTTGGCCACCATCACGTCATAGTTCCTGAATTTCCTTGTATGGTCAAATTCTCCAGGCAGTGCATCCCAGCTAGATCGTGCATGTTTTACATGATGACCATTTCATTTGTTTTTGTGCCACAAGGTACATGCAATCCACCCATACTTCTCAGAGCATGTAACTTTGTTTTAATTTCGGAGACGTCTTCAAAAAAATGTGGTTGTGAGCACGTGTTGACCCTTTTCAACGTCCCTAAAGACCCAAGAACCTTTGAACAGGAAGTAGTTTGTTTTTCCTATAGCCTGCAACACAGTTTTGAAAATTTTTGTGTGGCTGGCTACTTTTCACAAACCACTGTGTTTTAATGAGGCCCAGTATGACCTCAGCTTTGTGGGGAGACTGAAATTTGAGGTCATCCCAACACTAAAAGGGCATGAGTCTGACCCTCAGGCAGTACGTGAAAGGGTTTCAGATGAATCGCTGGTGTAGATTCTCCGTTATCCAGGTCATTGTAATGGAACGAGCTTGAATCAAGGCAACTGGACTTTAATTTATTGATTCTTGAAGATGTTTCACCTCTAATTCAAAAGGCTTCTTCAGTTTTAGTGTCTTGATCTTTACTGAGAGATGTCAATGTTTTCCTTTCCTGGGCCGTAAGGTTCAAAGGAGGAGTTTTGGTATTGGGGAGGGCTGCTGTTAGCTTCATTCGTAGTTTTTCTGCTCCTGCCTTGGAAAGGTTGTTTGTAATCTTAGCAGATTGGGTGACTGATAAGATCCACCACTGGAAGCTGTTGTGGAGAAATGGCAAAGTCGAGTCCTTTGACAAAGACATCCTTTTATGGTTGGGTGTGATCCCTATCTGATAAGTGTTTGACTCATTAGTCCCGAGTGACCTGATGTGTTATGTACCTGAATTAGTTTGAAAGATTCAGATGTCTTCTGAGGAGCGTTGGATCTTAGATGGATGTAGTGTTTGGGGGTTCCACTTCTGTTGTTCTTTATTCTTCTTATGCTGTTGTGACAGTGAGGGTCCTGTCACTATGCCTCTGGTTGATGATGTACCCTGGCTACTTGGCCACAGGGATATACCTTTGGCTGACTGGTCAATGTGCATGACTCTCACCCGGGAGGATGTGGGTTCAATCCCTGCCCGGGCCCTCCTTCGTCCTGCCTCACTGTGATAACTTGGCTTTTTAAATTAAACTGTAAACTTCTTCACTGACAGTGTCAGGTAAAAGTGCTGAAAGTCAATGGTGGATCAAGTCCTGAACTGAAGAAGCCTTTCTGATGAGCGGTGAAACATCTTTGAGAATCAAGAAGTTGAAGTCCAGGTGCCTTACTATTTCAGATTTGATGTGTTGGTACTGGGTGTGTGAGAAGACTTGAGTAAAAAATCATGGCTGCATTTAGGGAAAGGGAGTTGGCATTACTTTGTGCTAATAGATTTGTTTGCTAATAATACATTTATAACCACACTTAACACATTCTATACCAAGAAAAGCTTATAGTAACGTAGGTATGCTGCATGTTTGTCAAAGTTTATCCCTTTTTACGATTTTTCACATCGTTCTGACCAGTGCAACAACAAGTCGGACACTTTCATGAGTCACCTGTCAAACCTTCAGGAATTTAACCAATCAGAAAACACTCTAGGCAAAACCACTGACTTTCCTTTGAAATAAACTGTTGGAGTTATGATGATCGCAAAAACTAATTTGGAATTAATTGACTTAAAGTGAGTCTATGCAGAGTGTGTATCTTTTATCAGTGGCCCTTATGTTTCCTGGACCTTATGTAGCCTTAAGTGAAGCAGCAGTTATTAAACAGCCTTAACCAACACATTTATGCCAAGGAACTTCTAAATTATGTATAAACTATGAATCATCTGTTCATTACTAATTCATAGTTTGTGAATCATTTCAATAAATATGTCAACACCTGAGGCAGATGGTGACAAACAGTAAAATATTGCTGCATGAAATAGGACACTCCAGCATAATGATAAGTCTCTGCAAAAATGGGACATAATTTGTTGTTTTTTCTTTATTTGAATGCATCAAAAACTCATCTACTCTTAATGAGTCATCTCTGCATCAGACTGAATTTTGATTGAAAAGCCCCATCCTGATTTTTACTGCTAAATAACTTAACAGATGATGACAGTTGAAAATTGTGCATCCTCTCTGGACTGCATAAATCAGAGAGATGGAGTAATCATCCGCCTCTCCGACAGACAGTCTTCACTAAAAAGATTATTCTGAATAAATCCGAAGAGACACACACTTCAGCTTCCTCCATCTACGAATAAAACTGTCTGAGTGTGAGGGCAGTTAAATTTGATCACCGTGACAAGTTCAATATCGCTGTTCTCATGGGTTCTCCAGGGTAAAAGTGGGGACAGAGTCGGTTTTTTTCCTGCCAACTTTGTGCAAAGAGTCCGGCCAGGAGAGCGGGTGTGGCGCGTCGTCCAGGGTGTTTCCGGCAACCGGGAGCGGGGACATATGGCCGTGAGGGAATCCCAGGTAATGTTGCCAGTTTAACACACCAAAAGCATATCTGTCTATTTAAACTGCACTGTGATTATCACTTGTTTATTTTACAAACTTTCAACCAGAACTCTTCATAATGCTCTTACAGAACACTTAGATCTTGCGTTTCATCATGCAAGGAAAGGCAGGTTTATTTGTGTAGCACAAGACAACTCAAAGTGCTTTTCATAATAGATTAAAAGCATTACAGCAAGGCGCAAAACAAACATTCAAAGGAGAATTAAAACAAACTAAAAAAAATAAAAAAGGAAAAAATTAGAATTAAAACAAACTAAATATGAAAAACTAGATTAAATAGAAACAGAACAAGCTGAAAGACCTGACTTAAAAGATCTAATGTTTAGAGCAGACTTCAGGTTCTCTGGTAGTTTGTTCCAGATATTAGGGGATTTAAAACTTAACACTGATTTTCCTTGTTTAGTTTGAACTTTCAGAATGGAAAACAAACTTGACCCAGAAGATCTTAGAAGTATTGGTGGTTCATACGGCATTACAGATACGTAATGTTGGATCAGAACCCTTCAGAGCCTTGTCCACCAGCAGCGACAATCAATTCTTTGGCGCACAGGAAGCCAGTGTAGAGATGTGAGAACCGGAGTGATATGTTCACATTTTTGGTCATTGTGAGGAAACAAGCAGCAGATCTCTGGATTACTTTCAGTTGTCTAAGTGATCTTTTTAAAGAGGTCTGTAAAAAAAACTCCATTACAGTTGTCAAGCCTACTGAAAACAAATGCATGAATAAGTTTTTTCACATCTTTCTGAACCATCAGTCCCCGTATTAGGGTCGATTGTGTGAAAAGCAACACTGAGATCAAATAGAACCAAAACTGAACTTCTGCTGCTGTCTGTGTTGACATGGATGTCATTCAAAACTGTGACAAGGGACATTTTTGTGCTGTGCTGTGGTCATTATCCTGACTGAAAGACATCAAAACAACTGTTAAGTGCCAAAAATCTGTAAAACTGTTGATAAATAGCTTTTCCTATTTTTTGACTTGGTTTGAGATGGGCCTGTAGTTGTTCTCTATTAACATGTTTAAACAGCTCTTTTTCAGCAGTGGTGTGATCACTGCCGTTTTCAGACTGTGGGAAACAGCCTAACAACAGAGAAGTGTTGACTGTTTGTAGAAGGCCAGATGACATGCAGATGAACTAACAGCAATTCTGTTCAGATCAATTTAATTTATATGGCAATTTTCAAAGTACAGGTGCAACCTAAAGTGCTTCACAGCACAAAAACCAAAACATAAAAGAGAGTGTGAAAACTAAAGAAAATACCACTTTTCAACACTTAGAGGTTATAACACAAAATGGAACATAAAAACATTTTGCCAAATAGCAATAAAAGCAAAGGACATTGAAAGTCGAGACCCACCTCAATCAGCTATAGACAGTTCCAACAAAATCACTGCTCTCAACAATTCTGTCTCTATTCCCAACAAATCTCACTGGTTCAGCTTTAGACATAAGGCCACTTTAAATGCTAAACTTATGAACAGGCAGCAGATTACAGATACAGTCCACTACCAAACTTCAAAGCATGCTCCAAACATAGATCAAGTTATGAAAAGCCAAATAACAGAAGGAAGAGTTTCTCTCCGACGTCCATTTAAAATCATTCCACCTTTTTTGTCTTCAGAAATGATTAGAAATAGGTGTTGAGAATTTGCGGTAGCAAGATAAACTGATCTTTTTTTTTCACTGTAGTTGTACAACAGACTTACAATAACAAAGTAACATAATTTACTATTTTCTATTTTTTCTATTTGTAATATTTGTACTTAAATAAATTGTTAGCCAGTGCAACTAATAAACCATAGCATAAACCAAGCTGAATAACCTTCCAAGGAAGCATGATTTTTATTTGATCACAATCATGAGAGAGTCCATCTCACCAGACTCCAAGTTCTGTTTGTAGTTAAGACAAACATTTTCTTGGACTAACCAGCATCTTATAATAGCAGCTGTGGGTGGTCTACATCCATCAGCAAGTTTGATTCTCCCAACTCCCTCTACTTGATAAGACTGGTTTAATCTAACCTGTGATACATGGTGAAAGTTGGTTCTAACAATCACCTAATTTTTTGCTCTTTTCTAAACACTTTCCAGTGACACAGATTACCGATGTTTTCCAAGACCTGTCTGCAAGAATCATTTCTGATGTGAAGTGGTGTATCATTCATTTATCTCTTTTTGAAAACAGATTTATTTTCTCTCTCTTGCTTTCAGATATGTGTCGGGAAAAGAGAGGACGGTGAGGAGTTTCTGAAGCTGAGCAGCGGGAAGAAGAGAGGATTGGTCCCAGCCGACTCCATAGAGGAGATCTGAACCATCCTTCCACTTCCAGTTCTACTCCCAGCGAAGATGCATCCATCTTTAAACTACCACACCTCATCCTGCCCCCCTTTGGAAAAATGGCTGCCTCAGCCTCTCCAACTGCAAAGACACAGAACCTCCCACGATAAACACATGGCATCCAGCTGAATTGGTCGGCAAAAAAGACCTTTAACTGAGTTATGCAGTCGCCCTGCTCTTAGAAAGGAAGTGGTTCTCAGCAGCCAGATGCTGCTTTATGTTCACCTTTTCAAACTCAGTATGTCAGTGTTTAGTTAGACAGCGATGCACAAGTAAAAAATGCTTCAAATGTCTATCAGATTTAGCTTTTTCTTCATCAAGGGCTTTCAAACCCTGAATTGTGTAACAGAATCCTCATGCATGTGTTGATGCCCCTCTCTTGTTTCTACCCACTCGGCGTGTCTCATCCCTGTCTGCTCTGTTCAGGGTTTTTTTGCCCTGGGGACTGATATCAGCTTCATGCACTGCTGCATAACAAGAGACTTACACCAAGAACAACCACTGCCATCCGTGGAAAGCTAAACTGCCACTCAGAGAGACAGCAGAGTCAGAAGGACTAAAGTCTGCAGCAGATGTAAAACGACGCTCACCAGTTAAAGAATGCTTTGAATATCTTCTTGCAGGAAACTTTTGCTTGAATTTTCTTCACACTTAAATAACAATTAAATGTGCTGCAAAATGCTTTAGTATCATTTATTTTTTCGGATGAAAGCCTAATTGACCTGGCAGACCCCAGATTTCACACAAAGACTCTTCTTCGGCTACAAATGAGAACTTGAACTCACAAGGATTGCTTGAAAAGCAATTCTTTTCAAATGATATCACTGAATCATTTTCTTTGAAATATGTCTCCATCACTCAGCTGCAGCAGTTATCGTCTGGGGTCTATATTGTGTCATTTTGCTCTTTCAGGCACAGATGATGCGGAAGGAGAAATCAAAATATGGAGCAAAGGATGAAACATTGGAGTCTCTCAAGGAAAAATGGTTGTTTCTGAGCAAAAAAAAAAAAAAAGTGTCAACAAGTGTGGACGTTACAAGTGGCAGAAACTGTTTTTCTGTTTGCGCATGAAAGAGCTTGCTGTGCACAAAAAAGGGTGGCGTCTGCAGAGACCCGCTTAAGAGCCGCAGCGGGTGTTGCAAGCGCTGCTCGGCATTTTAACATGTTCACTAGAGCTTAAACAGCAGGAAATAAACTGCAGCCGTTCTGCCTGAAAAACAACAACACAATGGGGAATCTTTTCTGGCCATGACACAGAGTCTAAGTTTCACCGACAGTTTGGAGGATGCAGGGAAGCAGGGGGAAGGAGGCGGCGTAGTGAGAGGAATGACACGAGTGTTGAACCGTTATGAGTCAGCGTGCATTCAGGTAGTATTGTACCCATGGGTGCACAAGTCATCATTGATCAAATGTCAACCTGCCATCGTCCACTCCCCATTTGGCTTCTGTTATTCATGTTATTGATGTGACTGGGGAATTTTGACATGAAGTGAACACATTTTTCCTGTATGCTTTGGATAGCTTGGACATCCTCTGATTTATCATCTATATAATAAATTTGATGCATTTCTTTAAAAGAACACCTTGTGCTCGTAGAGGGGATACACCCATTTTTTAATTTGGAAGACCACGTAAATGACCTGAAGACACATTTAAATGAGAATTATTAAATGACTGAAGACATCTGAGAACAGATTTAGCAAATATCATTTTTAGACAGCGATTCATCTGTGAACATCTTTAGGGGTTGTAACAAATAAGCATCTCTTCTTAGAAAAATACAAGTAGCACTTTATTACGTGTCATTTGACTAAGTTGTGATTTTTACTCAAGTGTCTCCATGGTAATAGCAGTTATATTAAACAATACTTTAAGTGCAACTTCACTTCAGCATGAAGCTGTTCTGCTGATGAGCTGGGGGTCTGTTTGTCACATAACAGCATAAACAACAAGAGGTTTCTGGAGAAATACGGTGTCGGATCAAAACTGGATTCACGCGGACATCTTGGTACTCTGCATAGCACCTAATTTTTGTCGCATCACACCTATGAGGTTTTTCATATGTGTGACGTCTATGTTTCAATGTGGCCTGTGTGTAGAGTCCTTGTTCAGCAACTTACCTCAATAAAATGACTTTACTAAATTTTGCCTGCTCATTTCATGTATGCATACTGGAACAGTGAAGATGCTCCTGCATGTTGCTCATGTAGACCTGCACAACAGAAGGCATGGCTTCTGGTGTTTTTCTGTGTCTCTAATCATGCATAATCAAAGAGCCCCTAAATGAGGCCAAAATGATGGTATGTTGTAGCGGTGTCCGTGCATAATGCACCATCCTGCAGCCACAAACATGCACCACTCTGCACAGTGGAATGCCAGACCGATGCTCAAGACAGCTGCAGTATAAATAGTACTTAATGGCACTGCTGGAGGGAGTGTAATTAAGGCCTGTTTACCTTATCGCAAACACAGCTACATAAATCAGACAAGGAGTAATTAAATCTTTTTAAATTCAGCAAACAGTCAGTTAAAAGAAACCAAGGCAGCTGGGTTTTACTGATTAGGTTTTATTTGTACAAAAAAAAATAAATCAACATTTTGCAATCATTCTTCACAGCATGTCCATCTGAGCAGTGGTTAGGTCACTTTGCAAGAGTGTGATTAATGCAGCAAAATGATGGATTGATTTCAACATCCCATTCATGTCAGTTTCTTTGTTGTAATGACTGGAATACATCCTCGTTCCAAAATCCCTGATTAATTTACCATGGCATCGTATATCAAAGTGGACATTTAAAAAGATATAATATCAAAATGGGTGAGTACTTTTCCCCAAAACTCAGGAAAACTGGATTGTTTGTGTAAAAATTGTTAAAATGTTTTTTTTAAATTTGATTTTCTCCCTTTAAAATCAATTATCTATTGTTCATGTCAGGACAGAAAGACATTGTTACATGCACAGATGTGGCATAAAGTGAGATTTAACACAACAATTTCTTTGTCAGTGATCATTTGACCTTTTTTTCCCGGTTAAAACCCAGCGAGATGGATCTATTTTGGTGTACATTAAAAAGAAGGAAAATATGAATAAACACACTCCTCTATGACTACACACCCATTAATGCTGACACAGTCCACCCACTCCCCCAGAACCACATATATATCCTCATAATTGGCCGTATGTGAAATCAGACATTACATTATAAACATGAAGCTGCTGAGATGACTAGCGGGTATAGCCAATGGATGGATTATAAACAGAGATCTCTAATGTTCCAGTCAATGGTGATATTTATAAAGATAGCCAGTAATGTACTTTAAGTGCCATTCCAGCAGTTATTAATTCCATTAAAACCACATCTGTTTCAGAAAATTGCACAAATTGACGTTTTTGCCCAAAAAATGGGGGGGGGAACAACTTTCATGGCCAAAATGGGGTAATTTTGCCAGTTGCTCCTTATTCAGTGAATGGGAACATATGAGTAATATGAATATTCCAAAATAGCCATTTAGAGCACCGCCCTCTTCTCCACCACTTCTGCAGCATTTCCTAAAGACAACATGGCAATAAAATAATCGTCTGGGCTGCTAACTCTTACACACAGAGGATGACTCTCATGGGTTTTTCCCATCATTTCCTGCTTGTACTCAGTTCATTTGCCCAGGTCTCTCTGCCCGGGGCAGAGAGGCAGTGGGAACATGAAGTCAGTGCAGATCTCTCAAGCGATGAGCTCCAGCTTACAGAAGGTGAAGCCCCGGCGGCTTCAGTGGAGGAATTGCCAACAAGAGAAGGACAGAGAGATAAGACAGAAGAAAAGTAAATCTAGCAGCTGGTTGACATGCTGGCTGTACTCGCTGTGTCTACTGGATAAATGGTTGCAACAGCACCGGTCTTCATCATTCATCAATTGTCAAAACCCGGCTGTTTTAGGGTCAGATTTACTTTGCCAATATCCGTCCTAATATAAAAACTGCTTATCCATGTTTTCTCTGGTATTTTGAGTTTGATATTGTACCAAATTTCTTTCTGTTGTAGCTAAACCTCTTTGGGTAAAATATGAAGACTTTTGCTATCAGATATCATGTCAGCACAGTCTAAAACACA
>JBBBVU010000022.1:18940937-18966904 GCA_037177055.1 Atherinosoma microstoma | reverse complement strand
TGTTGTAGCTAAACCTCTTTGGGTAAAATATGAAGACTTTTGCTATCAGATATCATGTCAGCACAGTCTAAAACACAGCATGTCATGTTGGCCAACTTCACAATAAGAGCAAAACACACAAAGCAGCTTTTCCAGCCAAAGATTTCCCTCTTGGTTACTAGCTTCTCATTTCATCAGTTTCTCTCAGTACATCAGTTGTAAAGCTCCACCCTGCAAGTAGCCATGATTCTGATGTTCGACATGGAATATATGGACATGGTTAGGGTCTGCGGACTCAAAGCAGAAATTCTCAGTCACATGTCACCAAAGAAATCCACAAACTTCTAACAAATGCATCCCCTGATTGAATTAGATGCTGTTTTCAAACTTTTTGTAGTACAAGCAAAAGTAATGTCTCTTTATAGATTAACCTTCTAAATCTCTCTCACTCTTTTACATTTAAACTTATATAAACTCTCTTTTAGGAAGAGGGCCCACGGGAGGGCCAGCCAGTTAACAGGTTAATGCTTTATTATGTTTGTGGATCTTCTAATCCATGATAAGACATGTTAATAAAGTTAAAAATGTAACTGTTAGTAGAAGGGGACTTTAAACATAAAACAAGAGAGTTAATAAGATACAAATTGATATACATTTTCAAATAAGGGGAAACAAATATAGCCACCTCTATTTATAACAAAGTATTTGTAGCATAAAATTTGCTTTTTTATTAGCTTTAACAAACAGGTAATAAACTATTTGATGTTTTTGTACAACAACTTTATGCTCTAGAAAACTCTAACTGTGCAATCTGAGCAAGAAAAGAGCTATTCCCAAGCTGACAGTGAGGTTTTAACAAGCCTTCATCCATTTTAGCAGCTGAATGACCAGCTGACAACAGACAGCCATCATTTATATTTAGCCTCAAAATGGAAGTGTCATTAAATGATAGCAGCTGCTGTGAGTGAGGGATGGCTCTCTCAGTTACATTAGACATAGTGCTTAGGACATTTTTTCCAAAATCTGTTGACCTCAGGTCAACGAAGCATATGATGAAAGGAACTGGTGACACTGGGAACAGAAGTTGTCAGGTGGATTGGCGATTGGTTTCATCAGCGTTAATCTTTAAGGTGTGAAATAAGACACAAATAAATGCACAGTATATCATTTTTTGTTGAGCTTTAAAAAATTTTTTTTTTGTTTTGTTCGGAGCTGTTTAGGTGTTCACTGATTTAGAACACCTGCAATCCCCAAGTGATGAATGAAAAGCTGCAGCAGAATATTGGCAGCTGCCATTTTGAGCTGTCAGATGACATTATCTGCTGTCATGTCAAAACATTAAGATGGAAATTCTTTTTATTTTTCCCTCCCATGTGGTTGAACATGGCTTTAGCTGAGCATCCTGAAGCCAAATAGTTTCCATTGGATGCAGGGAAAGTTTCTGAGAGCTTAAATAAGCGTCAGAGTCAAGATTAATCTTAGTTTTGATTTTATTTCTCTCATCAGTCGTTAAAAATGGTGTGTTCTAAACAATCAGATGGTTCTAAGAATAATTTGTGGAATTCGGTAAAAGATTTATATTCGTCCTTTTTTGGACCTCCGAGCAAATAACCATCTATCTATTCCAGCGGATAAACATTGATAGCATATACATTCTTATCTGAGCTGTACTAGCGGGTATGTTTAATTTAGGGGAATCAATCTGCCTTTGCTTGACATCAGCTACGAAAACAATAGATGGAGTCTTGACAGAGAGAATCTGGTTGAATTTTACCACCATGACTGACTCCTGCACGTATCTATTTGCACTTGACAGTGCTGCCCATCTGCTGTGACTCAGAGCACGACAAGTCCTCTCAAGCTGATGAAATTTTGCCAGTGTGGGAGAGTGTTGAACAGTCCCATCTTTCTCTCCCTCCTCCAAGAGTCTTTTAATCTTTTTCTGGCTTGATCTGCCTCTCAATCACTCTCTGCCTCTTTCCTTACTCACTTTACTGCCGCAGACCCTCACCCTCTTCAGTGTTTTTCACCGAATCTTCAGGCCGTAGACTCCCTGCGCCTCTCCCATCAGTTTTTGTCACTGACTGTGTAGCTCTTTTTCTTGCATCAGTCAGGCTGTAAGTCACAGCGGAAACAAGCTCCTTCAATGTGAGAATGTGAGGAAGCTTCTGAAAGTGAAATAACCTATTAATAATGGCTCATTTCGCCTGGAGGCTCAGGGTTAACTTGACCACAATGTTGACTTTCTGAGGTAGTAAATAGAGGGAGAGGGGGGGTAGTTAAGGGCTAGTGTAAATGTGGTTATTTGTTAAATTTGGTCTGGCATCATGTCTGGGTGACCCTGCCTGGACCCTGCAGGGGCTTGATTTTGCTTCTGTATAATAAATGTCCACTATCATTATCCGGAGCATCCCCTGCTGTTATTATTACATCCCATGACCTTTCGAGGTGCCTCCCAGCAAGTGTCACCACTAACAGCCTCTGTGCTTGTGTTGTGATTAAGGTGAACAGAAAGCTGGAACATTAACAGACAGAAAGAGAGGGCTAGGAAAGAAAGATGGAGGAGACAGAGAGCATCATATGCTGTTCTGAATGTTGTGTTCTCATATTCTGTTTCTCATGTATTGAAGCTCTGAGCAAACGTATAGAGCTACATTACATTCAAATTTCCAAAAATTGTTGTATGCAAAATTGGCATCATGTAAGACACGGAAAAGTTCAGCAGTTTTAAAGAACAGCCACTCACATGTACCAATCTCACATGTTAATATTAAGCCACTGTGAGTATTTTTATTTGATAACATAAAAGATGACTTGTTAAACAAAATCTAGTTAATCTGTGATAGACCAAGGTGAAGTGTGTAAGAATTACTGACATCTAGGAGTAAAGATCGCCACAGATGTGACTTCAAATGCCAAACACAGCTGTGAATGGACGGTGGCTGTCAGTAGCCAAAATTCTTCCAGACATGAGCATGTTTTCATCTGCGAATGGATCCAGTGGCCTCAGGTGCAGCGATTACTGCAACAACATGTAACTTCTTCAACATTAGGTACATGTGTACTGTCTACCTTTTAAAGTGTTGATAATCTCAAACTAAGCTGGTACTGCAGTTTTAAAGCTCAAAGGGGTTGTTTGTCCATTTAGAGACACCGTAGTAAAAATGGTGGCAAATATATGACAGGTGCCTATTTGTTGACCCATGGCAAGGAGAAATACATAGCTCATTCTAAGAGAATAATAACATAGTATTTATTTCAATAAAGCGATTTGAACCCAAAAGAAAAACAGTTTTTTAAGATATATTAAAATTTTCTGTCATTGACCTTTGATTTTGTTACATGCAGCATATTATGCTAATCTAAATGTACATTATTTCATTTTAGGATTACACTAGAAGCTTTTGTATGTAAAAAAAAAAAAAAAAAAGAACATAACATAACAGTTTTCAAATGCACACCTGAGCAAAAAAGCGAGGAGTGTTCTTTCTGACAACCAATACAAATAAATATGTGTTTCAAAGTATTTACTTTGGTATGCAAAAGAGTCCATGTCAATGTTATAGTAAAATATACGGGTGGGTGTGCAATATTACTTCAGCAGCAGAGACAGTGTGAATGGACTCTGCATAATCTTTAAAAAGCATATCAGCAGCCTTTTGGATGCCCCCTCAGATTCATTCATTCAGTTCAAGAACCTTTTCCCTATTTCACAATTATGTTGTATTTAACACTGTTAAAGGAGCTGCAACAAAGTAGTTTTTTCTGTAAACTTGTATGCAATTGTAAATAGATTTTATACAGTTGTTTATTTATTGTTAAAGTAATCTTTATCAGTACTTATGGTACCTAATTAAGAACAAATGTGTTGTCAGTTAATGGCTGAGTAAATGAGAATGGTGTAAAGGAAATATTGTTTGTTGTCATTTTAAAAAGGATATGTGTCCTACTAAAACTAACCTGCTAGACAGGTATATTTGTGTGAAACTTTGTATGTTTTATAGTTAATTTGAGTAAATTCTCCCACATTTCACCAGTTTGATATTAATCAGTATACTAGCAGAGATTTACGGTGTTCAAAAAACAGATTGCAGCTCTTCTTTGGTGCGATTGCCCACTCAAAGTGCTGTGCACCATAAGTTACATTTACACAGTGCCCTTTAATAATATAGCCTTTCAACAAAGGTTTTTTTTTTTTTCTGTTACATACACATTCACAGAGGGGAATGCATTGGGGGCAAATGGGTTCAATCTCTTGTCTCAACAAATTTCTACATGTAGACTTCAAATAACCTCTGATAATTTACTCTATCTTCAAAGTCACAGAAGTTAGAGTGCACAAGTCCTTTACCTTTTGCAGATAAACATCTGGGGGCAGCTGACAGAAGGCAACAGATTGCTTTGATAGATCATCATACATGATCACACCATGTGTTTACCTTTGTTTCTGAAATATTTCCAGCAGCAGTCAGATGCTGCTCAAGAAATGTCATCAACAAACAAAAACACTGTGGCACTCCCTAAGAAAGGCTGATTCAGCATCCGTCTCGAATCATGTCTCTTCTTTGAGCTTTCTCCAGCCATTAAAAGTCAGTTCTATGTTGACTTTTGTCTCATCTCTCACTCTATCACTTTCTCCCTTTCTTTTACTCGTTTTCTCTGATAATGTCCTCTTAGATTTCTTTGCTGAATCAGCCATGGTGTGCATTCAAAATGGCCAGTGTGTTGATGCTGCAGTTGCTTACATGTGACACAGTGCTGTAAAAAAAAGAAAGAAAAAATGCAATTATTACAAGATGCTCCAGGCTGGAACACATACTTAAGAAGTGTGGTTTCTCAGCCTCAGGATGCTGTAAGGCGTTTTGAGAAGTGACAAATCTAACTCCAATGGAAAAAAAAACTATTGAATATCAAATTAAACATACTTTATTTATCTCAGAAAGAAGTTGTAATATATTGCTACACTTAAAATCTTAGAATATTTCCCTTCAGATTTTGAGTAAGAATGATCTTAATTGACTCCTCTCAGCCTCCACTCATCCCACCAGACCAATATTTACACAAACAAATACAAAAATTGTCTGTTTGGTTGCATCTTTTATCTGAACAGTTTTCACATTTTCTGATTCTGGAGGGCAGAACTAAGCAAAGAAAAGCAAAAAATAGCAAAACAAGCGGTTGATGGAATCTAATTGCAGAAGTAGATCCGATTGAATTAACAGTTATTCTAAGAAGTAATCAGAGGTTTCTGAAACACACACACACACACACACACACACAAGTCTGGTTTATATTGCCCATGGGAACCCTCCATTGACATAACTTATTCCCCCTACCCCCCCTGTAACCATAACAACTAAATGCCCAACCCTGACCTTAAACCTGAACAAACCAAGGCTTAACCTTCAAAATTCACTATGTAGACTTGTAAACAGGAGGATAGTGATTTTGTCTCCAGATTTGTTGGAAATTTCCATAAAATGGTTTGCAGTCAGATTCCTTCCCCATCATATAGGGGAAAACAAGAATATACACATATACACAGGCAGACAAAAGCAAAAAGAATTATTTCCTCAGCTCTGTACACAACATACCATTATCCTTTTTGCCTCACCCGCATGCTGTTCAATAATCTGTCTTTGACTTCAAGCTGCCTCACATATGCAAATGTATATGCAGAGAGAAACAGAGAGAATGAAAAAAAAAGCTATTTACTGTATAGTGTT
Source organism: Atherinosoma microstoma (assembly GCA_037177055.1). Classification (NCBI taxonomy): domain Eukaryota; kingdom Metazoa; phylum Chordata; class Actinopteri; order Atheriniformes; family Atherinidae; genus Atherinosoma; species Atherinosoma microstoma. The sequence continues at coordinate 18,961,199 of JBBBVU010000022.1, read as the reverse complement.
GCTGCCTGAATGTAATTGAAAGACGGCACAGGGGCAGGGTTGAAGTTTATCATCAAATTCTTGTTTTACAACCTCCTCTTTTTCTTTTCCATTCCCATTTCCTCTCCCAATACGATGCAGAGCAAAAGAGGAAAATGTCATTCAGGAAAAACTAATTCCAACAATGGACGGTCTTGTTTTGGAAAACAAAACATCCAGTTGACGCAAAATGAGAAGCCTGAGGCTGAAATGCATTGGATTTATAGTCTAAAAATAGCTAAATTGGAGAAGAACCAAATCCAAGGTGGCTCAAGTGGCACTAATAAACGTCTTTTCATTTCACACACAGCTTCAAAACAAAGCTTACTGAAGACATGATACCTCTTACTTTCCAGCTATGTGGGAGAATAAATCAGGGATTAGAGAGTGTTTTGAGACAGAGAATTGGAGAGCCATCAGAGGGGGGGATTGGTCTTCTGGCCATCTTTCCTTTTAAGATGAAAGAAAAACATAAACACCATCCTTCATGTGTCTACTATTGTTTGCTTTGGTGCTGACGGTGCTCATAGGTGAGTGTATATCTTGTTGAGGGATGACTTTCTCAGAACTGAAAATGATCATCACATTTATATCACATCATCAAAAATTTTAAATAATTTTTAGCTTAGTTTAAGTAAATGCATGAAAAGGGAAAAAAAGAGTTTATTAGTAATCTCTAATCTATATGGAATAATTACCTCCCTATTATTACTAAATGAGGACTACGTAGGAGATAATAATACATTATATAAAAATATACTGGGAAGTCCAACACTGAACTGAGCTGAATTTAACTGTACTTTATTTATCTCAAGGGAAAGTAATAAAAAAAACATTATTTACCAAAAGGACAGTTAAGGATAAAAGACAAGACTGAGTATAGAAGTCGGTAAGTCGTGCATTTCATTGTAACGTTGTGACATTGCAGCAGATTTTGGCTTTACGCACCGCGTCACAGCAAGCAGATATCAACACACCAGCTGTTTTGAATGCACACTGATTTAGCAAAGAAATGCATGAAGACATTATCGGAGGAATGGAAGAAGAGAAAGAAAAAGAGGGACAAAGCTAGAGATAAGCCAATAGTCAAGATAGAACGGTCTTTTACTGGCTAGAGAGTTTTCAGAGTACAGGTAGGATGCAAAATGCCGAATTAGCCGTCGATAGGGGACTAAAAAAATCTGCAAAAGTTCAATAGAGCGTTTTTAACTATGAAGTTTTTGATCCAAACGAAGTCATGTTACCGCTTAAATCCAATCAGGAAGTGAAAAAGTTTTACTGTAACATGTTCTTACATGTAACTATAATAACAATTAAAACAGCATTGATGTGGCTGACAGGTGGGTTGTAAAATGAATGTTAGCTCAAATCATGGCTCATTTTTTAACTTTACCAAAGTATCAATTTTGTCCTCTGCTTCTGTGAAAGTGCAGTTTTACCACATTTAGATAAGTGATGGATCATATGTTCTTCATCTCACATCTGACAAACAAACATGGTTATAAAGTCAGCCTTTTGCAACTCCATCTAACCACCCCTCCTTTGTGCTTTAAGGACTTAGTGGCTTATTAAATGATAAGCTTGACAATGACATCTGATTTGATGTTGAATAGCTTATTTGTTTCCTGTTTCCATCATGCCATTTATGTGGGTGATACTTTACGGGATGGAACCATGAGTACTATCTAAAGGAATGAACACAAGACAGATTGGACTGTTTCAGGTGGAGGACTTGTTGGTCATTCAATCATTAGAGAGGAGAAGGTTTGCAGTGTTGTCCGATAAGTCGAGGAGTCTGTGCAATATTTTTCTTTGCATAAACAGGTCCAGGGGCTCCACCTCAGACTTGGAGAAGATATGCAACATCATGCTGCAAACATTGTACGACAAGAGCATCCTTTAGAAATAAAGTCTGCTTCTTGTAAAGCTGCTGAGTATTGCTTCAAGTCTCATCTGATGTCCACATAAACACCGAAGTACTGCATTTGTAGTCCTCCACCACTTCCACCGCTTCTCCTAGGATGATGTTTATTCTTACTCCACTAAAAATTAATTGTTTGAGTTTGTTTGATATTTTCCACACCACGCCACGAAAAATTCGTCCCGTTCCCTCCACTCGGCTCCCTGTCTAAAGTGACTCACCCACAACTGCAAGGTCATCAAGTTCTTCTAGATGACAGGGCTGAGTTGTTATTTCAGTCTGAGATGTACAGAGTTAAGAAATATGTCTTTCGTTCACTATTAAGAACTCAAAATGATCTTTCTTAAAGTAAAAATTGTTCTTATTTAAGAAAAATTACATCTGTATGCACTTTGAAAATATTCTAAGCAGAATAAAGGCTGTTCTACAATATAACTTGAGTTTTTATTACTCATCAGAGAAGCTATTAATCTTTGCCCAGAATCCTGTAAGAGGACTCTGTTGGCTGTGATTGTTTATCTGCAGAATAAGGACTGAACTTGTCAAAGATAAATCTGCAGGTTTAGTGGCAGACAGGTGGCTGGGGAGAGCAGTCACTCCATGACCGGACAGAAGTCAGGGGTTATTACAGATATGATGATTGGAAGTGACTGAGAGAGGAGGAAGAAGAAAGGCAGGAGCTCCATCCTCCCTCTGTGGAAGGTACCAGGAGACCTTGCTCTGACTGTGATTCAACATTCAGTCAGTAATGATGACTGATGCTTAAAAGTGGTCACTGGCTCATCGGTCTTCTGCTCCACGTCTGATCAGCATTGATTAGAGGTAGACCACTAAGGATACACTTGTGAATCAATGATTGCCCTACATTTGTTCAACACATTTTTCCTCTAATTAAAGTCAACTATAACCCTCCACCTCATGGGCAAACACACACACAACCACACACACAGGTTGCACGACCTGCTTCATTAAAGAAACATGAGCTTCAGCTGCCCCTCTGAGCCCTATTTTACTTTCTTGTTGCTCTTCTCTCTCTCCCCAAGAGTTTGCAGCCAGAGGCATTGCTGGTGGTGCTCTGAGCTGGAGCCGCAGAACACACACACATATACACACACAAAGCTGAGACTGTTATAGTGAACAACTCACGTCATACTTCTCTCCACAGATGACCTTTACTTTAGTCAACATTGAGCTTAAAAGGAGAGGAAGAAGCAGTCCTCCATTTAAATGGGTCTAAATCTCCGTTATTGCACTTCCTGTGGTCATTTTCATTCCTACATACAGAATAACTGCGTTCATATTTACTCTAAAGCCTGCAGGACCAATGATGGCATCTTTTTATCCTTCAAACATTTGTCGGCAATTATTTCCGCATATTCTTGACAGCCACTTAACAGGAATAATAACATGTAAATACCTTTTTTATTTTAATTGATACAATAGTAGTTATAAACATTACTAGCACCTTCTTCAGTGTTTGCATGATTTAAATTAGACTGATTCTTTTGATCATGTTTTTTCTCACCAGAACTTTTTAAAAAAAAAATTTATTACAAAACCATAATTCCAACAATTACAAGGCAACAACCAAAAATCTTCAAAGGTGCTTCCAGGTTGTGGCGCAGGGAAGAAACTAAATGAGAGAAGTTTGCAAAGGTTGAAGGGGACTGTGGAGAGGACACAAGACATCTGAAGAGCTTGATGCAGATCTGGAGTAGGATAAAGTGGATTTACTGCAGGGATCACTGCCAGAAGAAAGGCACAAAAAGACAGAATAAGGGTTTGAGACCATGTTCATGGATAAGCAACAGTCTTTCTGGATTAAGGTTAAACACATACATGAAGCTAAAACAAAGCTTTTTTTTTTTTTAAATGAAACCCATATTTTAAAAAAGCAAATAATCAGGAACAGCCCTCATTAAATAAAATAAAGTGGATGTCCTATCAGTCTCTGGGCCCCTTTTCTGCCTTTAAAAGACCAGGGAACTTAGCAATTTAAACAAAAACTAAAGATTATTGCCAGGCAATTTAGAGAAAAAATATTTTTAGGTTAACCACAAAACAAAATCTTGAAAAGAACATTTATTATGAAATAATGAGTCCTAACCTAAATCCTATTTCAAATATTTACAGGTTTTTGAATTATGTCATGTTCAAAAGGATACCAGAAAACTTTAAGGAACCTAATGACATGGCAAAGCAAGACTGACGGTAAAATAATGGTGCCATTGTTGTTACATTTTCTGCAACCAAACATCAAATCAAATCAAATTTATAAAGCACTTTTGATGTAAAAAGCAACACAGAGTACTTTACATAATAAAAACTATCTATGCATATTAGAAATCAAACAAGCCTTCACACATCAATGTACATAACATAGCAATAACAATTTAGAAACACGCTACTGATTCCAATTTACAAAGCGCATGTTTGGTCAGACATTTATTAAGTTTTGAAGATTTATAATTCTATGATTCTTCTTCAAGCCATCTACCTGCCATCAGCCGTGGTTTTGTGATTTACGGCTGTTTTTGCATTTGTGTTCTGTGCTTGACTTCCATTTCGTTTGATGTTAGCTGAATTATATTTTCTACTGTGATGACAATTTCCCCAAAGGAATCAATAAAGCTGCAAAAATGCATATAAAGCAGGTTTCTTTCAGACCGCTGGTTCATGTAACCTTTTCATTCTCTCACACCGCTGAGTTCATGAAAACTAATCACTCAGAATTACATGGTTGTTAATTGAAAACTAGCCCACCCGCTGCTTTAACAGCATTTTCCTTTATAATGATTAAACAGCAGGTTAAAATCAATAAGAAACTCTTGGCATGTCTCAGTTCAAGGCACATGCAAACACAGACACACAAACTACAGCAACTGAAACCAGATGAGATCTGAAACATGTCAAGGTTGATTTAATCAGGTTGTTTTGTTTTTTTGTTTTTTTTACTATCCAGCTGCTGGGATTAATGATTACAGTAACCAGAGCCCTCTTCATCTAAAAATGTTACAAAAACAAAATAACTTTTATTCCCTGATTTGATCCTTTGCAGCACTTTTAATTACTGATGGATCTTGACTGGAGCATAAGGTACTCATCAAAAGCCAAGTGTTTAATGAAGCAGCAAACACAGAATATGAGGAAATGTGAACATCACTGGATGTTGTAATGTGCATGTCAACAAAAGGAAGTGTAATCAAACCTAGATTTGCGTCTGTGGTAATTAGGGCTCATCTCAGGCAGCACAGATCATCGGCTGCGAGAATCACAGCTAATCGGATCAAAATGGCTCTGATTGTCTGCAGAGATAACTCGTGTCAGTGTGTCATTTTGAGATATCCCCTTTGCTTTTGTGGCTGTATTATGAGGATCTTTCTCACTGGGAAGGAGGAATGCAGGTTCTCTTAACCTGACCTAAAATCCATCAACAGTATGTGCACAGAGACTGAATCACTGCATCTCCCCACTACAACAGCATCCCATTCAGCGCTAAGATATGCAACACTTTGTTAGAGATAAATGGCTGTTGTCATTGCTTCTGCATGAGACAGGCAAATACGTTCACCTTCTCATGCCCCGCATGATTTCTTGTTCACGCCCAATTTGTCACGAGGACAGGAAGTGAAACAGCAAGGACTAAAAGAAACGGCAGGAACTGACAAAGGAAGCAGTGGAAAATTTGGAAGAAAATATTTTGCGTGGGAAAAAAAAAATCCCCTCAACCAAAGACAGGTGGTGAGGAGAAAGAGCAGAAAAAGGAAGGAGAGCTTTGATGTATGAAGTGACACGATTTAATGATCGAGAAAGATGATAAACATCCAAGAGCTGACTGGAAGTCTCTAAGAGGCGTTTTCAATAGCAGGATGAGAGGAAATGCTAAATCTGTCTCGTCATGCCAGCAGATCCAATGCGCAGGACGAAATAGTCAATTATGCAGCGATCCAGAGGAGAGAAAAGCTTCCAACACAACATCACAGAGTCTGAGAACAAACACTATCAATCTACGTTTTTTTTGGATGACTTTCAGCATGCTGGTCACTGCTGTGTCTGATCCAGTTTCCTAGGAACAGATACCTCCTGTCTGGAAAGCCTTTCTTAAAATTCAGATCAATTTGTTTGGGCAAATTTTTCTTCCATATATGATACAAAACACCATTAGCGGTTATAACTTTCCATGCTGCTTTTGCTGAGAGCATTTTTTTATTGTGTTTCAAGGATTTGCAGCATCATTAACTTTTACAGAAGGAAAATGGGAAACAGCCCTTTTTAATCCCTTCATGTTTGCCGGAGTTAAAAAGCTAAATAAGGAGAGAAACCATAAAAAATAATTGTTTAAAGCACTCTCAATGGTCTTAAGTTGGTCCAAAGGTCGCTGATGACGACTTCAGAGAAGGCTAAAGCTTAATTTGAAGAACTATAAGGTCAAGTTAGTCTCTTGTCAGGCTAACATTGATTAATTTCACTGTTAAAAAAAAAAACTGGACCACAGGTGTCTCATTTGTGCATCAGAAAAGCTTCAGAGATTAAATGCTGGAATCTAATCACTGAAATTAATCTATCTGCAACCCATGCAAGCTGCATTTAAAAAGGGACATTTTACAGACAGAACTTTTGAATAATCAGCAAGACTTTGGAAAGCTGTTTCTTCAGCACCACCATCTGGTGAAACGTATAATCCGTGAAATAACCCGAAAGCTGCATTAGGCTAAGCATTTGAAAACCTCAGGACGCTGATCTTTGTTTCATCAACTACCATTTTATCTGAAAGTATGTTGTCTTGCTATACAATGACAACAGTACGGTTATTAAGACAGCAAAAGTCACACAAAATTTATACGTAATACTTTATTTTGACAAACACACGCCTGGCAATCCACCCAATCTCTTATAAAGCAACACTGTTGTTGTTTTCAAGCCCCGAAATTCTCTAGAAAACATCTGGAGAGATTGCACAGTAACAATCTCGGCAAGCTTGGAGTTTACTCTGCAATTTTCCTTTAAATGTCTACATGAGACCACAAGTGCAAAGAGCAAAATATTTTCCAGAGAAGGCACAGAGAGCAGGCATTTGTGTGTAATGCTTTTTTAACATTTTTGCTGATCTGCATATTGTTCATCAGTCTTTAGCAGACACTACAGATTCAAATCCTCCTTCGATTTGATAGAAAAAGCAGTCGTCAAGATGGTTAAACTCAGCTCCACTTTCGTCATCCTCAACAAACTCTGAACATTCCAACTTCCAAAAAGGATTTCTACACAATGCATCACTCTAGAGCAGGGGTTCTCAAGCTTTCAGGGGCCAAGGACCCTTTTCAGGGGAGCCAATTAACTCAGGACCACCATCATAATCACCAGTGTTGTGCCTGTTCATGTTTCTCATGATTTAGTTCAAAGTTCAGTTCCCACGTTTGGGCGATACCAAAATTCTTCTTGTCTATACGATGCCATTAGTTTTTGATACTTTTTCATTAGTACCAATACCGATCGACACTTTTTACCCCTTAAAGTAGCAGTTCTCAAACTTTTTTAGCCATGACCCCCAAGAAAACCTACGTTGGTGTTGTACTAACTTTTTTGTTTATCCATTAATGTGTAATTAATTTAAATAATCCCAAATTTATTTGATGATGTAGACTATGTATTTTTACAACTATCTAGTGACCCCCTGAAATGATCTTGCGACCCCCCCCCCAGTTTGAGAACCACTGCTCTAGAGTGATGCAAAGGGTGTGATTGCATCTGTTTTGACAAGCTGACATAGCTGAAGCTCATGTGTGAAAACAGCTCCTGAGACCATTATTTTAAGGGAAAACGTTTGCATGATGTCACTTTTAAAAAGCCATAATTGACTTAATTCCTTCTTGAGGCTTGGAGTTTAAATGCAAATTGTGATTTTTTTTTAAAAAAATTTATTTTTTTATTTACCATTCATGTTCTTTACAGTCAGTGCTGGGGCAAACTTGTGTTTTGTTTTTTAAAGTTCACTTATTTCCTGTAGCTGTGGCCTTGATCCAGACTCACAAAACTGCTTTCAAAGTTGAGTCTGAGAAACATCTTTAAACTGTATTTTTTTTTTCCGGTGCTGTCCAGCTTTGACAACAGGAAACAGCAAAGACAGGCAACAGTGAAAAAAATCAAAATTTTATTTCAGGAAAGATTTAGAGGCAACAGAGCAAATAAAACAGGCAATAGGAAGGAAAAATGGTACAAACATCTCAAAACAAGAAATAAAACAAAAATACCACACATCAACTCCATCTGTATTTTTTCCCTCCATACAGCCTACACCCATGATATACTACATATGAAATTTAGTTATGGGGCCACTTTTTTTTTAAATTACTTAGATGTTTGGAGGAGATGGTCATATTTGTACCTGTGCAGAAAGGATCTTTTTTTTTTTTTTTTTTGTAACTCTTGTATAGTATAGGCTTGTATAGTTTTGCTAAAGCTATGAATACCTTCAAACAGGGCCATGGGAAAAGGGAGTAAAGGTTTTGGGTCATCTATTCTGGAGGATGCCAGCTAAATCAGGGCATGACGACTGTATGGTTAACCTACTTTGATTTATCTCCTTGTTTCGTGCTCCGCGCTCTGTGAGTGCGTTGGTTTAGATGTTCTGTGAATGAAAATGAGAAATGTGGGTTACTATTCAGATTTTAAAAATGTCTCTGGTGTTGAAAAAAGAACAAGGAAAAGTAAGAGTGACAGACACTTCAAAGTACCTCAACAATATGTGGAGGCTGTCTTAGCAGCTAAATGTTTTAGACAAGTGGTAGTTTATATTGCAGGGTGACTTACTGTAAATAAAGTGACCAAACATATAAGCTGAATGCTCTTACTCGGTTTGGTAGCAGCTTAGCTATTTCCAAGGCCAAAATGCAGTAATTATGACTCACTTTTCACAAAAGGTTCAGAGGAGTGAATTAAATGTTTCTTAGTAGGTACATTCAGACCATCACAGCACACCTAACATCCATTTACATAACAGAATTAATGTTGTGTTGCTATGAGTTAAAAACAAAAATGTGGATATTTTCTGTGGTGGGATTACGTGAGTCATTATACTGCCCATGAAACCATTCAGTCAATTCCAACTACCTACGGTCCAGTCAATTTTATCAACAAGGTAAAGACCCCTCACAGCAGGATGAAGGTGATTCTTTGATGCATTTTTGCCTTTCAGTAGGACACCGCCACTGGGGGAAATTTACACTACTGAGCAGTTAAACCTCTAATGCTTTCAATATTTATGGAAAGACTAGTGATTTCAGGTTGAGTCCCAAAGTGACAATGAAACAGAGAAGACTATTCCCTGTTTATCATTTCCAGGGTACCATACTATTAGAAAATTAAAAATTAAGAGCTTATCAAGCTGCCCTGAATGTACAGTGTGTCCAGACCTTTGCTACTTTCTAAAGTACAATTTGCAAAAATCCACCTCAACAAGTTCCATCAAAGGTCACACAGTACGTGGATAATTGGCATGGCCTTTCCAGACAGCCAGAGGTGATGAGGGTGCGGTTAAATGTGAGAGATTCATAGTGTTGCTGGTATTAATCCAGCTGTCCCACATGACACTTTGTAGCACTGCTGGAAAACAGTTGTATCATTCAAGCATTTTCACACTTGCTGAATATCTTTTCTTTTTGGAAACAGCATAAGTAATCCTCTTTGGTTTGGATGCATGTGATACTTCTGAGAATGTGAGACTTTAGAAAGAAAGCTGTATCCACACAAATGGATTGTATGTGTGAAAGAATGAGTATTTGGTTTATCATGAATATGGGTTTATCCTGTGCAAGTGGAGGAAAATGGACATACCTACTGGGTAATGAACATGAAGATTCATGACTAATTGAGAACTTTTTTATGAACTGAGATATTGGTGGAGAAAAAGACCTCTTCCTCCTTTTCTGTTTGCCCTTTCCTAAAGATGTCATACGGTTTTTCTATGAAATCCAACAAGTCAGGAAACAAATTCCTAAGAATCTTTTTCTGTTTTGCACAAACGCAGAAACAAGGCCATCCTTTCAAACTCCGGATGACTGAAAGCCACACTGCACATCTAACAAATTTTACAATCTTAAGGACGCACTCAGTGATGCTTCTTCATAGAGGCTGTAGGCAAGATCATTTCAGATGGTTCATGCACCGCCAGCTGCTGTTGTGTGAAAACTGAATGGAAACTGAAGCTTGACAGAATGTATACGGGTCAGCTGTTGTAGAATAGGTCAATGCAGCAGGAGACCAAAAGGGGGAGAGCAGAAGGTAGCGTAGGAAGGAAGGTAGCCTGCGGCTGCAAAGCATAGAAAGTGACCTTCAGCAGAGCAAAGAAAACCAGCAACAAAGACACCATTCAAAACTTCAACAGGCTGTTATGGGGTATTTAAATGGATCACATCCTGCTCCATCGGAACGAGGAAGAGATAGATTAAAAAAAGATTTTTGAGGTAAAAGGGGGGGGGGGGACAGATTTCCAAGATTCATGCTTTATTTTCTGCTGAGCCATACTCCACTAGAGATCTACAAATGGCTTTCTATGAAATATTCTAGCTTTTTAAGTTTTGTTTGCAGAGGAAAAAACAACTCTGATTTAGACCACATTTTCTGCTTCTGTATGATTTTATACCTTTTAGAGATCAGAATCACATTTCTGGAATTTTGAAAGCAGCTTTATAAAAAATTCAATAAAAATGTGAGAAAGGTAAAGTAGGCTTTTCAGCATCAATCTATTTTACAAAGTTGAACTGTCAAAAAATGAAAAACTTTCATCTGACCTGAAAATGTCTGACATTATCAAGCACTTCAAAGATAAATCTATGAAGCCATTTCTACATTGAAAGCCATAACAGGCAATTCAGTCAGTGTAAATTTCAAGTCTATTAGCTGCTTAAGTTGTTGCATTTACTTTTGTTTCCCAATCTTGGAAACTTCAAAAAATCTTAGTTCTACACATCTGAGACACTTTGTCTTCAAAGTCTCAGCCGCCCACAAAGTTGCATGATCTGATTCAGCTCTTACTCACACACAGCTCTTTGTTAATATTTAATGAGCTCCAACATGTTCAGCAAATGTCAACCAATATGTGCAACCAAAGCCGGCACAAAAGAGATGCAGGAGGAGAGCAGCTGTTTGTGTGGGCCAACAATAAAACACTTTCAATTGCAATTAAATGAGACTGAAGACTGAATCAGCTGCTACTGATGGGCAGACTTCCAGCAGAAAAACCCTCAGCAATCAAGCACCACTTTAAACCAAACTCTTTATTGGGTCAACAATGTTACAAAAAAAAAATGCATTTCAGATAAGACCTCTTGTCTTAAAATAAAATCTGAAAATTCTCAGATTCTGAAACCAAACAGTCAAATTATAATGTATTTAATCTACATTTGAAACTTAAAGACCCAATTTCTTAAATCACTAACAGAAATCAGCTGCTTTACATTTTTATTTAACCTTTCACTGGAGCAACTTCCAGATTCTCCACAGGACGAGGCCGTTTGATCCCGAACAAGTCACGCAGATTGACTTCTGGGTCGACGTAGTGAGGAATCTTGCGTTCGTTGAAGAGGCCCGAGAGGTTGGTGTCCACTTTGGTACGTCTGGAGATTCGCATGCGCAGCGTGAAGAGGCGGTGCAGGTTGTCTTCCACGAGGGGCAGCTGGTGTCCATTCAAACGCTTCTGCCAGGACTTCTTGGGCCTCTTGCGCATCTAGTGGATTAAAATTGTTTAGACAAAGTTCAAGTTTAAAAGATTCCGAGTTATTAAGTGAAACCTTTGCTCTTCCTTCACTTGTTTAAAAAGCCAGGGAACACTTCAAAAAGGTTAAAAGATAAAGACAATCCGCTAGTCTACTTCAGCCCACAGTTACACAGTAGCATACTAATGTCAGGACTTACTTTCAAAGTGGTAGCACTTGGATCATGGCGGATCAGGTGTCTCATCATACTCTCCTGGGGTATAAAATCAAAATATACAGAAATCCCATATCAGTTAGAAATTGGATTTGATTTTCATATTTCTTAATTCGTTGTATACCCACCCGCATAGCAAACGTGCGAGGGCAGTCAGCGAAGGAGCATTTATATTTGAGGAGGTCAAGATGCACTTTACGAATGTGGTGCTGCAGGTTGAAGGTTGTGGAGAAGTAGGCCTGGCAGTCATTCCTGGGACACACCAGCACAGGTTTATGGGAAGCATGGATCCGTTTGTGCCTCTGCAGAGCATCCGTTCTCTTGAACACCTTCTTGCACACACTGCATGTAAACGTGGCTGGAACACGAGGGGGGGAAAAAAAAGGCAGATGACCTTTGTTAAAAGACTAAGTTAAGACAAGGACAATCTCGCTTGGGATGGGATTCATTAGCTTTTGTAATATGACCTGAATATTTACCTGGGTGTTTGGCCAAGTGCTTCTGAAGTGTACTCCATGCATGAACATGTACCTGGCAGTCAGCATGAGGGCAGCGGTAACCTGCAGACACCAATGTCTCAGATTCAGGTAAGTTACAAATATGGTCATGGCTCCATATAAATACATGCAACCCCACTCAGACTTAAGTGGACCAACCTGAATGCTTCTTTTCATGGGCTTTGCGGGCAACGTGGGAGTCAAATACAGCAGCACATCCATCCTTAAAGCATCTAAGCATCCAATCAGAGAAAATATGACAAGGCCAGAAGCATTCACTTCATTTTGCCTATAGCCTACTAGCTGATAGTTATTTGCATGATTTGAGCAGTTCATTTATTCAAAACCTTTAAGCTTGACTGAAAAGAAAAAGGGGCATACTTAAACTTTTCATGGACACCGTGCTCCTGCAAGTGCAGCTTGAACAATCTGCGCTTTTTGAAGGCCAAAGTGCAGTTTGGCTGATTACACTACGGGAGGAACGTTTTCAAGTCGTCAATACAAGAATAATGCTCGAAAACGTGATGTCTGTTGGTTTAAAAGCACTATTTTGTCGCCATCTGGTGGAGAAATAAGTGCAAGACCAACCTTGAAGTAGCTGGTTTTCTCTTCGTGGGCGTAGCGTACGTGTCTCTTCAACTTGCCTGCGTTGATGAAAGTCTTTGCGCAGCCCACAAACTTACATCTGTTCAAGTCAGAAGAAAAATAAGCTGTGGGCTAAAAGAACATAAGCAATGCAGCTTGCAACTTAACTTACTGGAACTTCTTCCCTGCGTGTCCAAGCATGTGGCGGCTCAGGTGGGATTTTCTCTTGAAACGACGACCACAACCTTCAACTGTGCACTGGCACGGACGCTGACAGACATTAAACCACAGTTTTGCATGTCCATTATTCAAATAGACCCCTCAAATCTAGTTTAATGGCTCTGATTGGCATGCGGCATCAATAGAAGCACTTGCTTACCGCTCCGCTGTGCACCGTCTGGTGCTCCTCCAGTTTCCACAACCTCTTGAAAGTTGCTCCACACCCGCCGTAGGTGCACGAGAACTCCTCCCGCACTTGACCACCGGCAGGCTTTTCATTGAGAACACCATTCATTGTCTAACAATATCTGAACGCTTTTCTAACAGAAATGTAGCACAGGAAGGCCGCCGCATTTGTCAGCCTGTTTTATAGCCTCTTGGAAGCCGTTCAGACTGCAGCTTCTTCAAAGCTGAAACTGATTAAGCTAATTGTCCCGGTGGGAGCAGGTGTGCAAGGTCAAACTTGAAACCTGGACCAGACATCAGACTTTTATTTTGTTCCTTTCCTGCACTGATACTATAGGTTTATTTATCACATTAGCTTTAATTTACAGGACATAACATAAGATAGCAAACGTGGAAACAGTTTGTTAAACCAAAATGTAGGCTAACAATAAAACCTAGCTATGCTGATCTTCCTATGACAAGCCTTTTCTAACACTATCAGAAAACAGGTGATGTACACTACTCAAAGAGTTAGGGATATTCAACTTTGGGGTGAAATATACAGAAAATGTAAAACATCCATGCTACACTGTATCATTAATGTAGGGCAATTAAGTAGAATCAATGGTAAATCTTTCCTCTCAATTTATTGTAACAAAACCTAACAATGATGGGTTATACAACATAAAAATCTCAATGTCCCAGTAACTTTTCTCATGATGTCAAAATGTGAACAGCTGTACATGTGCATTTAAAAGTTTAGAGAAAATCAGGTTCACCCGTGTGCATTTTAGGTGCATTCTGACATTGTACAAAAAGCTGACTATCCTTAACTCTTGTATCTCTAAAAGAAAGCTGGAGATATTTTTTTTCTTATTCTTGACAGATTTTTTTCAGCATCTGCAAGTGTGATACAGCTATGTGCACAGCAGAGGGTAGTGTGACTTTACACACTAGGCTGTGCTGTTCAGATCTACAGCCCTTCTTCCAAAAGCAATTATGCTTGAATTATAAATATAAACAGAATAAAATAATTAGCAAATCATTTACTACTATAGTTAATTATAAATAGTGAAAAACAACAACAACCAAAGATTAATCAGTTCTTCTTTGGTGTCTGGAAGTCTAGATTGCAAGTAGACCCCACTGTTATATTATGATTCCTGGTGTCTTTCTGAAATAAGAACAATCCTTGAAAAAGATTTTGTCTGGATGGCCTCATATGCTCCTCCAATATCTGCTTATATGTCATTTAGCATTATTGTTCCCCTCATAGAGATGCAAGTGACCCATGCCCTGTTCATTAATGCTTTCTGCTTCAGCACACCTGATTCACATTAAAGGTGCAATGTGTAGCAAAATAAATGGTCAATGACCAAATAATTTGATATATCATTAAAGATTGAGTTTCCATTAGTATCTAATCACTTTACTAAAATAACTGCTATGTTTTTATTCTCCTAGAATGAGCCATTTTTATATATTTGTCATGGGTCCACATAAATGTCAGCTGCCATATTTGTGTCACCATTTTTTTTACTATGGTGTCTCTGAGTGGACAAACATCTCTGCTACTGCTCGTTTGATAGATGCTAAAGCACTGTTTGGGAAGTACAGCCTTAAAGGGACCATAGAAGAAGAGCACAAATTTACACAATACTGAGGTAGTGCAATTCTTACACACTGTACCTTTAATGGGTCATTGTACAGAACTTGGCAGCAAGCTGTTGGATCCATTTGATATGAATCAGATGTGATGGAGAAGGAAAGCATTTAAAACTTTCAGGACAGTGGACCTCCAGGACCAGAGTTTGAGATCCCCGCTTTAGACAATGCAACATCCAAAATTATCAAGGAAAAAAGTTTATTTTATTAAGCTTAGTTTTTCAATTTGCTTCAGTTAATCTTTTAATAAACTCTGATACAAAAAGTGCAGCATCATCTCTAATGTTTCTTATATGATCAGGTTTTACCTGCCATATGTTGAATACAGTGACAAACTGATCACTGACAACAGTTTTCAGATGTTTTACTGAGCCCTGGCAGTGGTTTTGATTGCAGAATAATGTCTGTGCCCTGAAGATCATAGCCAACTTTGCCTCTTGCATATTGAGATTCCTCATGTTCTCGTAGTCCTTTAATGGTAATGAAATGAATTGGTGAACAATGTAGTACACAGTGTTGCACAGAGTGAAGAACTCTTCCTCCGCTGTACTTCTGAAAGACTTCCTTTTTGGGATGTTCTTTTATGACTGAGCTGTTGAAAGCAAATTAGTTTTGAGATGCCACAAAAATAAATGACTGTGTTTCACATAATTTCTCTGAATTTTAACAATTTGTGAATTGCTTGAGACTCTTCTCATGGCTTTCCCAGGTTTGTTTTTAGAAGGATCCCAACTCCATAAAGGGTTCACTTCAGAATCTGTCATTTGAGAATGTCTAAGTAGACCCATCAAGCAACAGCTCTGCAACCTATGGCTGCTCACGGCTCTCCTTGCACTTTTTATTACTTATCATTGCTGCAATTGAATTCTTAATTATCTGACTACCACTGTTGCCAAGCCTATGAAGAAGAGTGGAGATGTTTGTGTTCAGATTAACAGCAGACAGGCAAATTTACAACAAAATTATTTGTGTTTTGAGTTTGAGAATAAGAATTTTTCAGCAGCCTGTTACTTGGGTGGAATGGACATAAGAAGCATATTTCTTCCTTGATGCTGTATTCCTCCTACTATTCACTCCTCTATCTCTTTCCTCTTTTTTTTCCAATTCCTTGTCGGTCTCAAATGAAATATTCAGAGGGGGCTGTCAGTGCACAATGTACCTCCATTAGTGGGATGTGTCGCAGGATGGCTCCTGGAAGACTTCGATGCATCACGTAGGCTAAAGCCTGCAGGTTAAGGGGCTGAGACAGCAACACAGAGCTCTGCAGGTCTCCAGCTCCTTTTGGAGAGCTCTATATTTATGGTTACCATTTACAGAAACCAATCAACTGTACCCTTTTGACACAAGAAGTCAGAAATCAAGCAGGATCTGTGATGTTTCCCTGCAACTTACACATCATCTCTCTAAAGCTTGTTTTGGATCCTCATGTTTTGGAGTACTTGGTACCATCGCTTAACTACAGTATATGGTTGCTGGGTGGCTGTTTGAATCAGAAATAGGTACTTTATAACAATAAAGTGCAACCACATGCTGATGTAATATGTAGTGGTGTTATTTCAGTGAAGATGCCTAAAAACTGCTTTATAAGACCTTCTACTGATGAATGAAACTATTCTTCAAAGAAAGCAGCACAAATGACTTTACTTCGATATCATAATAATATTGCAAAGATATCAATGTTGTTTTTACATACAATAATATAAGCTCAATTAATTGGTTTGCAATGTTCAAACTCAAGTGGACATTTGAAAATTATTTGTGCCACATCTGATGCAACTTCCATTTAAGTTCTTATGGCCCCATATACTTGTATTTATTTCATATTTCACCACAGAAAAATTAAAGGGACTTATCTGCAAGTCTTACAGCGAGAACTTCTGTGTTAAAAATATAAGTGAATGACAAAAATATCTCCAACTCTTTGAGCTTGTTACCACGAAACAAACTTGGAGCGTGCGAGACAATACAATGATGAGGCCTCTGATGGTGCTTTAGCCCCTGTCGGAGACGCCTTCCTTCTCTGCAGACCTATAATCCTTATGTCACTATTCTGGGATTGGCTCCTCCACCATTCACACCCTTACTTTGATGCAATGAATGAACTGTTTGTCCCTAAGCCCCTTTATTGCTTTGGCCATACACTCCAGCCGTTAGGCTGTCGCATCCTCTTCCTGCGTAGCTGCATGGCAACGGGAGGAGGAGGCTGCTCTGGATGAGGGAGTATACCACGGCCCCACGTGTCCTCCTCACCGCAGACCCAATGCATTTCTCTTCGCTTTCCCATCCTCTGGTTTCCGCATACCGCAGATACACACACATATACACACATGCACATATAACCTGATCCATACAGCCATACTACGCACCCGCGCAGCCTTGCGGAGCGATGCATCCGCTATGCGCGCTCTCCCGTTTCTCACTATTTTCTTCACTGATCACTCTCTAAGCTTGGATCGATTCATTTTTCATCATTCTGAGATGCAAATCCAAATTCTCCGTAGCGGTGTTGGCCATAGCTGAGAGGGTGAGAGGTAGAGAGGGGGGAGAGATGAGAGGACGCGCATCATCAGATGTTTAGCAGATTAACTTTGGATCTTCGCCATCATCTCTGCTGTGCGTTTTTTGGTCTTTTTCCTCCTCTCCACCTTCCCAGACATCTTATTTGCGGCTCTCGATGCTGTAATCCGAGGGAATATGTGAAGATCATGCTGGCGGTGTGGTGCTTCATGGTCTTTGCTGCAGTGGGCGAGAGGCTTGCAGTCTCAGGTAAGCGAGAGGGAGGCGAGAGAGGGGGGGTTTTGGAGCGAGAGCGGGAGCACCCTTTTCGTTCCCTTCACATCCACAATTTTTTTCCGCCTCGAACAGCGCTTTTTTAACCCAGTGTAGGCTGCGATTTTATTGTTGGGGGATCTCCGTGCCAACCAGCCCACTGGCCAAGCGGTATTTTTGCTGCATCAACACATTTCCTTAGCAGATCTCTTCCCTACTGAAGCAAGCGTACCCATCACCCTTCAAACGGTGTCTAATCCTATTAAAATCTAAGTGCCACTATTATCAATCACCAGGCAAATTACCTGCATCCTGACTAATGATCACTGAGGTTCTGATCAAGCTTATCTGTGCCTATATGGGCGTTAGTGAGGCTTTTAACTATGATATTGGAGCATTAATAAATTAAAACCCACTAATTTTACCCCCCTACATTTCTTAAAATAGATTAAACACCATTCAGTGGACAATTTGTTAATTAGGTCACTAAATCATCATTAGAGGAGATTTCATGTGCATGGCATTTGATTAGGGAAACTGTTGCAAATCTTTCCCAGTATTTGCTAAATCCACATTGTACTCACAGCCTGCAGAGTGAGAGTTTCCTTGTTGTGCTCCATGTAGGTGTGGACAGGAGCCCGGTGGAAGATGGAGGCATGTGGGACTGGTTTACCCCATCTGGCCGGCTGGATGATGGGGACACTTCAACCGAGGTTACATATCCAAAACGGCTGGTGCAACAAATCAAGTCGGAGGAGGAAATGGCTCATGACTACTTAGATACCAGGGTGAAGAACAGCAGTGGGGACAGTTTGGTAAGTTGTTACTCTGAATGAACTCTCCATTTTCACTACTCAAATCTCCAATTATAATTTTTTTATTTTCACATTCGTTCATGCTGTGAATTCTTCGGGTAGCAAGCTTAATTTGGCCTTCAGAGACATTCAAGAAGCCTTGACAAGGTTTCTTCCCATCAAATGGAAACTAGATCTCATTAAAAAAGAAACTATCCCACATGAATTGTGTTGAAGGAAATCTGTTTAATCAGAAAATCAATCCCTGGCTTACGTAATCACAGAAGAGCCTTTTTTTTCTAGTCTAAAAGTGCATGGAATAAAAGTCACTGCACAATTTCAAGTCTACTGCTTTCCTCTGCTATGTAGCATCTCTGTGTGGGCAGCATCAAGACAGACTGTTATTCTGTTGATGGGAACCTCATTTTTTCAGCTGTCTGCGTAACAGTGTTCTGCTCTCTGCTGCTTCACAGGAATGACAGTGCAGGGTGCTGTCATTGCAGCAGTTTAGCATCAGTCCAATGCTTGTAAGATATGTGGTTTCATTTTTCCCCTGCCTAAATTTAAGCCTGGACCATTTCTGAAATAAAAGTCCACTCTGACCTGCTTCCTGAGGCATGCACTGTATGTAAATAACTGTGTCAAGGAGCTATTTAAGCCTTTGCATATGTGTTTGCCATCATCTCCTCTGGCTTTATCCAGACACCATGTTTGATCATCTAGTTACTGTGCTGAGCCCTGACTTTTTCATTATTCAGTGGTGTTTTAAAGTATGTCCCCATTAAATATGAAGCAGGCCTGTATGAGAAGTGCTGCATGGTCCAAGAGGCTGGAGCACTCCCCCTTATCTCCTGGGCCATTTCTCTGATGTGGTTCATTTTAATGTTACAACATAGCACATAACTCAGAAAAAGCAGTCAGAAAATGTATCATCATATTTTAGATTGATGTTTTTTAAAGAGAAAAAATGACATAAATGGCAAATAACATGGACTATGTAAGAAAGTTATGATGGCTTCGTTGACAGGCCCATGCTTTGGCTGCCTCGCTCATCAAAGCCTGCTGTGTTCCTTCTTTTTTTTTTTTTTTTTTAAATATTGAAGATGCTTGGAAATGAAGATAAATTTAGAATCAGCGAGGCTGATGAGCTGAACTTATTTCTTCTTTAATGTCACATCAAGCTGTGTTGAAAATAGATGAAGCAGCATTTTGACTAACTCATTTTTCTAATTTTCATTTGAGCTTTTTGTAAATATAGATATTAAAGAGACATTTTGTCATGTGACGTGCAAGGTACTTGTTAAAAAAAAACTATAATTGGCTCACGGTTGTCTTTGATGTGAACCATTGACTGGTGTGATTTAGATCCAATAGCTCTGCTGTTGGGAGTCTTTTGCTGGCACTGCTATTAAACAGACAAACAAAACAGCAATAATCACATATACCACCTCAGCTCTCACCTTGGAGAGAATATCTTTAAATGAATGAGTTTCCACTCCTCTGAACTCAGAGATTTGAAAAAAAAATGAATGTCAAGGTCTCATGAAGCTGTTCTGGTGGCACACGGTAGCTCAACACCAAGAGATTAGGTTTTCCTGTTAATCAGTGAAAGATGTTATTAAAAGATGTAAAATGGTAAATGGACTGTACTTGTATAGCGCTTTTCTAGTCATGTGACCACTCAAAGCGCTTTGACACTACATGT
>JBBBVU010000022.1:18913459-18929558 GCA_037177055.1 Atherinosoma microstoma | reverse complement strand
GATGGATGGATGGATGGATGGATGGATGGATGGATGGATGGATGGATGGATGGATGGATGGATGGATGGATAGAGAAACTATGGAGATAATTTATTCTAAAATGATCATAGCATGCATTTTTCAGCTCCTCACAGTTCCTTAAATACATGCTGTGTTTAGGTGCCGGTGGAAATCTGGGCCATCTGGGCTTTTGAAAAGTCTCATACTCACTTGACACGATGCGTCATTGGCATGCCCTTTCTTGTCCGCAACACTTCTGCTACTGTTGCCTTTTTTCTGACTGGCTGCAGCAGAAGCCCTAGTTCAGTTACCTATTGGTATCTTTCTAAAAACACTACTTTAATTTATATATTTCATAACTGCATTTAGAGAAAAATCCACTTAAAGCTAAGAAATCATTTGCAGATCTTTGAGGATAGTAAAAAAGTCTCACAACTCCACATGTAAATTCAAATCTGATGGAGGTTGACTCACACAGTGAAATTGGAACGACTAAAACTCATCTCAGGTTTTTTTTGGGGGGTTTTTTTTCATCGAGTTTAGGTCTTTACTGCCGAAACAAATTCAATACTTTACCCTGTCTAATAAGGTAATGCAAATTTATTTATATATCACATTTCATATTTAAGGCAACTAAATGAGTTGTACATAAACAAACAAAACAAACAGTCAGACCAGAGAATACATGCAGTGAGTTACATAAACTCATATTTTAGAAACCGCCTGTATAATGAATAATTAACTTGTTCGATATTTATCTGATGCCTTTTAATCCTGTTTCCTAGTATCAGCAGAGAGGTGATGTATGTCGAGAGGCCGTGAATGACTGTGATATCCCAGAAACCTGCACTGGAGACTCGAGCCAGGTAAAGTTTTCCATAAGTGCAAGTACCGAACATATCTGTCAGATCGCAGTGAAAAAAATATCCATCATATTATGTACTTTAATTCTTTTGCAGTGTCCTCATAATGTCCACAAGCTGGATGGCTACATTTGTGATAGCAGCCAGGTAAGGCCTGGTGTGTGTCATGTTTTCTAGTCTGCAGCTAATCCTGTGGTGTACTTGAACAACACTGTTTCACCTCCTTAGGGACGATGTTATGGTGGACGATGCAGAACTCGTGATGGACAGTGCAAGGGACTCTGGGGCTATAGTATGTATAAAATAGTACAACCATCACTTCCAATCAGACATACGTTTTATATTTACTCCTGCTTGTCTTGTCTTTTTTTCCCTTCCCTTTTTTTTTGTTTGTTTTTTTCATCCTAGACTCCGCGGACAGGTTTTGTTATGAGAAGCTGAACGCTGAGGGGACAGAGAAAGGAAACTGTGGTCGGGGTCCTGATGGGCAAGGCTGGCTTCAGTGCAACAAACCGTGAGTGACTCTGAATTTCTTTGTTCTGACTGGATCAGCAATAGATTATCTTTTTTTTTTTTTTTAAACACAGCCTAAGTTAGATGAAGGATGTCTTCACTCCTATCCCTTAGGGATGTTTTGTGTGGTTTCCTGTTCTGTGCCAACGTCACCATGAAGCCAAAGTTTGGTGATCTGCAGGGTGAGGTGACCAGCTTCACCCTCTACCATCAGAACAAGTACCTGGACTGCAGGTAAGCTGGTCTCATCCAGCACATCTGCTGCATTTAACAGTAAAAGAAAGTTGTTATCACTTAAATCTTTCTCCCCTCTCCCACTTTTCTGACTCCTTTGGATACTTCACTTAGAGGTGGCCATGCTTTGCTAGAAGATGGCTCAGACCTGGGCTATGTAGAGGAAGGCACTCCCTGTGGTCCCAACATGATGTGCTTGGAGAGACGCTGCCTCCCTGTGGCGGCGTTCAACCTCAGCACATGTGCAGGATCTAATTTTGGACACATTTGCTCTGATCATGGGGTATGTCGTCCTCTGCAAACAACTTTAGAAAACACTGATTTAGAGGAAAATATCTGGGTGTAAAGTAGCTAAAGTTCTTACAAAATTAGACAATTTTATGTTGGTTCAACTGGAGCTACTCACCTGATTTTTTTATCTATTTATCTTTTAAACTTTTTGGTGAAATATTCATCTAATTTAATACAGAAATGCCAAATATTGGACCTTTTTGAAAATTATTTATCAAATTACAACAAAAAGAAATGTTGTATTCTGTATTTTTCAAGGGAAAAAAACATACATGATATAGTTTTTCTAATTTTATTGGGGTTTTGTGAGATTCGGGCACCTAAACATTGACCAGATAGTATGTAAAATCTGTACAGTTTTTTTTTCATGGAATTTGTGAGAGTTTTAAGGATTTACTGCTCAAAATGATGTCTGATTATATTATCTGGACAGTTTTGAGTCTACAGGTGATTAAATCTGACAGAAACTAAAAACTGGTCTATGGTTTCAGATAAACAAAGTACCACACAAACAAACCAGAAGTGAACTATGAGAGAAATAGCACAAAACAATAACAAAAAATAATAATGGTAAATTACCACTGAAAACGTGACTAAGCTGTTCACATTTTCAGAAATTCCCTATACATATTTCCCATTAATTTAATGTTTTTCCTTCCATACTTTAACATCTTTTAGCAGAAAAACTTTCACAAAGATTCATTTATAAGATGTAAGGATAAAGGTGTTTAATTAAATATGTATGTGAAATGCAGCCTTTATTTATTTTATTCATATCACACTTTTACTGGGAAAAAAACATAACATTTTTACATAAATTATAAACCAGATTTTGCTCTTTTTTTGTATTTTTTCCTTTTAAATCTTTTATTAGCTGTTTGTTTCACACGTGCCACGGGTCAGTTTTGTTTGTTTGTTTTTTGTTTGCTTCTTTTTTGATGACCCATTACCCTGAGACTCCCCAAAATCCCACAAAGTTTTGTTATGAAATCTAACAAAAGATATCAACTGGATTTTTCAAAGATACATTCTGAGCATTTGATTTCAAAAACTGGCGTCTAACCTCTTTTTTGGATTTATTTATCTGATTAAAATCTGAAATGTGCCAAAGTGTCAAAGTAGCATCCATGTGAATGCCAGGATGCAGGTTTTCCTCTGTGACTTACTTCATCTGTCAGTGGTTGGAGTGTCCTGTAAATACATATCTATGGGCTGCAAATAAGTATTTGAAAAGAATAATTTAAGCTGTATTTTACTTGTCTTTGCTCATTTCCATGATCTGTCTTGCAGACTTGCAGTAATGAGGTGAAGTGTATCTGTGACAGGGACTATACAGGGAAGGACTGCAGTGTCTTTGATCCCATTCCTGAGCCAACAGTACCAACAGGCCCAGAAAAGAAAGGTCCATAGCAGCTCTCAACCTGTCCATGTCTCTCTTTCTGTCTGCTTTTCATATCCCCTTCATAGTCTCTACTCATCATCACTGCACTGTAGTTTCTCTATGTAGTGGAACCAAACGTTGTCCCCGAGCACACAGTAGGATAGTTCACCTGAGTGTTTGACAGTGTTAAACCGCACAGTGTGTTCCCTCCTGCTGAGTCATGGTTTTGGTGTGGAAGAGCACGAATGTGTGTTGAGAGATAATAGTCCATGAGAAAACGTGTTAACACAGTATGTTGATGAATGTGTGTGTGGTGGTACTGCCATTTTCAAGTGTCTTCCTTATACTTTCTTGCAGTCTACCAATGACACAGAGCAATTGAGCAGCTGCTCTTATAGGGCCAAAAAAAGCCACCCTGAGCAGGAGGGTGTCCAGCTGAAAGAGCAGGAGAGAGGGAATGAGAACAAAGTAATACAACACCCCTCCTTTGTTTCTTTTTGTAACTGTTGTCCCCCCTGATCTCCCTTTGCCCACCCGCCTGTTCTCCCATCTCCACCCCACGTGCTGGTTTCCTCCTCTTCCCCGTCATCTTACTGTCTCTGTCTGCAGGTACCTCACCGCCTGCCTCTCTCTTTCTCTGGTAGATGTTGTTGATGTACAGTGTTGATGCTGTCTTCTGACGTGTGTATTTTAGTGGTGTTGTTTTGTTTCTGCCCTTCTTCCTCCTCCGCACCCTTCCTCCTCCCTTCCTTCCTCTGCGCAGGTCCCAGTGGCACCAATATCATAATAGGGTCCATCGCAGGTGCTATTCTCCTGGCAGCTATAGTCCTAGGGGGAACAGGATGGGGATTTAAGTAAGAGTTCTGGCATGCCTTTGTGTACCTGTCTGCTTCTACCTAAAGGACCCCCGCCCCGTCCTCCCCTCCCCTCTATCACTCCTTTGAATTAGACGCAACTCATTGCTCAACACTAGGGAGGGGAATGGGAAGTCGAGTCTGAGACGTGCTAATGCTTGAATGCTTTTGGCTTTAAAATGAAAACATCATAGCGGTGGTTTTTATTTTCAAATCTTTAGTCAGAGCTCCATCCTGCACATTTTCCTCCCCTTCCCTCCTTCTACCAGCCCAGGCTTTTGTAGCAATGACAGGGCAGGAAATTTCTCTGCCAGGATCTACTGCACTGCAATGTTTTCTCAAGTCTACTAGAACTGACCTGACTTGCTCCACTGGTGCCACATCTGGAAGCCCCCCCACCCTTACTTTCATTTTGTTATTATTTTTGATTTATTTTCTTTCTTGACTTACATGTTGAGAAAAATATCTTTTTGCTCTGGCTTAACTTAAGCACTTTTCTTTGTTTTTGGTGCTGTTTCAAGCCTCCATTATCCCTTTTCCTCTTTAGGCATGTTCATACTGTAACCCCAAATGCCCTTGCTGAAGTGCCACATCTGAACTGTTCCACCTGTGCATGCTCGCTATTGTTCACTCCTTTAGATCTGACCTAAAATGACTGCTTTCACTAACTGATCATATGCACTGCCAAATTTAAAGTTATATTCAAACTATTTGTAGCAAGAAGACAGTCCTTTTAGGGTCAGAGGTAAGTGTCTGTGCATGTGTGCATGAGCTGTAAGCAGTGACTTTTCTCTTAGTAGTCAGACTTAGTTTCTGGTGTAAAGCGCCCACAGCCTCTATAAAGCGAGAGAGTGTTGGCTTCAGTAGATGTACTGCATGTGAGGTCATCACTATGATCAGATGGGAAATTCTCACTGTAGGAAAGAAATAATGGGATTTAATGACTGATTAATACTTTGTCCTGAAATCTGACATCAAGTTTCATATCCACATCTTTTTTTGCTTCCTATGATAACTAGAATGTGTAAACTGTATATTGTCCAGCTTTACTTTATGCTTATTTGATGGATGGATTTTATGCAGATTCTAATTAGATACCTAATACAATAATAATAATAATAATAATAATAATAATGATAATTAGATACTTAGCTATATAATTACATAACTTTTAATTAGAGTTATTAGGATGTCTTTTTTTATATTGTTTTGGCTCTGTATGTTTTGACATTTTCTCTCCTTTCTTGGTGTGCTCATGGAATGCAGGAACATTCGAAGAGGAAGGTATGAACCCGCAAGGCCAATGCAAAACAATACTGTGTCCGTTGATCCGTGTCTCAAAACATCCCAAAGCATCCCATGTCATCTCATCTCTTCTCATATTCTTTCAGCATGGCTGCTAACTCCTTTCATCACCATCTGAAGATCCTCCTTCAGCTCATCCCCACAGAGCTTGTCAGTCTTTTTACTTTTAGTTTCATCACTTCTCCTGAAAATTAATACTTGCTTAAAAAAAAAACTTGCAATACTCATCCATCTCCCCTGTTTTTTAGAATAAGCAGAGTAGACTATATTTGTGTCAAACCCATCAGTTTCTGTCATCTTTGCAACATTATTTTACAAGGGTTTTCCCTTCCCACTGATAACCCTCATTTTCACTTCTGTTTCAGATCTGGAGGAGGATAATATCTCTGTCTATCTTTCTGTCTGTGTCCCGTCCACTTCCGTCTTCCTCCTCGCACTGTGTTGTTTCCACGTTGAAGAAGAGGGGAATAAAAAAAATAAAAAAAAGTCTTCCATTACAGTCCCTAAATCCCTCCAGACCTCTTCAGATAGTTGTTTCCTCCACTCTCCCGTCTGCTCCTTCTGTCTGTCCTCCTTCGGGGCTCCTCCCTCCTCGGGGCCTGTGGAGCTCCTCCTCTCACCAAACGGGCCAGATCATACTCATTGGGCTGCTGCCAGCAGGCCACTGACGACTGTGTCCAGGCTGCGCCTAAAGCGAGCAGGTGGCTCTCTCTGTTGGAGACGTCAGGGTCTTCCTCCAGGCCAGCAGCTCTAAAGCCGTGCTTTGGTGTCTTTTTTTTCCCACGTCTCGATGCTCTGATAAAGAACTAATCAACGGTGGACCAATTTGATACGAGACATGTCTTTCCAATTCCTGCCTGCACACAAACTAGACCTGTCGCTAATTGAGCCCACAATTGAATGCTGGACTATCACACAAGCTTAATTTACAAGAGCTGAGTTGTTCCTTTTCAGTCAAAAGGAGAAGGACTTGAGGCTTAGTTCTGACTAGGCGCATCTTAAAATTGACAGTGATGTTTTAATCTACAACATTTTGGAAACAGAGAAATAACTGGGGGTAAAAGAGCACCCTGTTTTAGCATGTTTTCCAAAGTGAGACTAAGGAAGGACTGATGAGCATAGATGCTGTTTGTTCTGAATTTGAGGTGTCCTACTTGCCCCCTCCCCCCCCCACAACAAGTCTTCAGGTACAAAAAAAGAGAGAAGCTAGGTGATATGGTTTTGGGATCATTTTAAATACCACTAAACTATAAAGCAGCAGAGACCGTAACTTCGTGTTTTCAACGTCAGACTGACCGACATACATTCCACTTTATCTGTCTGTGTCGTCGCCACTTCCAAAGTTTGTAGGAGGTTTACTCTGTATGTCTGTTTTAGAATGAATGTATGGGTATAAGAGATTTTTAAAGATAAGGAAGAATGTATGTGCGTTTACATTAATGTTAGGGGCAGTTGTGTCCACCTACACTTTTAACACTCCTCCTATCTCTGGTCGATAGGCAGGTTTTTACCTCTAGAGGATCGTCTCTTTCTTACGGCCTGTTGTCCGCTGCAGCCACGGCTCTGCTTAGGCAGCACATTCAGAACTGTTTTTATGTTGGGTATCTACAGAAAATGAGCACTTGCCCACTGTATGCACACTTATTTGTAAATATGTGCAAAAATATTCTGAATGTTAAATGCAAATCTATGAAGATTTATTTAAATCTATGTGAAAATAATTAGATTTATCCGTTTCTGCAAACGTATAGCTCTGTGTCTCTCGACATGACCATGCATCTGCAAATCTCCCCTCTGTAGACGGCGCCCTCCATTGTCTTTCACTGTAATAAAATCTTTTGTACATTTGTTGATAGCCCTGAGCCCCAGGTGAACGCCTCGGCCCAGAAACTTTGTACTGACCCTCGCTGTAAATGAGATTAAAAAGATCTGGTTTTGGGGTCCAAGAGGCAGCTCGTCTGAGGTCAGTTTGGTTTGTTTGAGCTTTGCACTAGGGCAAATGCACTACTGTTATTGTTACAATATGTACAGAGTGGGCATCAAATACAATCGCAAAGAAATAAGAGAAAGTGAGATACATCTTACCCCATATTTTTAGACACTATCTTTTTGAATTGAAACAATGAAAAAGAATGAACTGATGCCTGTAGATGGATTGAAATGAAGGGGAAAATAAAACACTAAAACATGAAACCACCACCCCTACTCTTAAACCGCACTGCCTTTCTTTATTGGAATTTAATGGTTGGACCAGAGAGTTTCGTATTTTGGGTTTAAAGTAAGAGGGAAACCTGTAATCAAATTAAACTGGAGGTTAAAGAGTGTAAAAATAAAGACTTCATACATAAATATATCTGTGTTTTTTCTACAATATATTAAAAAACAGAATGCAAAGATCGGAAAAGTATGTTGAATCTGACACCGTATGACATGTTTTAAAAACACTGAGAAGGGTAAAACAAAGACCTTGTACAATGCAAGTGTTACAATGCAAGAAAAAACACTCGCATATAATGTCAGAAATAGGTTTGGCCATAAAATAAGCATCCTGGAAAGTGTTTTAGTAGATCAAATGAGAAAACTACAAAAAAATATATTTTAGGAATCAAATTTCCCAATGTAAATTGAGCAAATTTGGGGATTTGATTGATTATGTTTCAGAAGATACTTAAAGATTCACAGAATCCAGAGATCTCTGTTGATAAAGAGCAACAATAGCAAGTAGCCACAATCTTCAGGTCCTGCACACATTAAAAACAGACATTAAAATGGAGCCACAAACTGAAGCAAGAGTTACTGAACATAATCCAGAATATCTATCATCTTTTCTGGGACTGACCTCATTGCAGATACTGTAAAAAAAGGAAAACTAGAAAACTATTAACTCTGTGTCCTCCAGGATAGAGAGAAAAGTCCCCCACTTTATTAGCTGACAGCTCAAAAACCAGCATCTATGATGGTATGAGAGATTTTTAGTGATACTGGTGTAGAAAAGAGGTATAGAAAACAAATCTGTGAAGGCACCACTGACACTGAACAGTTCATTCAGGTTTTGGAAGGACTTGCTGCCGTCCTGGTGATATTTCCAGAGAAGTCATTGGTGGTTTCGACAATATAATGTCAGACCACATATAAAAGCATAGTTCTAATATCTGCTTGCCCAGATCACCCAACAAAAATATTTGGGGCATTATAAAATGTGAGAACATAGACCCTTAACTATGACTATTCATCTTCTGAGGTCCAAATTGCCTAACAGAAGACAAAGCGATGCAGGAGAGCTCTAAACAGGACCCTGTTTGAATTGTTCAAATGTGCTGCTGGAATCTAAATCAAAATAAGCATTCATTGACCAATAAATGAATAAAATTTCTCAATTTCAATTGACATGTTATATCTCAAGTATTTTCAATTGAATATCTTCCAGTTATACATCTTGAATATTTTCATGATCGTTACAGAGAGACGAAACAGGACAAGTTATATTAAAATATTATTTTAATTATGAGCAACTTATTCCAACAACCACACAATTGGAGGTCGATGAATCATTTAGCACAAGAAAAGCAGTCACCTTCCTTATGCTGCAGCACGGAAGCACTCAGGTTTCATTAAATAAAAACTGTAGAAAAGTCATCAACATGCATCAGCGTACAAGCCAATGACTGACTATTATAGAAGGCTGATGGCAGCCAAGACTGGATATGTCAATCTCTAATTTTGATCAACATGATGCATACGGCTGGGAGAATGAAAACAGGAATGAATCGGTGGCACCTTTTCTGCTGAACACTGCTGGGAATGAGGATGTTTGTAGAAAAGTCTTTGGTATGTACGAGATGGAAAAAGGAAGCTTTCTGCTCAGGGACAAGGACAGATGTCAGTCTGCAACCTCTCCAGTGTCCCACTTAGTTTTGGGTTCCTGCCACCATTCAGCCAGGAAGGACTCCTCGTAGTCCCCCATACCCTCGAACTCGGCATCGGGATTTTCTGAGTGAGCGGTCCCCATTTCTTCTGGACTTACCACATCCTAAAACGTTGGAGAAAATGGACACAATCAACAGAAAGCAAGCCGTTTATAATCTTCCTCTCATTCTATCTGGGGGGGAAAAAACTGATTTATTTCTTTTCTTATAAGTATAAATCTGTAGCTTGTGCACCCTGTAATTCAGTCAGAACTTTCACATTCCTCCTCCCCCCTCTCAGGTCCAGGCAGCGTGTAGAGCAAGGGAGGGGCTGACCTGAGTTAAATGGATGTGGCACAGTCTCAGTGGCCAACACCTCCCAGCCACATACCACACTGTGCTGGCGGAAAACACAGCCCCCCCCCCTCTCCACCCCCCACTTCCTCCAGAGCCTTCATCCCTTTTTTTCCCTTTCATCCTCATTCTCTTCATTCTACATCTACAACAGCAGCTTGTGTTTAATCTGCAGGTCCTTCTTCTTGCATTGTGTTTAGGTGTCATTTCATCTTGTCTGGTCATGCAGAGAGGAGGTTTTATCTGCCGAGGCGCTGAGATGTCTGACGCAGAAACTCTCATCGCCCTAGCTCCATAGAAATTTTTGACTAAAAAGAAAAATCTCAGGAAGGATATCGCTAGAAAAGATCAGATGAGCAGAGCTAGATACCTGTACTTGGAAAACTTTGATTCAGTAATTTTATCACTGCCATAAAGAAAACACCCTTCATCTGCAAAAACACCAAAAAACTCTATTTTGTTTATTCCCCCCCCCCCCATTTAACAAAATAATACGTCCAACATGACGGCAGGAAGTTTAAAAAAAAAAGAAAAAAGATCAGATCAGCAAGTGGAACCGGTGAATACACCGTGACCATGAAAAGGCGAATCAAGGCTGCATGTTGGGACGGTCTTCCTTGTTTCATGCAGGTTACATGAACATAGACAAGCAACTAAATGCATTCCTTCATCATCAATGTTGGTACATTTAAGTAACTCTTTGCTACGAGGTAGACAACATCCCCACCATTGCAGAAGACCAGGAAAAAGAAAAGAAACACCTGAAGGCGACTACAAAATATTGAGGCTACCCAGACTGGACTGGATTGTTAAAAAAAAAAAAAAAAGCAACAAGACCCAGGAACACCACTGACACAGGGGGAGGGGATGAGAAGAAAAGGGAAAGCATTGTCACCCTTACGTGGTTAGAACATCTAAGAATCATAGGAGGATTTTTAATAAACAACAAACACCAGTGTTTCTCAAACCCAGCTACACCACCAGACAGACACTGGTTCATTTTAAGGGCCTGACTCCACACACAAAAATGCAACCGTGTGCATGTTGCTCAGAGCAGAGAGGACTCAAATGAGCTGTACATTGGGGAAACCAAACAACCACACAACAGATGGATGGATAAACATAGGAGAGCCAAGTCATCAGACGTGGGCTCAGCTCTTTATCTGCATCTTAATGATGAAAGATGCTCATTTAAGGGCTGCAATGTTAACATTTTGGACAGAAAAGACATGTGGATAGCGGGGACTGAAGAAACTGAAAGATTAAAGAAGGTGAGGGACGAAACAACCAAAGTTGGCCTGACCAGCGTAGCAACAAGTGGTATCAGCCATTAGAAATGTTCTGGAACTTTGCAAAGTGATGGAAATGCACGCAGATTAACATGAATTCTTTTTCCCTAATAAATAAATTTCAGGTAATAAAAGGTCGGTGGGAAACCCCCATATGTAAAACTCAGAAAAATCCTCACTGAGTAAGACTGAGACATCACCTCTCCTGCACCAACAATAGCATCCTCTCAGCTATCGCAAGGAGATTGATGACATCTATTCACACCAGCTTAAAGTGAAACTTGGACAACAGTCTCTCTAATTAGACCTCAGGTGAGTCACAACTTTAAATGATGGCCGTAGACTCTAAAACATCAGTGGTTTCACAGGCTACTTGAGTGAAATCTCCCTCTATGTCCATTAAAACTGAAGATGCTCCTCCGGATGAGAGTGAAACATCCTCAAGAAGCTAAACCCAGTCCAGCTGACTCAATCTACACTGGAAAGAAAAAGCAACGACACTGACTTTGGATTAAACATGTTTGCTCACACACACACCCTCTTGTCCCATTTATCTACATCAAATAAAGATATTTTAATATATCTTTATAAGTTGCAGCCACGAGGCAATTTGTATGATGTTTATTTATTCTCCTTTAGTTAGATGATGGTCTTATTTTTTCCTCATGCTAAAGAAGATAAGAGCAGAGAAACTGGAGCTGGGACTTCATTTGGAAGGGTTTTGAATGTAACCTGACAAGATGGTTGGATGATGTCAGCTTGCGAGCCTCGTGGGAATTGAGTCGTCAGATACCATTCCCTGACTTTGTATAATGTTGACCTCGTGTACTAAAGACACAGATTATGTTTACACACACAGCAATATTCAGGTGATTGTCCTTGTCCTTACTAAGACAAGATTCCAGTTATGGAATTTGCATAAGTTTTGGATTTTTTATTGATATTCCAGTTTAAATGAATGACTCACACCCACATTACATCCCTCTCCAACTGTCAAAACACAAAGCCTTGCTCAGGTTCTCCTTCGCCCCAAAAGTGTCTTTTTTTTCCCTTAACCATAACTGCCCTATTACCATTATTAGTATATAATAGTCTCATTAAGGTGTATACCTGATTAAACAGTGTAAGCTCTTACAGTATCATCATGGTGTGTTTGTAAAAACCAACAGTAGTAACGTACCTCATCGTCTGTTTGTAGGTAGCTCAGTGCAAAATTCAGCATCTCTTTCTGTTTGGTCGTTTGGTTAAAGTACCTCAAAGCCTCCTGAGAAATGACAGACATCAGCACTTATGTTAGCTGGAGCAGCAGGTGAAAACAAAGCAAGACTTTTATGACAGTGTTCTGCAACAAATTTGGGCTGCTGGTTGCTTGTTTGTTGTTGTTTTTTTCCCCTTTGCTCGGTTTGGGAGCATTAAAGTATTTACAGCAGTGCCAAATTTATTTCAGAAGGCAAAGAAGTTTATGTGGCTCTCCAGCTCCGTACACAACTGGTTTATTGAAGCTGCTGCCAAATCTACACTGTGCAAAAAAAAAAAGGGAAAACAAGCCTGTCTTTACATGACTATATGAGTTTCTAATTACCACCCTGAGATCGTGTTAATGTTCACGCCAGCGTTGCTTTAAGTTCTGCTCGAGTGCAACCACTTTCTGCTGCGTCTGGTTCATTTATTGAAGTCCTGGAGGAGCAGACGGGTTCAGGATGGATGAAGCTGTAGATTTACTTACAGGCCGTGGCTGAAAATCCTCTTCCTGAAGGCCCCACTGCTCTTGGTAGAAACGATAGTAGGCCACGTTTTGCTGCATGACCCCGTCGTTGGGGTCAAACAGCATGTAACTAGCTGCACAGGGAGCAGCGTTCTTTACATCATTCACTGGAGAAGATGACAGAATAGTACAAATGTGAGCGACGATACACAGAATCTTATTTTTAAAAAGCCTGAATGTAGCAATTTCCTTCACGTTTCTTACATTTATAATACGAAAACTGGAGATAGTGATACATGGTGGCCATAAACTTCTCCACAAAGAAGCCTCCGATGTTCGGCGTCAGGCTCTCCTCACACTTCACTTTACATTTCAGCACATCAATAAAAAGATCTGAGGGAAGCAGGACAGAGGAACATTATTTTCTGTCTCACACATATTCTAGCTGCTCCTCAGCTGCTCTCTTCCTACCTGCCAGGGTTGGATAGAAGTCTTTGAACTCTAATATCTCGTACGAGCCTTCGCAGCCTGCTAAGCAGAGGCTGTAAACTTCAAAGAACTCTGTGATGGCCTGCTCCATGTTTTTGGCACTGCTGCTGAAGTCTCCGTTGTTGTAGAGCGTTACGCTCTTGAGGAAAAGACTCTGGAAAGCAAGGACAATTCATTATTTTTAAATGAAGGGATCAAACAGCATGGTTTTTGTCGAAGCACTGTAGACATGCGGAGCTACCAACTTCATACGACTGCTCCTCGTGGTCGATGAGATACTCCTCCACATCAAACAGCGTTTTGTAGTAGTCCATGTTTTTGGTCAAAGAGGGATCCTTCGGGTTCTTCTTCAGGAAGGTGTGAGCTGCTGACACTGCCTTTTCCAAGTTGTTAAGCTGGAGAAAAATACATAACATATAACATAAGTATACCAATGAAAACACAACCTGTCGCTCATGTTGAAGCCTATTAATTCTTCTAGTGGTGTTTAAAGAACATCCAGGTGTTTTTAAATGTGTGTAGCTTCAAAATACCATTTATCATTCAATTAATTAGCCAATAGATTCAACTGCAGAAGTTAGACTAAAAGAAATTAGTTTCAGCCATATGATCAATTGTGAACATCTGTATTCATGTGAGTTTACAGAGATATGAATACTCTCACGTTGGGCCATTGCCAAGTAAAACCTAGTACTCGGTATTCTGCAGGCAGAGAAGAACAGGGGGATTGTTTTCAGGGGAACACTGGAGGAAGAGACGTGGCACACGCTCAACTTGGTCTGCAGGAGGGTGCAACAATGCAGCATGGAAACTCCACTCTTCACCTCAACGACTACAAGGTTCTCCATGATAAGTCAAATCCCCTCTACCTGCTTGGAAGATCCAACACCTTTATTGCGTAAATGCCACAGTTACGCACAGTTTGTCTGACGTTTTCCGAGTTCAAACGGACAAATCCCACTTACAGGCTACGTGTTGTGGACTCCTAATACCGGACTTTAAAAGTTGGGATTTTTTGAGTTATAGATCGTAACTCTAGTATTAAAGGCCCACATCTATGTTGCCACAATTTGGCGCATCAAACAACACATCAAAAACTTTGCTCTCACCTGGTAGTATGCATATTGAATGTACCGATACGGTAACCTTTCGTCAAATT
Organism: Atherinosoma microstoma; assembly: GCA_037177055.1. Lineage (NCBI taxonomy): Eukaryota > Metazoa > Chordata > Actinopteri > Atheriniformes > Atherinidae > Atherinosoma > Atherinosoma microstoma. The sequence goes on along the minus strand of JBBBVU010000022.1, from coordinate 18,915,215 downwards.
TTTCCAGTAAATCTCTTCGTGGGTACGAAAGTTTAAACACTGGGAAATCGGCCTTGCACTTTTTAAGGCACGCAGCCCTCAGTAGGATGTGGCGCACGACGCGTAGGCTGTTGTCGGGGAACAGGGTGTCGTTGTCCCGACTGACGGAGCTACAGTTGCGGCTGCAGAACGCCTCGCTGTCCCGCAGCAGCCGGTGGAGGCGCAGGCTCAGCTCCAGGTATTTGATGCTCTCTGCCCAGTTCTGGGCCGAGTACTGCTCCAGCGCGTAGCCGTACGCGGACTCCAGCGGCATGATGTCCTTCTGAGGGAAACTTTTAAAGCTGTATTTCTCATACTGAGCCTCCACCAGCGTGGGAATGAGAAAGGCCAGACACAAGCTTCTCAGAAGCATCATTACCTCCGCCGGCTGCGAAGGGAGCCTGTCCTTATTTTGAATGGATCAGAAGACTTCCCCCTTTCTTTTAGCAGGGATTGCTCATGTCTGGCCGCACGTAGGCTGAGAAACCTGTAAAAAAAAGAGAGACTGAAAACAAGGATGCATGACTCTGACTGTCAAAGTAAAGAATTTTCAGAAAGACTCCTACTTCAAATTGTCCTGGGGATTGATAAATCTCTTAAGGTTTCCTGTTCTATTCGATATAAATGTTAAATACAAAGTTTAAGCTAATCAATCTAAAGTGTGGGCTATTTGTTGTTTGAAGCCCTGTGACTTTACTAATACAGCTTTTGAGAATTATTGTGAAGGTAGAGTTAATTATTTCCGGTGGGAATTGTTGTAACTTTAGTTTACTTGACACAGTCGACACACTTTGGACCTCAAGGAGGAAAGGGTCCAACTTTCTTCAGTTTTTTTTTCTTTTAGTGTTTTCCCCCATCAGGGTATTCAACACACCAAACTGCAAGTATTATTATTATTTCAATAATGTTGTTTGAATCTAAAATTTTAAGGCGATGAATTATTAAAGGGATAGGCTACTGTAACTTTTGGCCACTAGGGGGCTAAAACTAACTTCCCACAGGCCACAGATCCCTTTCCCACTTTCTCTTTCTGGCCTTCTCAGACACCGTTTTCACCGTCTTTTTTCATTAAGCCATGATAAATGTTCAATCGAAGAGGAGGAAAAAGTAGCATGAAGCAAAGCCGTCTGTGTTTATAGAGGGGGAGCTGTAAAGCAAAGTGCTGTAAGTCACATGATCCCAAGAGAGACGGATCCGCTCCTGCAAAGTTACAATGTCTGGTTTCTGAAGAGGGCAGCCCCCACGGAGCGCCAACACGTGTCAAACACTGTATATTGACCCCAGAAATCATCCATTATTACTCACATTAGGCTAATATTTGGGTCAAAAGTTACACGGTCTCCCTTTAATCATTTCAATGTGACAACTTTTTATAGACAATAATATTACTATTACTTAGATGCGCAAATAAAAAGAGGATAAAGGGGAAAAAAATTTAAATTGGGAGTTTAAACATCAATCTGCTTAACTGAGATGTTTGGGATATCTGATGCCTACAGGTTGAATTGTGTGTGCCCAGTCCAAGAATATTGTGCTGATAGGATGGTTATTAGGACCCAGAGGATTAAAAAAATGAAGGCTTCTTCAAAGAGACAGATGCTTTAAAAATAGCTTCTGTTTTAAAACTTTTTAAAATATTTATTGTATTAAAAAATTCCAATCTGCTTGTCATTATAGTGTGATGTCAAGTAATTACATCGCATTTTGTGGTTCCTGGATGAAAACATGGGGATGAGGC